>ML797631.1:229867-242038 GCA_009831015.1 Picea engelmannii
GTCATAAGAGAATGATCCTCCTTCAGGAAGAAAGAATTTATTGCGCCTACCAAACTTTCTTCTGACCTTTTCACCTCTAGTTGATTTCTCCTTGTTAGATGTGTTGGATATGTTTTCCCTTGTCCCTCTCGAAATTTCATCACTTGAGATGGATGATAGGTCTGATAGATACATATTTGGTTGTACCTACACTCCATCAAGGGAGAAGTAAACATTAGTCCAACGATATTCATATTATAGTATAGCTAAAGATAAACATTGAAAAGATAAGGTAAATGTAAGGATATTTCTCACGATAACTATAACTAACTCACTATTAACTATCTCACTGTTAGAAAGACATTAATTATATTGACTCCGCTCACCCTTTTTTGAGACTATTTTTCCTTTTCTGACTTTTCATCTTCCTCGTTAATTAATAACGTTCTTTCCATTTGTGCTTTCCATTTTAACTCAACAACAAAGTGATATTTGTGTGTCCTATCAAAGAGAGGGAAACAAAATGATTTTCTTAGATGCAAAGAAGAAAATCGTGTGCCCTAACAATTAAAAATCATTCAATAGAATAAGCTTTTACAATTTTCTGACAAAGGTAAAAATCTACATGGCCTCTTCTTTAATGTTGATGATTTGATCAATCAACGAACTGATGACAAGAACAATGAGAGAGGGGGAGGTTAATGCCAAAATGTTAACGGACAAACTAGTAGGTTGGATATGGCAAGGTAGCCTAGTTAGCAGAGCATTAAGGAATAGAACATGATCCCCCTGAAGGTGTCACAATGGATCAAGTTCTCTTTGTTTATGTCTATATATTCGTGCAATAGACCAAGGGAGGGTTCCCTACTACTTCCCTAGTGACATGTATTCATGCAATAGATATGTCAAGATAGTATAGATTTAATGATCGGTATCCAATGAGAGATGTTCACAACCAACTCTCTGGGTGGAGCCCAAAAATACTCGATGATAGGTGGGCTTGGTAGTTTGTGGGAGTGGCACAAATGCTCAGGAAAAGCATATAAAGAACCTTTTAGTTGTCTTTCGGAGATTCAAATGTTTTTTTTCTTCCAAATACCCAGTGATCATATGATATTATAAAGTCATCTTCCCACCCCCTTCTATTTAGAGTCTTCCAGATATCTATAAATAATAAAATATGTCTTAAATAACTAATATAATTTTATAGGTCAAAAAGGGAATATCTTTTCTGCAACTAGGGTTTAGGAACTCTCAGCCGCCACGAACTGTGTCCACCCGATGGCTGCCCCGCAGGGGCCCATGAATCGCAAGGAGGGGGCACCGACTGGCGTCTCCTACAGTCAAATCACGGCCAGCAAAAATGCCGCAGCAGAAACGAAGAGGTCGACTTTTGAGACGCCTCCAGACATGCACGCGACGCTTCTAGCAGAGGGGACCTTCAAGGATCGGGAAATGGATATCGATCCAGAAAAGGAGACAGTCCTTGCAAAAGCCTCAGCCCCTTGGACGTTGGGTAAATGCATTCCACATGCACCTCAGGCCCCAAAATATGTCATAAGCTCGCCACGCATAGAAGAGAAAAAGCAATACATGCGAGACAATGCCTTGGTAGGAAAGTTTTTAGGGCTTTGGCCTTTTGAGCGGGATTTGGTCAAATGGATACAGTATTGGTGGAAACCAAAAGGTCACTATGACCTGCAGCTGGGTTCCAAAGGATTCTTCACAATCATCCTCCACAACCTAGAATATAAAAATCGCATATTTGATGGAGGGCCATATTTCTACAACTCGGCTGGACTCTTCTTGAGATTCTGGATAGAAAAGTTCAGCCCTGAAAAGGAAGACTTTGCCCATGCACCGGTCTGGATTAGGTTGTACTCTCTCCCCCAGGAATTCTGGCTGGAAGAGGTCCTAGCAAGCATTGGCAATACCATTGGCATCTATGTTAAGTCCTCGGAAGCCACCAAGCAGCGGCGCTACACATCATACACGCGAATCTGTGTTTATCTGAACATAGCTAAGCCGCTCCCAGGATCCATCACGCTGGAGTATCATGACGAGGACTTGTCCCAAACCATTGACTATGAACACATTCCTTTCCAATGTAGGAAATGCCACGAACATGGTCATCTCTTCAGAGAATGCCCTCTCAATACAACTCACAAGGAAGGGAACCCAGAAAATGGCAAAGACAAGGAAGGCTTCGTAAAACTAGTAGGAAGAAGGCACTAGGGGAGCAGAAAACAACCGACTCAGGTAATTAAATATCCCTCTACCAGCAATAAGTTCATTATTTTACAAGATCAACCAGAAAACCCCATAACCCCTGCAAACCCGAATGTACCATCCCTGCACAATGAACCCCAGATCGTGGACCAAAGTATTGAACGACCCCCACAAAGTAAGGAACCGGATCTCCCTCCCCTGGGCTTGGCTCGGGAACAACCAGACTTGCAAGAGATAGAAGATGGGGATGAGGAAATGGAGTTAGAAGAGCAAGATCTCGCCGGGGTGGATCTGGACCACCTTGAGCACGCCTATCGGCATCAAAAACTCTATACCATACCCAGGGATCAACTGAGGAAGGTGCACAAAGTATTTCTCAACTCTTCTGTAGGGTCTTTAGCCCGTGCTAGCAAAGCCCTGGGAATCTAGGGCAGTCAGTCAAAAAACCCAAATAAAGCTCAGAAATATGAAAAGAAAAGAGGAAGGAAATCTACAAACAAGCTCATACAAGAAATAGGAAACTTCATGGTAAACTCAAGGCAGATCCACCTGATCTCAGATAGCTTCCCTCCTCTCTCCACCCCCCCGTCATAATGAAGATCATATCTTGGAATATCAGAGGCCTCAACGGACGTAGCAAGCAAAAAATGCTATGAGAACTGATCTTAGTGGAAACACCAAACGTTGTATTGTTACAGGAAACAAAATGTACCTTAGAGGATATGGACAAGATACTTCCCTACTGCTGGAGGCAAGGGGGAGTGGCCTCCATCGATGCCATAGGAACGGCTGGAGGACTGGCTATCCTCTGGAACACCAACGATGTGCTGATGGAAAACTTCTGCACAACCAAGTGGTCCATCACAACAGAGTATAGGCTCATCGGCTCAAACAAGCCCGGACATTTGACCAGTGTCTATGGCCCGACTAATCCAAGGGATAAGCAGGATTTCCTCAGAAGCCTGGGTTACATATACAGCCTTACACAGTATAATAAATGGATTGTTGGCGGGGATTTTAATATCATCCGTAGCCTAAAGGGAAAAAAAGGAGGATCAAGATGGTTGGATCGAGACTCCTACGACTTCAACAGCCTAATAGATGAGCTTCATCTCATCGATCTGGAGGCCAGAAATGGCCTTCACACTTGGACAAACAGAAGAACAGGAATACATCAAATTGCCTGCAAACTGGACCGTTTCCTCATTTCGGAATCACTCATGCTAGACGGCGTGGCAATGGAATCCACTATCCTGAACCTCGTTGGTTCAGATCACTGGCCCATTCAACTTTGGATGGATGTCCCAGCCACACCTGGAAAGAAACCCTTTCAGTTTGAATAGTTCTGGCTAGATCACCCTGATTTCCGAACAAATATTCAAGATTGGTGGAGGCAGGCGGAGATCCCTTACGGATCCAAAATGTATAAATTCCAGCAAAAGCTAAAGAATCTGAATTAAACGCTTAAAATCTAGAATAAGAATACCTTTGGCATCATCTTTGAATCCCAAAAAGAGCTGTCAGAGAAAATAGATGAGATTCAACATCAGATCAGAGAGCAAGGGCTAACAAATGAGCTAAAAGCCCAGGAAATAAGAGTGAATCAACAGATGGAAGATAGTAAGAGATAGGAAGAGATATTATGGAAAAAGAAGTCGCGTATTCTATGGCTCAAGGAAGGGGAACGCAACACCAAATTCTTTCATCGAACTGCTATCCAGAGAAGGCACTCCAATAAGATCACGCATCTCATCTTGGATGAAGGGGAAACCATTCACTCCCATGCTGACATGGAAAAAACCTTAATCGAGTACTTTCAAGACCTCCTCACAGAGCCCATCCCGGATAGACATGAGGCAATTAATAAAATCATGAGGCATGTGCCCTCCCTCGTAACTCAGGAGAAAAATGCAGCCCTTCTCCGACCCTTCACAATCGAGGAAGTAGATCAGGCGCTTCAGGACACCCCTAAGTGCAAGGCTCCTGGTCCTGGCGTCTTCACCAGTGACTTTTTTCACTATTGCTGGCCGATGATCAAGACATAGGTTTGGGAAATCTTGGAAGACTTTAGAGCCATTGGAAAGGTCCTTCAGGCTCTCAATGCCACTTTTCTCACCTTAGTCTCCAAAGAGGGACAAGCACATCGGCCCAAGCAGTATAGGCCTATAGCTCTCTGTAATGTCATCTATAAACTCCTTACAAAGTTAATAGCCTGAAGACTCAAGCCGATCTTACCAGAAATCATATCCCCAGAGCAATCTGGCTATGTCGAGGGCAGACAAATCGTGGATAGCGTCATCTTAGCGCATGAAGTAATCCACTCCTTGCAAAGGACCAAAACCCCAGGTATGCTTATCAAATTAGATCTCTCTAAAGCTTTTGATAAGATAAGCTGGGAGTATATGCGAGCCATGCTTCTAGCATTTGGATTTGATCAAAACTGGGTAACTTGGATTTTAAATTTAACCTCCTCGGCTTTCTTTTCTCTTCTCATCAATGGTGTCCCCTTGAATCCCTTCTTCCCTTCAAGAGGGATTAGACAGGGCGACCCCCTGTCCCCTTTTCTCTTCATAATCATGGCTGAAGGACTCAGTCACTCCATTCATGCAGCTCTGGAAAACAACCTTCTGACAGGTTTACCCCTGCATGACATCTCACCCCCTATCTCGCATAGCCAATTTGTGGAAGACACTCTCTTAATGGGAAGCCCCATTGTCCGAGAAGCCAACTCTCTCCAGGAGATTCTCCAAACCTTCTCAGATGGCTCAGGACTGGACTGCAAGAAGGATAAATCCCAAATATTCTTTTTTAATATGCCCCCTCAGGTCCAGCGCCACATCTCGGATATCCTTGGTTTCAATAGAAGCTCCCTTCCATCCAAATACCTAGGCATTCCCTTGATTGACAATGCTCTTCGGAATTCCTCCTGGGAACACCTTTTGTCTTCCTTCTCCAAAAGGCTCTCCTCCTGGACATTTAGAGCCTTAAATATCCCCAGTCGTCTCATTCTTCTCAAAGCCATTCTTCAAGCCCTCCCGATCTATGTTTTTTCCACGCTGGCGGCCCCAAAGTTTGTCCTCACAACCATCAAAAGCCTACAAAGGAACTTCATTTAGCAAGGCCTTAACAAAGAGAAGGATATAGCACTAGTTAGTTGGGACAAACTCTGTCGGCCCAAAGAACAAGGAGGACTGGGATTAAGAGATCCCTTCATAATGAACAAGGTTCTTAGTGCCAAAATATGGTGGCGCTGGTTGAAAAATCCCAAAGATCTTTGGGCTAGACTATGGAGGAAGAAATACGCTCCAAATATGGCAGAGAAGAACCTAATCCGATGGGATGGGGATAACCCAGGCTCCTTGATTTGGATAGTGGCAAAGAATAATAGACAGATGGTTACTCAGCATGCCTTCTGGGAAATAGGTAATGGGGAAACGGCTCTATTATGGCAGGATTCCTCGCAACAGTGGCCAGCTCTGAGCGCTGAGGACTGGGCACATGACATCTGCACCCAAGCTACATGGGTAGGCCTGACAAAGGTAGCAGACTATTGGCATAACAATCCCACGGAGGACACCTGACGTTACTGGCATGTGGAGAGGGAACGCATGGACCTGGAGTTGCATGTCGATCTGGCACCTTTGCAAGAAGAGATGGCTAAATAGAAAATTCCTATAATTGAAGGAGAAGATATTCTTCGATGGGGATACAGGCCATAGGGATCCTTCAGCATGCGGGAAGCCTATCAAATTAAAACTCAATCAGACCCCCTCCCAGCTTCGAAAGTTTGGCAAAAAATATGGAATCTTAAGCATTGGCCGAAAATCACTCTATTCCTTTGGCTGGTCTCACATTCAAGCATTCTAACCTAGGACAACCTCTTGAAAAGGGGCTTCGTAGGACCCTCCTTATGTATACTTTGCAGAGAGGTAGAAGAAACCATGAACCATCTCCTCAACACTTGCCCTTACAAAGCTCAAATCTGGGATCAAGCAGCGCTCATCATGCGCACCTCGGACCGCCTCAGAGATAGTGTCCTCGAAACAATTGCGAACTGGAGGGATCTGGCTTTCCATTCTCCCCTCCTTAATCGTATCTGGAAACTTCTACCAGGCTTTATCCTTTGGCAAACCTTGAAAGAAAGGAACAAAATACTTTTCAGAAACATCTCTCTCTCGTGGCAACAATGCTGGCGTCAGTGCCAACGCAACATCTTGGAAACTCTCCACCTATGGAAATGGTCCAACGCAGATTTAACTTGCTCCCCCTCTGAGATCCCCATCCTCCAGCACTGGACACCTATCCCCTCTCTTCAGGCTCCCCCCCCCTCTCCCACCACCCCTCCGAGCGGCCCCTCCCTTTGGTCTCCTCCCCCAGAGGATTTCGTCAAGATCAATTTTGACAGAGCCTCTAAGGGAAATATCAGAGATGCAGGCTATGGAGTGGTCTTCCGTAACCATCTTGGGCACATCCTAGTCATAGGAGTAGGCCCCCTTGGGTATTCTATGAACAATGCAGCAGAACTCTGGGGTCTTATAAAAGGACTGCAATTGGCCATCAAAAATAATTTCACCAAGATACTCGTCGAGGGGGACTCTCAAGTCATCATTAGCTTGTTGTGTAGAATCTTAAATGGGGCGAATCCGGACATCATATTTCCCAGCTGGAGACTATATCACGACCTACATATCATTGCGGGTTTAATGCATCCAAGTCAGGTTATCATTCCCGTACACATCAGGAGGAAGGCGAATCAGGTTGCATACGAATTGGCCAATCTGGGTACCAACTGGAGAGGACCAAAACTCCAGTGTAATTCAACCTAGGATCAGGATCACCCTATCCTCCAACAGTGTATCCGCAAAGCCAGAATGGTGGATGTCCCCCTGGATGGGGTGTTAGTGCGGCCAACGTGGCAGATGACGGGAGAAGGAAACAGCCACCAGGGCATGGAGCCACGTGATGGGCTCGTGCCACAGCCCGCCACCCTCCTCGGCGATTAAATGGTAATTACTGTGATGTGAAGGGGCATTTACGAAGCCCTCTCTCCCTTTTGGCACTTTTGTATGTTTTGGTTCACAATGTTGGTCACTCACCTCCATTTGCTTCCCGCAGGGCTCATTCAGTCCCAGCAATGGCTTGACCCTGCTCAAACTCTCTGGTTCGATACCATCCCTGCTCACTCCCTGGCCATACACCTTCACCGGGTGCTCTTGACTTCCTCAGCCAGTAGCACTGAGCACCTCATGACGCGCCCAAGGGGAAGACCAAGGAGGGGCTCTCCTTGGAAGCCTCGTCGGCCCTCAGTCTCCCCTTTCGACTCGCCCTCCATTTGCTCCTCCCCCCGCCTTCAGTCTGATCTCTTCTCGGCTTCCTCTCACGTCCTGATGAACTCGCAGTTCAATTGCATGGCAATGGTCCCCAGTTCACCAAGCTCTCTCTTGCGACACCTTCTCAACCCTCTGGTGAATCCCACTACCCCCACGCCAGTCCTTGACCCTCTAGGCAACTTGGGTTGTGAACCTTCTCCTCACCGTGAGCCTAGGGAGGCCGGACAACAATTCACTGACTCCTTCAATACTGTGCAGTTTAGAGATAGCCTGGTTGTCCTTCATGATCTAGTCTTTGGAATCCGCTAGGGGGTGGAGGACCTCCATTACCACCTACAAGATACAGATGCCAAGGTGGAGCTCTTTCTTCAGACTCTCTCCTCCATGCATGAAGCTTTCTCCTCAAGCCTGGTCGAAACTGCTCCAATGGAGGAGCCTGGTGTAGCTACAGGTGAAGTTCAAGGCGACGTGCAGCACTCAGCAGAAAGGGAATGGGAGAAGTTTGGGCAAGAGGGAAATGCTAATGAAACTGCGGGCGGCGTGAAAGCTGGAAGGATTTGGGTAGACCAAACGACGTATGTTGAGGAGGAGCCTTGGACAGAGGACCTCCACGCCACGTGGCTAGACTATTCACCGGGTGTCTACTTCGATAGTGTTTTCAAGTCTTGTCCATCCTCAAGTCTTAGATGATGAACAGTTTGTCTGTTACCTTTTTCTTAGCCTATTATAATACTTATGGTGACTCATAGGCTAGCTGGACTGGTTTCCCCTTTGGTGGGGCAGTCCAGTAACGTCAGCATGGTTATCTTTGTATTTTGCTACTTAGCTTCAGCTCTGGAAGGTTCCTAATATATATACTTCTTATTTACAAAAAAAAAAAAAAAATTTATAGGTCCATCCTAGGAAAAATTAAGTTATATTTTAATGTAGGCTCAAAAGGGAACCTCTTGATTAATGTATAAAGAGGAGCCTAAGGATCACTCTAGCACATGGTACACTTTCACCTCTTCTTTATGCCATGTCTAGGTAAGAGAAGAAGTGCACAAAAGAGAGAGTAGTGCGCATATCTTCTATTTCATATGCCTTTGACATGTCTAGTTTGATAAGAATTCCATGCCTTCTTCTAGATTTGAGGTTCTCTCCGATGACAACTGTTCCAAGTGTAAGTGACATTGATTGTTTCAATATCTATCTATTAGAGATAATCTATTTCAATTTCTATCTAGTTATATTACATTGACTGTTTCCATATGTTGAAACCGTAGGCTACCCTATCACTTACGACCAACCATATCACCCTGCGTGCAACAAACCCTAAGCTATAAAAAATGTACATGCCATGGTAGGGTGGTCATGTTCTAGGGATCACTCTCTCAACTATGCCAATTGTTCCAGAAAGGAATCTTTTAGTGCAATGGTGAAGAGATTCTTGTCTCCTAGTCTCTAGGTTTTTGAAGAGAAGTGCGCAAAAGTTAGAAGGAGGTCCTTTAGGGTTTGAACCTTGTGAGACAGAGAGGAGTGTGCAAGTTCGAGGAGGGATTCATTTAGGGTTTATCATTGTGTTTCCTTTAGGGTTTGAGAGTGTTGAAGGAAAATCTCCCTGCGGACAGGTAGATCTCCTCTTGAGAGCTAGACTCTTAACTCTTAAGACAGAAGACACTTAACATGGACACTGACTTCCTTTCAGATCTATACAAACTAATGCATGAGGAGGAAGGAGAAAATAAGTACCTTTTACCGGCATTTGTCCCCGCACGCTCTGAGTTGAGCTCCGATCTTTCGCTCCTCGATGAGCCCTGTAGACAAACAATAGTACGACCACTTCCTACTCTATTGATATTAGCTTGAAAATAGATCTATCTATTAGAGATAAGTTCATGTAAGATCGAACACAAACTAGAAAGAAATAGGCCAAGCGTGTCATATTGATGAGAACAATGACAGCAGTAACTTACAATTGTAGATGCGAATGCAACATCTTCGTCAAGTCCTCTTTGTATAACCCTTGCTCAAAATATCCATGACTCGGATGACAGCAGCTTCACTGATTACTCTCCTCCAGTTCACCTTATGTTTCCTATGATATCATAGGTTTCATGCTTGCAATTCTTCCCCGTCTTCTTTCACCATGAGAAAGCTTGCTTATATAGCCTTGGAGAGGCTCAACAACTTGAGATATCCTTTTGGAAGGTGAGGATTTTCCTCCTTCAGTTGAGGATCTGCCCTAAGATCATGGTTGGACTAGGTATTCAAGCTCAACTGCCTTCTAAGAATGAAAAGATCCTTCCCCCATTCATCTCAACAACTCAACTGTTGCCTAAAATAGGTAGCGCTCCCTCAAAAGGGCACTCGGAGTGCTACAATGCTCCCCAGTAGGCTTAAGGGGGGTTCCAGTGCTCCTAAAGACACCAGTGCTCCCTCAAAATGGCCAAAGGAGCTTTATAATTCTCCCAGACAGTGTAAGGGGGAGCGCCAGCGCTCCCAGAAGAGGTATAGGGGAGCGCTCTCCTCCAAAACTTAGTTTCTTGAGTGTTTTTAGATGGAAAAAAGTTCATGAGTCTAGTTAACCTTTCCTCCTCTTCCAAATCAAGTGTTTTGGCATGTGTCGAGTGTCCTTATGATGTCGTTTATAGGCATGACATAGGCATCATGGCAGCATGCTTTCTTGGACACTTGCGACACTTGTGAGCAACATGCGACACTTGCGACCATGTGAGCAAAATGCGACACTTGCGACCTTTGTAATGACGACACTTGCGACACTATCAAAGTGAGTATTTTTTATGTGTAACAGAGAGATGACCTTTTTACTTTGGTCTCCATGCCTCTCTATCACTCACACGAATTACAATGGTTGTGATTTTGATGGATGGTTACCTTGCAAAGGTTGCACCGGATATCAATTTGAAGCTTCCCAAATTTAGTCATTAGCAACATCAGTTGGTTCATTCAAGTTTAGTCATAGATGTGACAAGTTTCATGGGTTCCATTCTTAGGGAGTAGTAAAGCTATGCATGTCTATCCTCATACTCTAAAAGACTTCTCAATCCATCTCAATATGTACCTTTGTCAGTACGATAGTGATCAACTAACTTGTTTCACAAAACTCAAGATGAAATTTATGCTTCTCCAATTGCTCACAAACATAATGATACTGCACTTAAATGCTCTTTATTGTTGCATGAAATCTAGTATTCTTAGCCATTTCAATGAAACTTTGCTGATCACATCTTAAAATTGTAGGATTCGGTTGCTCTAACCTAGCATATTTTAGTAATTTTCTTAGCCACATCAATTCCTTGCTTGCATGATTTTCTACTACATGTTCTCCTTTAGCACTTGATAATGAATATGAAGTTTCATGCATACTATTTCATACATAAGGATGCCTACCACACTCCAATAAGGAATATTTATCATAGCTTCCTCATCAACTTGAGTTCTTGGACCCATATCTTGTGACAATTTTTGAGCAATTTCCATTTTAGTCTTCACATTTTAGAAATCACTCATCCTTAATATCTAAAGGATATGTTCAATGTATCTCCTTTGACTCAAATGAAACTTCCTATTGCTCAAATATTTTAATACTTGAATAACCAAGTAGGATTAATGGATCTCTCCATAATCCAACACATCAAATTCTACAACAGTTTTGACTTGAAAGAATTTAACAAAGATAACTCTTTGCTCATACAAATTCATAATCTATGGAGAATGCCAATATGAGTTCAAGGTGGGAAAATTCTTGTATGGAGGCATTTTAAAATTGAGCCTAGGTTATGAAAGAAACTGAGCTGAGGTGATGAGGTTATCCCTCTCAACCTCCCTGCTTCGGTCTTGGATTCGACATTAGATTCTCGAAAAGGTTTAAAATTAAGGACGACATCAAGGATTTTATTAAGGGCGGGGTTCCCAAGGGGGTTGGTGGGAGCTTCCATAATGGGAAGAAAAATAAAAATCTTGTGATAGGATTGTCACTCAATGGAAGAGAATCAATTTCCATGTCTGAATATTTCTTAAAGGAATCTAAGTACGCTATGACAGAGTCCTTACTTATGCAACGGAATTCGTTATGACAGGATCTTACTAAAAACAATGAATGGTTATGACCAGATCTTACTAAAGGAAGCAGATTTGTTATGACAAGATCTCACTAAAAGAAGAGAATGGTTATGACCAATTCTTACTAAAGGAAAAGAATTTGTTATGATAGGATCTCACTAAAAGCAGTGAATGGTTATGAACGGATCTTACTAAAGGCGACGAATTTGTTAGAGGTTCCAAGGAAGAAAAATGGACATCTAACAAATGGAATCCCCTTCTGGATACACAAAGGGAATCAAGGGACCTATCAACATTGGTCCAATACCCAATGAAATGGAACTAATACTAACGCTTCTAAGAACCGAAATTTGATGAAAACCCCAATCTGTTCATGATTTAAGAATTTAAAAAGGAGTCCTTTGATGATCGTTTTTCGAATTTGGGGACACCTTTGGAGAATTCCAATATGATAAAATACTTGACGCTATTTTTTGGAGAAAGAAGTCAAATTAACATATTTATCCTATGTACCCTTGTCCCATGTGCCCTCCTCTCCGTGTGCCCTCCTCTGGTGTGCCCTCAAAAT
>ML797632.1:0-17975 GCA_009831015.1 Picea engelmannii
TGCAGGGTCTAATATGCAGAATATAAATGTGCTCAAGAAGAAATTAGCCAATTCATTTGTGATGAAGGATTTGGGTGCTGCAAAGAAAATCCTTGGTATGAGAATAACAAGAGACAGGAAAAATCGCAAACTGACATTGTCTCCGAGTGAGTACACAGAGAAGGTGTTGGAGAGGTTTAGAATGCAGAATGCAAAACCAGTTAGTACACCTTTGGCCAGCCATTTCAAATTAACTAAGGAAATTTGTCCCAAGACATAGGATGAGATAGAATACATGTCCAGGTCCCATATTCATCGGTAGTTGGCAGCTTGATGTATGCAATGGTTTTCACAAGACCAAATATTGTACATGCAGTGGGAGTTGTGAGCAGATATATGAACAATCTAGGTAAAGAACATTGGGAGGCAATAAAGTGGATTTTCAGGTATTTGAGAGGTACTACTACTCATGCATTATGTTTTGGAGGTTCATACACTTTTCTACAGGGATATGTTGATTCAGATATGGCAGGTGATAAAGATAGTAGGAGGAGCACCACAGGGTATGTTTTTACTATAGGTGGAACAACTTTAAGTTGGATTTTGAAACTGCAAAAGGTTGTTTCTCTTTCAACAACATAAGTAGAATATGTTGCTGCTACAGAGGCTAGTAAATAGATGATTTGGTTACAGAGGTTTATGGAGGAATTGGAAAAGAAGCAAGAGAATAGTAGGCTGTACTGTGACAATGAGAGTGCCATTCATCTTGCAAAGAACTCATCCTTCCATTCGAAGACTAAGCATATATAGTTGAGGTACCACTTCATATGATCTGCCTTAGAATATGGACATTTGAAGATGGAAAAGATACACACTAGCCAGAATCCTGCAGACATGTTAAGAAAGGGAGTAACCAGGGAGAAACTGAGTTCCTGCTCAGTTTCAGTTGGTTTTCAAGAATGAAGATGAATATGAGAAATTTTTTAGGTCCAAGAAGGTTTAGAGTCCAGCATATACAGCAGCGGTGGAGTTGTTGAGATCAGTCTCCAAGTGGGAGATTGTTGGTTGTGGAGCCTAATTATCTTCCTGATTCATAGGTCTTTTACTTTCAGTTGTGTTTATACCCCATGAAGTATTTACACTCTAGAAGTATGTACACTCTTCCATGTGAGGGAGTGCAGAGGGGGGGTACCCCCTCTGCGGGATCAGGGGGGGCTATCCCCCCAGTTGGGGGGTCTGGGGGAAAGTGGGCCCCCAACGGGGATTCAAGGGCAGCGTCCCCCGAAGGAAAATTTTCCTTGTAAATGTATATTGTAATTTCATTGTAAATTTGGACCGTTCATTATAAGATCGCAGATCTAACGGTAGAGATTATGTTAGGGTTTTTTTCCCTAGAAGGAAACTCTCTTTTATGAGGGAAATGTATTGCGGCTATGGTTGATTGCGAATATTGTATTATGAGATAGGAAACTGTGAGAGAAAGAAGAGGAAGTTACAACGGGTTTTGATGTAGGTTATATCCCTTCATTTGTTGGATAATAATAAAGGAAGGACCTGGCAATTTCTCTGGTGGACGTAGCCCACACTGGGTGAACCACGTAAATCTGTGCCTCTCTTGTATTGTGTATATTCTATGTTTTGTTTCCACATTTGTTTTATTTTATTGCTCTGCGGTCCTATTTTTCTAACATTTGACCCCCTGTCTCAATTGTTATGGGTTCTCTAGAAGTTGGTTGTCCCTGAGGATTATTTCTGAAAAATGGAGGCTTAGATCCCTTCTTTCTCTAATCCATCTTGAATTTCTTTTTGTCTTCCCAAGCTCTTTGGAAAGTTGGCCTTGATTTATGTTGATCATATAGGCATTTAGCTCACCTTATGGTCTCCTCCAATGTCTTGGGATCATCATACTATATTTTGTCAATGACAAATGATGGTAATCCACTCAAATACCTTTGAATCTTCATCGTCTCATCCTTGATGAAAGAGACATACTTCAGAAGTTCTAAAAACCTTTTTTCATATTCATCTATGTTCATACTACCAAGCTTAATTTCAAAGAACTCTTTCATTTTCTTGTCATAGTATCTCTTAGTCAAGTATTTCTTCTCAAAATACTTCTTGAATTCCCTCCAAGTAACACTTTTATCTTTAATGTGTTGCACCTGCACAAGCTGATCCCACCACATGGATGCCTTTCCCTTGAGTTGATATATGGAAATTATATCTTCTACATGAGAAGAATAACTATGCAATTGGAAAAACTTTCTCATGCCCAACATCCATGTCTATGCATCTTCATCCTTCTTGTGCTCACCATCAAATGTAGGAGGTTTGATTTTGTTCATTTCTACTCATAGCTCATCCACCCCATACCCCTTATGCTTCCTGACAGGGGATGGAATTGAGTTGTTGTGTTCCCTCTTATTGGAATGCCTTGGGGAGTGATGGTGATGCTTGCTAACAATTCTTGCTTTTATTTTCTCATCAGAAGGTTTGTGACTTCCTGATTTGCTTGAGCCACTCTCCTTATCCAATTTATTTTCTATTTTGTTCAAGCTCTCCAATAAATTCATGTTGAAGTCATCATGTTGATCCTTGGCTCTCATAATCCTTTCATTATCATCTTTATGGCTTTGTACATCCTTCTGCAAATTTTTAATGGTCTCTACCATATTCACGTTTTCATCCCTTCCTTCTCCATGTCCATTGGAGTTTGTTCCTTCAATGCCCATATGGACATCCATCCCTATGATTTCATCTTCCTAGTTGTAAGTCCCCTGTGCCTCTTCCATTACTCTGGAATTTATTTTGATTTTGATCTAGTTGTTGTTAACTCTGCAAAATGTTCATCCAACAAAACTTTGTTAGGCTAACTGTTTCAACAATTTCATGACAAATATGAACCATTTTGGTTCAATAATATATCAGAAATGTTTCTTCTAATTTTATGGAAAATGGAATGCCCAGATCAATTTTTTGGGTGGATATTTAGATTCTACTATCCAATACCTTTCCAATGCCTACTCCCATGCTCAATTCCGATTCTTGAGAAGAAAGTTATGGCTATTTAAAAATTGACCATTAACTTTTATGTTCACACTTCAACTAGGCGCAATTCTACGCTGTAATTATGAATTTTTGCACCTACTCCATCGGATTTTTCGTAGGATATCAATTGTGTTTCCTCATATACATATTATGGACATTCTATCCTAGTTTCACCTCATTCTGGGTTCTAGGCTGCTAGTTACAGCCTACTGAAGTTCTAGGCCAATTTGTGTTTTTGGTCTGGAATGATACATTTACCTTCTTTGTCATATGAAACACTTTTAGCATGCCCAGAAATCTAATTCAGCTATGGGATTGTCTTCTATGGCTCAATATATTTCCATTGTCTTCTCCTGCACCTCAATATGATTCTGGAGTAGAAAGTTATGGCTCTTTGAAGCCAGTTGGGTTTTAAAACTTACCCTCCATTGTTTATGCTGTAACTTTCTCATAAAGGGTTCATTTGACAAACAGTCTACACCATTAGAAATATCTCTCCGAGCTCTTTTATTTGAGATACAGAGATAGAGTGTGCCTTGTCACACTCTATTCTTGTGGTTTTTGAGTAGCTGAAAACGTTGTTAAGGCCCTCAAAAATGCGCTGCAAAAAGATGATGTTCAAATGATATAAAATGTCGCAAAAAATCGCTAGTTTTCTGTCGTTAGTCACCATCCAAAAAAAAATTTGCGCACAAATTTCAACCTGTACACCCATATTTACCATGCGCAGCAACACCAATGGTAAATCGTGCTCTGCGCACCTATAACCATTGTGCATCACTTCTATGTCGCACCAATAACTGACGCGCACTACTTTTCTGCCACGCATCAACATCCACCATGCAAAATTTTGGTTCTTGCACTATTACCTATTGTGCATAGTTTTTGTATCGCATGCTGATATTTCGCATCCATTTCACTCTTTTCACTGCACCATGCCAATGTTCAATACTCCCCACCACGAAAAATACTTTGTGTGCACCATTGACTAAATTGTCGCGCGACAAAGTATACCCATATTGCGCGCACCAACCAAACTCCTTTGCACTCTGTGAATACTGCATACACTCTACACGCCATTATTATGTGTGTGTACACTACGCACACCTTCTTATGCACGTGCACACCGCACAATGCTAAATTTAGTGCGCACACCCACACACCAATATTTTTTTGCGCGGCGCCAAAATTTACCGCGCGCACCCGCACACCATATTTTTTTTTTTCCGCGTCGTGCCAAAATTTACCGTGCACACCAGCACACCAAAGTTTTCTGTGTGGTGCCAAAATTTAGCATGCACACCAACACATGAACAGTTTTCTATGCAATGCCCAATTTTCACATATCACAAGATTTTTACTGCACATAAATTCCTCGTGAATTTCGCTGCAGAAATTGGGGCTTTTGCTTAACTTTCTCCCAATTACCATAGACATTCTACAACTATTAAATTCATTCAATTTCAACCCGATAACACCAGTTCAACCTATATAACAACAGATCACTACAGGTTGACAATTGTGGAACGAATTTACCCAAAAATCAATTCAGGAATTGGGAATTTAAATTACTAATTTCGCTCCATCTGTCATGGCTTCACTATAACTTCAAATTCGACCAACTTCAGGTCTAAATTTGCTAGAACAAATATTAAACCATTAATATCTCACCAATTGGCTAAATTTCTCCATTTTCCCATGAATTTAGCAAACACAAATTGGGGATTTTTCCCAATTTCACGTCATTATTTCTAAATTTACCATGGATGCTCTGCAACTTGAAATTGGGCCACTTCGAAATAAATCCTCTGTGAAATTTCATGTAATTCAACTTGTTCGACCCATCTAGGCTCAATGTTAAAAACTGAATCTCTGATACCATATTGTAATGATCCACGCTACATGAGAGAATTCTATTGTTCTCTCAGTGGAACATACCGTAGCATACTCAACGTCCAACTGAGCTATGCCACATAACTTTTTTGGACTGCATGCAATTAAAATGTATACACACAGAACTCTTGTGGAAACATATATATAAAATGTAAACAGACAAATACATTCTGTAATTGCACAGATTCAATATGAAATAACAGTAAACATATATAGGAAATACCCATAAACATGCAGACAGTTATAATCACGCATTGGATAAACCCATAAAAATAAACACGTAAATAACAATGCAACATGTAAATTTATCACACAATTGACACTTATCTTTGTAAGAATATCACCAACTGCGTGAAAACCTTCCACGAACCTCCCATCCTTAGACCACACTTCTCATCACTCTCAGCAGTGGGTCACCCCTGAGCTAGGACTAAACTCCACCCGGGTAAAGGGATTCCTAACCAGGATAATGGCTCATGGACAATGGGAAAGACTCTGTCACAGGTGCCTATTCAAACTAACAGCCTACATTCCTTCATTCCCCACATGTTTGTCCCACCCTAGGAAGTGTGACCCTTCTTTGCTCAATAGTCCTTCGGTTGCCCCACTTCCTTTCTGGGCTTCAACAACATGCCAAACAGGAAGTCTCAGAGCCCTGCAACTGTAGTTTAGCACCCTCATGAAATCAATTCCCAACAATTCTCACACCCAGAGACAAATTTTTCACGGGCCTGACAACCCACCTCTTCAATATCCCACGGACCTGAAAATGCGCTTCTTCAGTCCAGCTCCCATGCTAACCAGCTACACAAACATATATATCTATGGATACAGTTCAGGTACAGTGAAATTAATGTAGGAAGGATAACTGACTACGTGAGTGAAATGGTCATGGATTGATGGCTGAATGATGGAATAATGATGGAAATATGATAGGAAATGAACTAAGTCCCAACAATATGTATGCATGTCCCCCAATTGACACTTGTCATGTTGGGAGCTACTTTGGCCCACTTGTCCCCAACTTTAGAACTTAGGATAAAATAATTATCCATACTTTATACTTAAGAAATATTAATATAATATTCATTTTTGGCTTAAGCTCTTTAGCTTAGACCTTTTTACTTAACTTTTATCCCCCACCCTTTCCCTAACTAGTGGAGTTTAGTCCCCCATCTCTTTTATCGTTGTCGGTCTGCGTGCAACGGTGTATTTTATATTAATCATGAGACGTATACAAAAATAGGTGCACTGGCCTTTAACATCTAGGCTCTCTATCCTAATCATCACAAAATGACTCACCAGCCTATAAAACATAGCATACACATAAAGGCTCCTTGGCCTCAACATCGTGCGCACTTAAGTTGTTGTGCGTTGTATCCAAGAATGTGCACACTTCATCCTTTTACTATGCAATACATGCACACACTATGCCATTAAAGGTGCATACAAAAATGATATCAAAGAGCTCACCAGCTTAAGTACATTTGCATTTACATTTACAATTGGGTTCGGCCTAGGGATATTAAAATCAAGCTAAACACCCCATGTTAAAGACTTACAGAAATGAAGTTTGGGATCTTGTTGATAGTTTCTTCATAGATTTTAATATCTCATTTGTTCCAAGAGAGGAGAACACTATGGCAAATTCCTTGGTTGTCTCGGCAAGTAATTTCAAAGTTCATTTTCCCCCTAAACTCAAATATGATGTGGAAGTGAAGTATAGACCCTCTATACCTGACAATGTCAAACATTAGAAGGTCTTTGAGGATGATATTGAGATAAAAATATTTGTTGAGACCGTGGATAAGTTTTATGTCTTACATATTGATCAAGATCGTGATTTTGAAAAAATCCCTCATGGTGATATTTTTCTGAATAAAATTGTTGAACATCATATTGTTCAGTTGCCCAGTAACCATATTCCAAAAGGACTAGTCCCCTTGGAGAGATTGTTTGACAGAAATGATGTTGATGTAAATATTAAAGGTTCAACTGAAAATGTTGATGTGACTAAATGCAATTTAGGTACATAGGAGGATCCAAAGTAAGTGAAGTTGTCTAGCAGCTTGTCAAAGGAACAAAGTGTTGAGTATTTCAATCTTTTAATGGAGTTTGTTGATGTGCTTTCCTAGAAATATGAATATTTACGAACATATTACACAAACATCATTGAACATAAGATCCATTTGAAAGAGGATACCAATCCTTTTAGGTAGAAACAGAGACATATAAATCCCATGTTGCTTCCTATTAAAATAAAATAAGTGAAGAAGTTTTTGGATGCCAAGATCATCATTCCTTTAAGATACTCTGAGTGGGTGGCTAACTTGGTTCCTGTGAGGAATAAAAATTGGGAAGTTAGACTATGTGTTGATTTCATGAATTTGAATAGAAGCTCCAAGAAAGATAATTACCCCTTGCCAAAGATGGAGCATATTTTGTAGACAGTGACTGGTTCATCTAGGATGTCTATGATTGATGGATTCTCTGGCTACAATCAAATATGTGTCTTGCCTGAAGATAGAGAGAAGAAAACCTTCACTACTCCTTCGGGAACATTCATGTATACTAAAATTCCCTTTGGATTAATGAATGCAGGAGCAATATTTCAGTGAGCAATGGATATTTCCTTTATTGGGGAGAAGGAAAAATTTGTGGTCATCTACCTAGATGACATTACAATTTTCTCAAAATCTGATAAAGAGCATTATCATCATTTGAAAAAGGTCTTCCTAAAGTGCAGAAAGTTTGGTCTCTCTCTCAATCCTAAGAATTTTTTTTTGCTATGAAGGAAGGTAAGTTATTGGGGCACCTTGTATCAGCAAAAGGGGTAAGAATTGATCCAAGTAAAGTAGAGGCCATCCATACCTTATCTCTTCCTAGATCCAAGAAATACATTCGGTCTTTCTTGGAGAAAATCAATTTTCTTAGAAGGTTCATCTCTAACTTTGTTGAATTGGTGAAGTAAATTACAACCATCCTTAGGAAAGGAAATGAGGTGAAATGGAATATTTAGGCTTGATATTATTTTGATCGAATAAAAAATTCCTTGACTAAATCACCTGTGATCATCATCTCTGACTATTCCAAGGAGTTTTTGATATTTTCCTTTACCTCATTTGACACATTGGATGTTGTTTTGTTGCAGAAAAATACAGAGTGGTTAGAGTAGCCTATTTCATTTTTCAGTAGAGCATTGAGGGATGCGAAAATGAGACATGATATCATGGAAAAGTAGGATTATTCTTTGGTCAAATACCTCAAGGATTTCAGAGTATATGTTCTTCATTCAAATATTGTTTCCTATGTCCCCTCAGCCTCAGTGAAAGAGATACTTATCCAGTCTGACATCGATGGGAAGTGGAGAAAATGGATTGCCAAAATTATGAAATTTGACCTTGAAATGAATCCCACTAACCTAGTGAAAGGCCAAGGTTTAGCTAGGTTGTTGGTTGAATCAAATTGCAAAGATTTAGGGGTTAATTTCATCAACATAAACTCAGAAAATATGCAATTTGATTTTGCTGATAAAATCTCTCATATCAATCCAAATTTGACAGAATGCACTTGGTATAAAGAAATCATATATTTTATACAAAAATATAATCCCCCCAATGGTTTGTAAAAGAAAAAGATGAGATATTTTAAGCTTAAATAAATCATATATTGTCTCATTGATCATGTTTTGTATTGTAAAGATCCTATAGGAGTTATTTTGAGATGTCTAGATCCATTGGAGGCCCAAAAGGCCATGACTGATTTTCATGACAACTTATGTGGGGGACATCACTTTTAGAGAACCATAGCCTATAATATCCTCAGAGATGGGTATTTATGGACTATCCTTTTTACTGATTTTTGTGCAAAAATTAGAGTTTGTGTCAAATGGAAAAAAATTTCTGGAAAGGAGCAGCTCAAATATTTGCCTTTGAACCCTGTGGTGGTTTCTAGACCTTTTCAACAGTGGGGTATTGACTTCATTGGGGAA
Organism: Picea engelmannii; assembly: GCA_009831015.1. NCBI lineage: Eukaryota > Viridiplantae > Streptophyta > Pinopsida > Pinales > Pinaceae > Picea > Picea engelmannii. The sequence continues at coordinate 8,912 of ML797632.1, forward strand.
ATACATCCAGCTTCAACTGGACAACATAGGCGGATTCTGACTGGCATTGATTATTTCACCAAGTGGATAGAAGTCGTTCCTACAAGGAGTGTCTCCCACAAGGTAATCATTAGTTTTCTTGAGGACATCATGTCACGATTTGGTTGTCCAAGAAAGATTGTTACTGAAAATGTTGCCTCCTTCAAATTTGAACCATTGATCAAGTTCTGTGAACAGTATGGGATTACATTAGTCCATTATACTCCTTACTACCCCCAAGTAAATGGTTTGGCGGAATCCTCTAACAAGAGCCTCATAAATATCATCAAGAAATTGTTAGAAGACAACAAGAAACCATGGGACTCAAAGATAAAATTTTCCTTATGGGTTGATAGACTTACAACAAAGAGGTCACTTGGTGTTTCCCCATTTCAGCTTGTATATGGGGTTGATGCTATCTTTCCTACTCAGCTTTCCTTTCCTGTGGAAAAATTCCTCCAGGACTACCAAGGAGAACCTGATGATATGGTCAGGAGGATACAATAGCTAGTAGAAGTAAAACAGACCGGGGAAAAACTACTTGACAAAGCACAAGATGATCAGCATAAGATAAAGCAAGCCTTTGAAAAATAGATAAGCCAAGAAGATTTCTAGCTAGGAGATCTAGTGCTTAAGTGGTATGCGCCCAAGCCAGACAAAGGAAAACATGGTAAATTTGAATCCTTGTGGATTGGTCCTTTCAATATTTTTGAGGTATTTTCAAACAACACTTACAAATTTTAGAGCTTGGAGGATTCTGAATTTTTTGGTGGCCCTGTCAATGGGCACTTTCTGAAAAAAGTATTTTTCTTAAGCCATGAGTGGTTTTCCATTCATTGTAAATATCACTTTTTATTTTTTTATTTATTTTTAATAAAATGACTCCATAGCCATAAGATAAGACATTGAAACTACTTGTTCTTGGAAGCTCACAGGGAGCATGCCATCCTCTATGGAGCTAATGTTATCACATGAAGTTGTCATGGGTCAATTTTCTCCTTAGGTTTTAATTTTGACGCATTAGTCTTTTAAGTTTGTTTTAATTTTTCTTTTATGATTTTCTTAGGTTAGTCTAAACAAATAAAGGCTTGGGACTTGATTCACATTTTGACCCATATCTATGGTTTATACCTTAGGTTCATTTTGTGTTTTATATTCTTGACTCATCATTTGTCTTGAAAGTTAGAACTATCAACCCCATGACTCTACAAACCTAACAAGTCACTCCATCCACTCATATACTTGATCCTCTCCACTTTTTCCCTTTGCCCATTAAGGATTCAAATCAAACTTTGTAAAGGGTGTTTCCAGCTCATTAGGCATTTTTGTAGCGTATATTTGTACAATATGCCCCTTTACCATCATTCTCCATCATCAAGTTTATGTCATGTATTTTATTGTTTTCAACACCTTTGTCTTCAAAAGGAATATTATGATTTGGTCATTTATGAGGTTCTAACTGTTTACCGAATTTGAAATCCTGCTCCTAAGCTTGGCGCTGCTGAAACTACTATTCCTTAAAGAGATACGGATTGTGCTATGGAATTAACTATCTGAGGTGAATTGGAGGTTGAGTTGTATGTAACAACTCCAGGCTTGTTGTTTGCACCCAATTCGTCACTTGGTGAGCAAATAAAGGGTGCTTACATGCCCAGTTGGGTCTTGCTAGGCATCACAACTGTAGAGGAAAGAGTTAGAAAAAGAAACAACAAGACTATAAACAAAAATTAAATTAAAAAAAACTAAAACTATGAGCATATGAAAAAGAAATAACAAAGACAACAAGACCAATATCACCAATGTTTTGAGCTGGTCTATTGATGAAATCCAAAGCACAATGAAGAAAGGGAACTGTGGTTCCTTCTTCCTCCAAAGGAAGGCTCTTGAGGCCCTCACAAACTTGCTCTCCTTACAATATGAAAGATGAAAATGATAGTGAAAGAACTCCAAGCATATCCACTCAAGAGAGAGGTGAATAGCTCAATGAAATGGTGCTAATGTGTTATTGTCAAGGAGTGAGTCCTTAAAACAATCTAAGTAGCATAACATTACATGAAATTCCTTGAAAAAATGATGTTTCTTCATGGCTTTTTATAGCATGGCATTGGGTGATTATGTAACTCCTTTGAGGTGTGAAAAGGGGCTCTTTAGGGCTCAATTAGGTCTTTGACCAGCCTACCGTGCAGATTCAGCTCAGATTTGATGTCAAATCGGCTTGGGAGCTGATCCATTAGTGGTTGGGAGGCCGACCAATTTCAATAAATGCGTCGTTTAACAGATGCGTGGGTTTTTCACCCAACAGCCGCGCATCGTGCGCGTATGCGCGCATTGTACGTTGTTGTTCTGCGCATATGCGCGTGAACCCAGATTCTGTAAAGCGCCCTTCAATTTTTGGTTACTTTGTATAGTTTTTTACCCTTTTGCAATGCTGTGGAATTAATCCTGTGCCATGAATGACTTCATTCCTGTTTTGACGATGCGGAGTTCTTGTCACCATGTGCGGATGAAATTTCAGTGATAACAGATGCCCCCTGATGGATGAGGTTAGGAGCATACGTATAGCCGAAATCCATCAATGTTTCTTCTACTGAGAATGGTGTTGTAAGGGAGAGCAAGAGTGGGACCGTGTAGAGCAATCCTTTGGAGAAGAAAGGAACCTGTAGAACCTGACCTTCCACAAGGTGCGTAACAATATACAACTGTGTACAAACGAGGTGGGCATGCCCCATGCTCGTGTTATGTAACTCTGAAAAAAGATGAAGGAAATGTTGGTGTAGACAACTGCAGCGCCCTCGGGGGCGGTAATGAAAAAGGCAGAAGACAATTCTGCAAAGGAACATACTCTAAACAATAGGCAAGGGTCGCAGTAACAAGCAGCGACGATGATGCGGGTAGTGATGGCCCTGCCAAGTTCAGAGGTCTTTGGCAACTGATAAGAATAATAACTGCAATAGTCACAAAGTAAGACCCACCGCAACATGAGAAAGTGTTGGCGTCAAATGTTATGGGGGTCAATGACATCAGGGAGAAATGGTGTTTCCCCCTGTGCCGTCCGAGATCTCTCAATGAATGGAAAATGAGAATCAAGATATTGTCGCCCTTCTGGAAAATTGTGCTGATGTCGACAAAAGGGGGATGTGACTCCCAGAAGCAAAGGGCTCCGTGGAATCTACTGAGGTGAGGAAGTGGCAGAGGTACAAGGATGAAGTCAAGAAGTGGGAAGACTCAAGACTGCCCTTGGTTGGAGGGTGTATGATATAATGAGTGGCCGCAACCGTGTGACAAGATCGAGTGTCAGGGGGATGACAAGACCCGTGATAAGTTGTACCAGAGGCGGAACAAGGTGAACAAATTCAGAGGGTAAAGGTAAGTGACTTGGGTAGTACTCTGAAGATATGGATGATGCCGGCAAGGGTAAATGAGAAGTAATGCTCCAACCAAGGGTGACATGGGTTGTGTGTGGCCAAAAGGAAAGCAGGTCGCCAACAGTGACGACAAAAGCAAACAACTGGAAATAAAGGCGTTTGTACAATAAATAATGAATAATTTGGGGAAAATGTACAAATACAGAAACGGGTGCCCTAGTGTGAAACGAGTGCCCCAGGGAGGGAAAAAATTTCTTGGAAAATGGATGAAGGGTGGGGGCCCCTTTGGTGAGTTTCTATATGAGGTAGGTGGAATGAAGATAGGTTCTTAGATGGGCAAACTGATGGTGGATGAAATGGAGGGTTCATGATCCTGCGGGGGTGCAGGTAAAAAAGAATAGAACCATAAAGTGATGATCTGGGAGTCCATGTGGGAAATCTAGCAAAATGAGGAGAAGGAGTATGTGGTTGATCTGCAACATGATGGAAGACTATCGAGACTCCCATCCCTAAAGGGTAATGAAGAACAGCATGAGTGTCAAAAGTGACAAAAGGTGCTATGAATGGGACAACGCTTGTGGGTGAGAATTCTACCGGGTTACAGTAATGAAGATGCAAAGGGAGGTGTGAGTACTGCAGAGCCGGGAATGGGTATCCTAAAGGCGAAAAATAGAGGGTGTGACTGGAAATGTAAATGCAATACAGCAGGAGAGACTACATGCCAGTGCTAAGTATATACCTGAAGGAATGATGTTGAGAGATGATGATCACGTATCTGCACATAGAACAACCAAATACCCAAAGTAAACAATATCTGAAGAGAATCTAAGATATGAGCATGTATTAGATAAATGTGACAATGCGCGTGCGTACCTGACCATGATATGAAAAAAAGGTGCCCCGGGGGCTCAAGATGAAAAGCGGCCCAGGGACAGCTATGATGTAGGTGGCGGGATGATGATCCCATGGCTAAAGACAGTTCGAAAAATGGACGCCTTGGGCTCCTGGAATGGTGAGTGGAAGTTTGGCAAAAGGCCTATATATAGCTGTAGGGCGCACATTGCCACCTCATTTGTACATGTTTCTACAGTGACTGGATGAGAAGATTCAAAGGAGATTGAGTGATTCAGGGAGCACGATGTATCTGATCGACGGTGTGCGAGTTTCAGGTTAGTGTTCTGATCGTCCTGCATAGAACTGGTGTGATGTCGGGCCAGGTGTCGATGCGATGTTTGACGATAAAGGGGTCGAGGCCAGGCATCTCCGTGTATGACCAGGCAAAGATATCCCTATATTCCTGGAAGAGGGTTTTATATGTGGTGATTTTCTGAGGAGTGCAAGAGGCTCCTATGATGATTTCTTTGATGATGCCATCTTTAATAGAAATGTCGATTTTGATGGTGGGGGAAATGTTGGCCAGATTACCTTCTTCAAAAGCGTCGGGTGCAAGAATGGGATTGTTGAACCAATCGATAGGCCCTGATGGGATAAAATCTTTGGTTTCGACCGTGTAAACGGGATTGTGGCTAGGAGGCATGAGGGCTTCCTGCGGAAGTAAGAGAGCACGATGATGGAGTGCATCCTAGGGAGAATCCGGGCGTTGTAGCTCTTCCAGTATTTCTTCTTCGCATTAGAAATGACGAGAATATAATGGATTGTGAGGAGTGATCTCAGTGACAGTGTGGTTGCCCCCTGCTGAGGAAACAGAGGGAGTAATGCGAGGAGGGGGTGAGGGTTCACTCAACATAAACCATATATTGAGGTACTGAGGGGTATTCGTGGTGGTGGGATGGGGGGTATTCGTAGGGGAATGGGCAGGAGAGTTGGGTGGGTTACGGGGTAAATCCTCAGATATGTCGTCTAAGAACCATGGAGGCTTAGGGAGTGCCTCGTGTTTGGGAGAAATGACGTGAAGATTCGCCAGTGGCGAAGTAAGGTCAATTACTGCCTCTGCGGGTCAGTGCAGCAGGGCCGATTGACGTTGCCTATATTCTATGATCATAGGACAATGGTATGTGAAATGAGCCAATGAATCGCAAAGAGAGCAAGGGCATCTCATGCGTTCATTGACTGAAGTGGTGACATAGCGAATGTCAGTGATTTTTGTTGTAGAGGACGTAGCAGGGCGCGGGTCGTTCTGAAAGTCCTGGCATATAACCGCTAATGCTTGCCGGAAGCATGGTAGTGCTGGGCAATGATGGGTGTAATGGCCATACTCGGAACAGATAGCACATGTGAATTTGGTCCTCAATGTTTTACTACTGGAAGGCTGGGTGGTAGCAGTAGGACTAGAAGTAGTGATGGGTGTTGTGGGAGTTGGATTAGGGGGAATCAAATTCTGTAATTTCGGTAGTGATGGGCAGTTGTTGGTTTGGTGACCCTCTTTCTCACATAGTGCGCAAGGTGGTGGGATGCGTGGAGGAAGCAGAGCTGTGGGCTCCTTCTTCTTTCGCCTACCCTCAACTGTAGCAGGGGGGGTAGGGAGTATGGGGGGAGTGGGGGTGAGGACAAGAATCGTCATGGGGAGGCCTTCCTATGGGCGAGGGACCATCTCAGGTGGATGTAAGTACCACACTGGGATTGCTAGCACCATATTGGGTAATGTGAGCATTGCGGCTACCTGGAAAGCTTCTATACTGGGTGGAGGGTAAAAGAAGGGAATTTGAGTGAGGGGTCAAGGAACTGTCTCCCAAATGGGACTAGGCCCTTGAGGGGATGTGGAGTCGTGGACCGTAGGGGTCGATGAGTTCGTAGGAGGCTCCTGTGGGAGTGGTGTTGCGACTGTTGAGACGTCAGGAATGACTGAAGCCTCTTGAGGAGGACGAGTATCGTCTTGGCAAGTTTCGTTAGATGTGATGACGCATACTTGACTAGGGGGAAGGAGTGGTGGTGCTCCATGGTACGTCCCTAACAAGGATGGATCTTTGAAAATACCAGGACCCATTTCGATGAGTGGATATACGTCTTTGTTGGTGTGAATGAGAGGAAGAATGTTATCAAGATTGGCAGATGGGTTAGGCTCATAATGAAAAACTTGGTCAATGGTCACAATCTTCCCATTGTGGGGGAACATGATTGTCTGAAAGACGGAAGATGCCAGTGCTTTCATAGCATACATGTAGCTACGTCCAAGCAAGATATTGTCATCAAGCTGAGCGTCGATAACTTCAATGTCAATGAGAATAGTTTTGCCCCCGAGTTCCATGGGGACATTTTGGAAGATCCCTTCAGGAGATGATGGTCGTCTGTCATAAGCTCGTAATGTGATGGCGGAGGGTATGAGTTCCGGGGAACCGAGTTTCTGCCATATTGTTTTGGACATAATGCATGTAGATGCCCCTTCATCGATGATACACCGATGGACGGTGATGTTCCGTATTTTTACTGGTATTTGAATAGCAACCGCGGTGGGAAGACGCAATTCGCAGCCATCAAGGTCAAATGTGATGAGTCGAGTATCGGCAGGGTCAACGGCCCCCAAGGCGGAAAGTAGTGATTTCCACTGAGTAGGACAAGTCTGGAGGACTTCCAAAACTGACATGGCAGCTAGGGATTGTGCTAAGTCGTCTACCAAGCTATAGTTATGAGCGGCCCTAGCCTGTGGGTTGTGGACATTCCTGCGCAATCGGATGCGAGGGATGTGTAATAGTGGTGTTATCACTGAAATTTCATCCGCACAGGGCGACAATAACTCCGCATCATCAAAATAGGACTGGAGTCATTCATGGTACATGATTAATTCCACAGCATTGCAAAAGGGTCAAAAAACTATACAAAATGACCAAAAATTTGAAAAGTGCTTTACATCATCTGGGTGCGCGCGCGTATGCACGTAACAGAAACGTATAAAGCGTGCATATGTGCACAAGGCACGGCTGTTGGGTGAAAAACCTGTGCGCCTTCTAAATGGTGCATTTATTGAAATTGGTCGGCCTCCCAACCACTAATGGATCAGCTCCCAAGCCGATTTGACACCAAATCCAAGCTCAATCCTCGTGGTGGGCTGGTCAAAGACCTAATTAAGCCCTAAAGAGCCCCTTTTCACATTCAAAAGAGGTCACATAATAACTCAATGCTTGGCTATAAAAAGCCATGAATGACCACCATTTTCTCAAGGAATTMTTTGTATTGTTATGCTGCTGAGATTGCTAAGGACTCATTCTTTGGCAACAAACATTGTAGGCTGCATTTCATAAGCTATTCACCCGTCTCTTGAGTGAATAAGCTTGGAGTTCTTTCACCCACATTTTCATCTTTTCATTGTAAGGAGAGCAAGATTTGAGGGCCTCAAGAGCCTTCCATTGGAGAAAGAAGGGACCCAAGTCCCCTTTCTTCTTTGTGCCTTTGGATTTCATCAATAGATCAACTTATACATTGGTGATATTGGTCCATTTTTATTTGTTTTTCATTTTGTTTGATATGATCTTAGTTTTAGTTTCTTTTAGTTTAATTTTTGTTTATAACCTTGTTGTCCTATTTCTAACCTTTTACTCCACAGCTATCATGCCTAGCAGAGCCCAACTGGGCATGTAAGCACCATCAATTTGCTCACCAAGTGACGAATTGGGTGCAAACAGGTGGTTCGGCGGAAGGGCGAGGGATTACCAATGGAGGTCCCGTCGGTGTAGGATTTTTCTCTGGAGAGATAGGAGTAGACTCAGCTGGATACTGATGATTCCGTGTTTGCAGAAGGATTTCTTCCTCACTGGTGAGGAGAATCGTTCGGTCTGCTGGATTGTTGGGATTGTGGTATTGGCCCACCTGAGGTGGGGGATGTTGCGTGTCCTGCTGGGTGTTTATAATGTCTTGATGTGGGATAGGATTTTGTAGCATGGTGGGAGGGGGTTGTTGCACATATTGTTGTTGTGCCTGCTACGGGGCAGGTTGCGCAGGAGAAGGAGGGAGGCTTCCAGAGTCTTTTAACCTTTTAAAATCAGCGATCTAGGGGCAATGGTGAGTGTAGTGACCAAACACGCCACAAAGAGCACAAGGGTGGATGGTTTTAACAGTATTCCGCCCTTGGCGTTTGTTGTTATTGTCCCCTTGGGGGTTTTGGTTCCCTTGGTTCTGGTTGCCCCCAGTGGGTTGATGCTGTGGGGGTTGATTCCCGCCTTGACCCGGGTTATTGTTATTCTTGTTCCTTCCTTTCCTCTTGGTATTGTTTGAGGGATGAGTTGGATTGGCTGTGTTCAACTGTTCAAAATTTTGATATTGTTGAGTAGCAGAGGGTTGAACAAAATTTACCCCTGTATGAGGGTGTGGGGGAGCCATGGGTTGGGGAGGATCAGGAAAGGGAAAGTAGGGATTTTGTGGTGGTACCACTCCATAAGGTACATAGGAAGGCGTAGTTCTTTCACTAGTATTATAAGTTGATCTGGAGGGAGTAGTACTGGTGGTTGGGGGAGGTGGATGTATGGGGGGTGCCGGTGGTGGTCCACTGATGGGTGGAGGTATAGCAACATGATACAGCTGTTGATAAGGGGGTGGGGGCTAATAAGAAGTGCCCCCATATGCTGGTGGGTATTGAGGTGTCCCATACATCGGTGGTGGTTGGGGTTGTGGACCATGGTGTGTGGTGGCACCTATTAGTCTGTCTGCTGAGTGAGACATCCCAGGTTTGTCTTGACCAAATGGCACAAGTTTTGAAAGATCAGGAAGCACCGTGTATAAGTACCCCGACT
>ML797632.1:18075-43134 GCA_009831015.1 Picea engelmannii
GATTTTTATCCACCTAAGTGCCTATGTTTGTTTGATTATCCCCTTTATAGGTTGAGGGGTCTAAGTGGTGCAGTATTTAGAGCATGCATATCATCATTCTTAAGAAGGAAAATGATTTTCCCCACATCCAAGACCTTACAATGTGGAATTTAGATCAAATGTGTGCCACCTAGTGCATACACAGGCGCACAGAGCGCATGGGCGCTATCAGAATTGAGATAGAAAGCACATACGTGCAGAAGAAAGGTGTTGAACAGGCGCATGTGTGCACGATGCGCGTCTGTGGGGTGGAAGAACTGCACGCCTGTGACAAACGACCGAGAGGAAAAACCCGGATGGATTTCTCCCAATTTTCTTGTGAATTGACTGGTTAGCAGGTCGACAGAGGCCAGTTTGTGAACCTACAAGTTAATGAAATCAAAAGGAAAGAAAAATAAGCCCAAATGAGGGAGGAATTGATACCTTCTTCCCCAGTATGGTTGCCAATTTGTTTGCACCCAATTCGTCACTTGGTGAGAAAATAAAGGGTGCTTACATGCCCAGTTTGGTCTTGCTAGGCATCACAACTGTAGAGGAAAGAGTTAGAAAAAGAAACAACAAGACTATAAACAAAAATTAAATTAAAACAAACTAAAACTATGAGCATATGAAAAATAAATAACAAAGACAAAAAGACCAATATCACCAATGTTTTGAGTTGGTCTATTGATGAAATCCAAAGCACAATGAAGAAAGGGAACTGTGGTTCCTTCTTCCTTCAAAGGAAGGCTCTTGAGGCCCTCACAAACTTGCTCTCCTTACAATATGAAAGATGAAAATGATAGTGAAAGAACTCCAAGCATATCCACTCAAGAGAGAGGTGAATAGCTCAATGAAATGGTGCTAATGTGTTATTGTCAAGGAGTGAGTCCTTAAAACAATCTAAGCATCATAACATTACATGAAATTCCTTGAAAAAATGATGTTTCTTCATAGATTTTTATAGCATGGCATTGGGTGATTATGTAACTCCTTTGAGGTGTGAAAAGGGGCTCTTTAGGGCTCAATTAGGTCTTTGAACAGCCTACCATGCGGATTCAGCTTAGATTTGATGTCAAATCGGCTTGGGAGATGATCCATTAGTGGTTGGGAGGCCGACCAATTTCAATAAATGCACCATTTAGCAGGTGCGTGGGTTTTTCGCCCAACAGCCGCGCATCGTGCGCGTATGCGTGCATTGTACGTTGTTGTTCCGCGCATATGCGTGCGCACCCAAATTCTGTAAAGCGCCCTTCAATTTTTGGTTACTTTGTATAGTTTTTGACCCTTTTGCAATGCTGTGGAATTAATCCTGTGCCATGAATGACTTCATTCCTATTTTGACGATGCAGAGTTCTTGTCGCCATGTGCGGACGAAATTTCAGTGATAACACTTGCTACAAATCTTCAATTATCAGCTACAATGTCCAGGAACTTCATGAGCCATTCCAGCTACATTGAAGATTGGTAAGGTGTTTCTGTCTTACTTTTTAGTAGCGCCTGGCAGTGCAAGCTACACCTTCTCCCACCTATCAGCCTCTTTACCTCTTCTTCCACACACTCCATGGCCATTTCCATGTTGACGTTTCCCTCCACTGGAACTGAGACCATTTGCTTCAAATTTTTAACTCCCATTTATCATCTTGGCTCACATTGTCCACACTGTACTATGGATCCCCTGTTCCAGTGCTACAAATTCCCTATCAAACCATTTCTATATTCTACGCTTACAGCTCCAACATTAGCTCTGCTTTTTCACTGTGTCATCTTAGAATTTAAACTTTCAATGACGAGTTAGGATCCCTTGCATTTTTTAAAGCTTTGATGACCTTGTGTGGTGTATTGATGACATTTTAAAACCCGAACAGTGCAGTCTCCCTACATATCATTTCTCAGAGTATATTTTCCTCATTTTAAGACATCAAACTAGTCTCTTGTTAATTCATAAGTGAATTGGAGGAAATTCCTGAAAGACCAATTAAGGATCACCTTCAAAGCTCAAAAGACCTTTGCCTCTGTTTGGTTTCCTTGCCTCTCACAGAATTATAGTTTTTGATATCCTGCTACTATGCATGGATACACCTCAAAATTAGAAATCTCATGAGGTTGGGAGTGTGGTTAGGAATGATCCTTCTGACATGCACCTGTTTTATGTTGATCCTATGACCAGGGAGGTTTTCCAAATGTTTGGTTGTCTATCTTTCTGTCAAAACATGCAGAGGGGGCACCCTAAAGTAGCAAGGGAATTTTCCTTAAACTTTGATGGCACTAAGACCAAGGTAGGAACCCTTGTGTAATGTCCCTGACCCTCCAAATACTAGGAAACACTACCTAAAAACCCTTAACTTTTCCATTTACTGCTCTCATACCAAATTGTAACATCCCCGACCATCCACAGACTGGGTAACGCTAATACACAGAATATACACTTATACAATATATGCATTTTAATGAATTTAAAACACTTAATCATAATAAACACAAAATTATTGCTACCATACAGAATCAATGGAATAACAGTAATTCATATACGCAACGGAATACATGATAACATTCAAGCATCACAGTCATGCATAATATATAAATTAAGCACATAAATGATACTTATCTTTTAATCTGGATTAATTCCACCAACTACGCGCAAACCTTCCATGAACCTCCCATCCTTATACCACACTGCTCATCACGCTCAATAGTGGGTCACCCCCGAGTTGGGACTAAAATCCACCCAGGGCAAGGGAATCCTAGACTAGGTTGAGGTTACAGGAAAACTGTACAATGCAACTGGAAGGATTCTCTCCAGGAGCCTTCTTACTCCCACTACTCATGGACTCTCATTTCCCACATTCTTATTCCACCTGGGAGTATACACCTTCATTGTAACACAGTCCATCAGCTGCTTCACCTCCCTCTCAGGGTCTTGACAACAGGCCAGATCAGGAATTCTTAGAGCTCCATAGCTGGTGTTAAACTCTCTCTAGGAGAAAACCACTTCCCAACAAACTCTCTCACCTGGAGAGATCTTCTCACAGACCTGACAACTTGCCTCTTCTACCACGGGCCCGACAACCCACTTCTTCAACCACTTTTGACTCAGTTCCAGCAAGGTATTGGTGACAACAACGGTAACTGGTCAAAACAACCCAGGAAAACAGAAGGCAATGACCCAAACGGTCTAGGTACGAACTCGGCTCTACAAGAGAGGATATGTTGGGTTCAAATATGGCACAAGTTGGTTTTCTCTCCCATTGGGTGATTGCTCAAGTGTGTGTGGGTATGTTGAGGTCAAAATGTAGGGGCCATACAGAATTCATGGAAATCGAGAATGGCAAGTAAACCCCAATGTGGTTTGACTCATGGATTACTGATTCTAGAGGTGCGTGAGGGGTAGAGATCGATCACAAAGGTCCAATGGTTTCAGACAGAGGATCAGGAAGAATGACCAATGAACCCCCAACACAGTTGAAGATTCATTTTTTAACTACATGTGCCCAGGTCGACACTTATCTTCTTGGAGCTGCATGCGTTCCCTTTTGCACATGTTGCCTCTCCCAAGACTTAGGATAAAAACATGTCTTTCACATAGCTTTAGAATAATAATAAATTATTATTCTCAAGGACTTAAGCCCCTAATCTTAGCCCCTCTTTCCAAACTTTCATCCCCGCTTTCCCTTACCCACCTTGTGGAAGCTTAGTCCCCCATCACTCTTTCTTTATGGTCAGTCTGCACGCAACAATGTTTAATATTTATTAATGTTTTGCATAATTACATATACAAAAATAGGCTCCTAGCCTTTAACACTTAGTCTCTTCGGCCTAATAAACACATAACCCCACCAGCTTATCAACACTCAGCTCACCAGCCTAAAAAACATGTTTACAATTCATAAATAGAATTGGGGATCATCCTTGGGGATATTACAATCCCCTCCCCTTATTTTTTCACTTTCCTCAGTGTAACTCTTTACACAACATCAGCAAGATTTCCAAAATCTTCAAAAAGATGCAGGTATTATGCCTGCATAGCATCTTCATGCTCCCATGTCGCATCCTCAGGATTGTACCAGGTCCACTGGACCTTTACAAGTACTATGGCTCGATTCCGAAGTTGTTTTATCTTTTGGTCCAATATGCGTATCAGATGCACCTACAAGATGCCTTCTTGCTCCACCTGGGTCACATTCCAATCAATCACATGATTAGGATCAGGTATATATTTCTTAAGTAATGAAACATGAAATGCATTATGTATAGTTATGGATGCAGGAAATGCAAGCATATAAGAAAATGTTCCAATCCTTTCTAGGATTTCAAATGGCCCAAAAAATCTGGCTACCAACCTGGACCAGTTTCCCAGCTTCAGGGAACTTATATTGGCTTTTACTTTTAGGAAAACATGGTCACCCACTTTAAACTCTCTGTGGGTTATGTTCTTATCAACGTAATTTTTCTTCCTACCTTGGGCAGCTTTCAAATTCTGCTTAATCTTCAGCATTTGCTCTTCCATTTCCTTGAGAAAATCTAGCCCAACTATTGCTCTATCATTTGGGTTATCCCAGTTTGTTGGAGTGTTTCACTTTCTGCCATAAAGTGCTTCAAATGGGCTCATCTTCAGTGACGCTTGATACCCATTGTTGTAGGCGAATTTTACCAAGTGTATATAGTCTTCCCATTTAGATGGTTTGTCCATCGCATACATCCTCAGTATGTCTTCTATTACTCAATTCTCCCTCTATGTCTTCCCATCAAACTCAAGATGATAGGTTGTGATGAAGTTTAGATTCATTTTGAACCCCTTGAATAACCTGTTAACGCTCTGTAAATTCCCAGAGGTTGTCAAAGTAGAAGAAATTTACAAGAGGTAAATTTATCCAACCACTTTGAAACTAGAATCTAGCCCTACCAGCTTCATAGAGGGATCTCTTTATATGATTTAGATATGTTTTAATTTTCAGATATTATGCTAGTTAAATAAAATAAGATTGAAAGGTTTATTGTTGTTTTTGTTAAGTTGGTTGAAAAGGGATTTACGCCTCCATTGGGCTATGGGGTCTGTATTAAAAAGATAGAGATCCAAACAGGAAAAAAAAAAAAAAAATTATTTTCACAGGGAAAGATAATGCATTCATTGGATTCTTTAGCAGTAAAGTGATGAATAGAAGAAAAGATGAGAATATCAATTAAAATAAAGAAGCATTCAAGAATTTCTTCAATATAATATCAAAAAGATAAACATTAAGATCTTTCAAAGCCGAAAACAGGGTATACAAAGATAAATCCTACAACATGCGCTACTTCTAAAATATTAGGTTAGAAAACAATATGAGAACTGAGCGAGAAAAACATTTAACATAGAAAAGAAAACATCACCAATGAATAACACACGAGAATCCTATGAAACGTCCCTTTGTATTACTGGAAGATCTCTTGATAAAAATTACAGTCTCTCTGGCTTACAAGGCGTCAAGATCAACCCTCGGTACTTCAAAGTTTGAATTATTTATAATCAAAAATTACATACAATCCTTTCATTAAAGATCAAGACGTAGAAAATTCTAAATTTAGCTAACTAACTCAACAAGATATAAAAATTTAGGAACTATTTGATGATGTGTTGAAACTTCATGCTGATTTTTGGGGTAAACCATTGGTGAGTCCTCTGCACGACCTCGTTTGATTCGATAGCTGACTAGGCTTGGACACCTCATCTCCTACTCGATCAGATTGCATATCTCTTCCCATCGAAGGTGACTGGGAACGATGACTTTGAGTAGTCTGCAGTATAGTTCATCCATCTCTGTATACTTGGCAAAAGTTGGCTTGACGATGAAAATGTACCGGATCTCGTGTTGTATGTTGATGTCTGACTATAAAGCTTCTAAGAACGCCTTGCCTATGATACTGCCCTATATTCTCTATAATTTCGAACTATCTTTAGCCACGGTGGCTAGTTTCTTTTTATAACCAGAAAGTGTCATTAACTTGTCATTTATGACCCTTAAGCCAGGGAGGCCTTTCTTCTGTAGAGCTTCAATTTTGCTAAAAAATCTTTGCACTCCTATGTCCATAGTCTGGACCTTTTCCTCCAACTGTAGAATCAGTCCTCTTTTGGTCAGCACCCTCTTGACCTCAAGGATGGTCTCCGTCCTATTTTCAATTTTCAAATCCTCCAATTCTTCTCTAGTTTTTGAATTCAGGAATTTAATGATCTCAGTGGCTTCTGTGGGCATCTCTCTCAGTTCTCCTCTTATTTTCTCAATTGCCTACTTGCTTCTTTGCACTACTTAATTTTGCATGAACGTGATTTGTACCATAAACCATATTTCATTTACAGACTTGGTGATATCCATCCAGACACTTTCCTTGACCTCAACAAGTGTTTTGTCTGCCACTGTTTTCTTTTGAAGCTGTTGCAATTCCTGTTTGAGATTGTATGATGTTTGTTTCTCCTTGGAGTAGTTGGTTTGGTAAGAAGACTTGAGTTCTTGAAGGTTCGCAACCTCCTTTTTAAGTCTTCTAATCTTTATCTCTTGCAAATTCATCTCTTCCATGGATTTTTCCAGTTCTACTATCTTCTCTGGAGCTGTTAGTGGAGTTGATGGGCATATTTTTGCTGCAGATTTTGTGATTACTCTTGTGAGTGGAACTGTGCTCAACGGAATGACTTCCATAGGCTTTGATTGTTCCTTCTCTTTCACTAGCCTTTCCAGTTCTTCTTCCATTTCTTTCAACTTTGCATTCTGCTCCATGATCAATTTGAGCATCTCATCCTTTTCCCCTTCTATCTTAGCTATCTCCTTCACCTGTGCATCCTCCTTTGGTGGAAGTTTCAATTGTTTCCTCAGAGATGCTATATTGGCATTTTTCTTTTTAAGCATCTTCTCAACTAATTTCACATTCAAGGGTTCATACCCGATCTTGAGGACCAATTCTTCCAATGTCTTAATTATGTTATCCTTTGCAAAGGATGATATCTTTTCTAATTTTAGTTGTATCTGGACATTGCTCAGAGATACCTATAATTTAGTAGTTGCAGTAGAAGAATTTGCCAACATGGAGAAAACCATTTCTCCAGTTTACCTGTGCAGATCCATTTGATCAGCATGATGCACATCTCTAGTATGAAACTCGAATGTTTCCCTTTTGTAATTAGTGATTACTTTCAGATCTGGCACCTGTGCTTGTAGAAACACCATGTGCATTCTACCCTTCTCTATATCGAATGCAGACAACAGTTTGTGTTGTGTCGTTGATGTATGTTTCCAAAACTGATCATAAGTAATATTGGTCAATGTCTGATTTTTCTTTTTGATCAGGTCATACTTCTCAAAAACACTCAACTTTGGTCCCACTTTACTCAGCTAGTCAACTAGTGGAGTATCCATGGGCTTTTTGGAAAAAACTGTAGACATGATTTGCTTGTTTCTTGTGCTAATAAGTGACCGATCATCCTTCATAGTTGCAGTGGATTGGATTCCCTTTTCACCAGCCGTGTTAGGTGCATGACTGGTTTTTGGCCTTTTGGTGTGTAATTAGAAATCTTCAGTCGAGACTTCGATGAAGGAAGGTGAAATATCCTTCCTAGGTCTTTTCTCCTTGGGACCCTATGGTGTAGTAGTCTATGAGATGATGACTGAAGGGTCCTATTGTTCTATCTCAACAAGAGTGTTCGTCTCCCATTCTGTTTGATTTGCGAATTTTTCTATCTGAGGCTTGGGTGTATGAACATATGGAACATTTTCATTTTTAACCCTCATCTCAGAGATTATCCTGCATGGATCATAGTGCCATATGAAACTAACCTGAAACTTCATTTCTTTCAACAGTCTGTCTACTTCCTCCCCGACGCCTTGACTATTTCAGATGAAAGACCCTATTTTCCATTTAATTATAAGCTGTTGTTTCTTTTTTAGAGACACAAAATGTATGTCATCTGAGTTAATCATTTGCCTTATGTACTCCAGGGAAAATATCCTCACGAGTAGATACTTGGGAAATTTGTATGGAGCCAAATCGCATCCATATATTCTGATCTCGGTGTGGTTTTGGTAAAGATATCAGTCTCCAATTTTTGCAAGGTCTAAGAGGTGTAAGATCCTCTTAATATCCTCATTTATTCTTGGTTCATGTCTGCCACTGAGCATGCTCACCACTAGATGGTAGAACTACTCGATAAACTGTTTGAAACCAAACTCTGTTGAATTTTGTCTGAGTAGTGAAGTCCAAGCTGTTACCGCCTCTGGCCTCTCGTCCTTACCCATTTTCTGCATTGAAAAGGAAAACCTATCCGCTTGAAAGAAAGTGAACATGTAGGCCAGTATTGAGGAATATTGGAACATGCCTTCTGAGGTGAAATTTGAGAATTGCTCATGAATACTGTCCGCCAAGAAAGTGTTGTAGTCGAACTGAGTGGTGGGTCTTTCTTATATGGAGAAGATTGACATAAATCCTAATATGGGTTCATCCACCCATGGGTTGGAAAAATAACCAAGCAGAGCACAGAGTGATGAAATGACTTGGTTTCCCTTCTCTGAGAATAGGGAGGAAGGATACAGGGGATTTGCCTTGGGGAGCTGAGTAGCCTGAGGGAGGAAAATCTCGAAAATCTGGGCTCTCTGAGGGAATGATAGTTTCTGGTACAACTCCATGATGACTTCAAGGTTAAAAGGAGAGGCAAAATAAGTTCTGGGTATCTGCATCACCTGATCAATGGCCTCTGGTGTGATGAAGAAAAGAGTTTCTCTTGATGAAGATACTACGGCTCTCTGGTCGGGGATGTACTGATCCTGGCATTTGAGGGAAAATTCATGGAAATGGTGAACCTGGGGGAAAATATACAGAGGCATTTTAGATTCCAACAGCCCAATTTCATCGCTCTGATCTAAGAAAATATCTTTTAGCCATGACTGCAAATACGCGAAGTCAAATTCGCACCTGGTGTCTGTGATTAAATGATCTTTGTTGGCCAAATGGATCCTTTCAAGGTCGGCAGGAGGTGGGAGGAAAGGATTTTCCTCTACTTCTACTTTCTTGGATTTTGGCACCATCACTGTGAAAATACCTGCAAGTCAAACAAAATGTTAGTGGGGATGACTGTGGTTTTGGACAGCTGACTGAAATGGAGAGGAGACAGGGAAAAATTTTCTGGTGCGAAGACAAACTAAGCAATGGGAGAATGAAGGAAAAGGGTAGTTTTGAGCAAATGGATACCCGTTGGGTGCGGGAGACAGATCAACAGGCTAACGGATAAGTTAGTCTGTAATAAATGGCCAACAGGTCTTTTGAAGCGTGAGATGGCAGGTAACAATGAATGACAAATACGACCGGGTGATGTGGAGGGTGTTGATTGGGAACTGACCATGATGAAGGGACTTGTGACATGTGAGCAGGTGGAATGGACTGACAGAGTTATGAGATGTGATCTTTAGGGGGAAAAGTGGAAAATGATGTCATGGGCTGACGGGGGTATGTCAGAAAATGGTAAGTGGTGAGAGTTTGGAGCACTATATTCCTACCATGTAGAGAAGGGGGCCCACTAGAAAACCACTCCATTTCGGACCCTCCCCCCCCCCATCGTTAAAAGAAGATCGATCGGGGGGGTCTGAAAAATACCATCAGCCATCCATCTGTGCGCCTGTCGCTGGACCGTAGATATGAGCGCAATGTTCAACCAATATTCCAGACCCCCCCCGACCATTAAAAGAAAAACAGTCAGGGGTGTCCGGAATTCAATATCAACCATGGATCTAGGCGTTGATGCCTCAATCATTCAGATGCATGCCTTTGTTATACATGATTTTGGACCCCCCCCCCCCCCNCGTTAAAGGAAGAACGGTCGGGGGGGTCCAGAAAAACTTGTCAACCATAGATCTGAGTGCCAGTACCTTAGTCTTTCATTTGTGTGTTGTCTTTAATATATGAGCACAAACTCATATTTTCTCTGAAAACTTAGGATAAGCGCTTTAAGTGGGTTTGTCCAAGCTTTCCCTATTTTTATCACCATGGGGTTAAACATTCAACTTTCAAACATCAAAGATAGGGTTCGACATCGATCATCATGCCTGTTTTATTGAGATAAAGAAA
Organism: Picea engelmannii; assembly: GCA_009831015.1. NCBI lineage: Eukaryota > Viridiplantae > Streptophyta > Pinopsida > Pinales > Pinaceae > Picea > Picea engelmannii. The sequence goes on from ML797632.1 coordinate 28,177, forward strand.
ACTACCCTATGCTCTAACCTAATTACCAAGGACATTTAGCCCAGATTAAACTATTGGACTAAGAAATTACTCTATCCTAGGGTTATTTGACCAAGATTAGGCAATTTGGTCAAATATATTCACTAGCTAACCTAATTTGCTTGGATAAGATTAAACAGTTAGCCAAGCTTATTCACTACTCTTATCAACATCAATTTAAAAGGACTTGGCCATGCTTAAACTGTATGGACCAAGTCATTGTTATTGCATGGGGCTCTATTAAATTTCTTTTATGCCGTCTTTTATTCTTTTTCTTTCTTTTTCTTTTTCTTTCTTTTCTTTTTCTTTCTTTTTCTTTTTATTTATTTTCTTTTTCTTTCTTTTCTCAATTTATTTACAGAATGGAAAATCATTTGACAAACAAAACACTAAAGTGATAAAATTTCAGTCACCAGTTGATCCTATAAATTATAGGGTGATAACAGCGGCTCCACCTGGGGATGGTACTCTCCTTGTGAAGTGCCAAGAATCTTGTTTCCTGATGTTCTGAAAAACTTTCTCCATATTTTCCTTTGTTGTTTGATTGTTTTATTGTTGAAAGTTTGATTACAATGTTCAATGGCTTAGGTCCTTCTCCACGGGCTTCAACCATCTAATCAAAGTTATTCACTCAAAAAATTGTAAGAAAAATGAAATGACTTGTACAATAGAAAGGTGTGACTGGAGATCCCTACTGAGGAGGTGAATAGTGCTTCAACATTCTGCCATTTATAGGTCCTCCTGGTAGATTTGTCCCATCGTTGTTGTTGAGCAGGAAAGCATTATTTCCTCTGAATGCATGAATTATGTAAGGTCCCTTCCATAGACTATCGAATTTTCCATGCTTCACCTTATCATCATTTCGGGCATCCTAGCTCAAAGTCATCTTCTTTAGTTCTTTTATCAAAGAACCTTTTTATGCTCTCCTGGACAACCTGAGTTTTTTTGTATACTTCTTCTCTAGATTGTTGCAAGTGGATCATCTAGTTTATCCTTCTTTGGGATTCATTCGTCTCGGCTTGCATCTCTTGCAGTAGTTTCATGACAGGAACCCCTAAGGAGGTAGGAAAAACTGCTTTAGTGCCATAGACCAACTAATATGGAGACATACCAATTGAACTCTTGGTGGCCAGTCTGTCGGCCCACAGTGCGAAAACCAGCTTTTTATGCCATGACTTTTTGTTTTCTTCAACATCTTCTTAATAATGTTCACCAGGGTTTTATTGGATGACTCTGCTAGCCCATTTCCCTAAGGGTAATAAGCTGTGAAATGTCCCAAAGAGATATGATACTGGTTGCAAAAATTTATGAGCTTCTTGGATCAGAAAGCAGTTGCATTGTCAGTTATAATTTTCCTTGGACATCCAAAACGAGACAAGATATTGTTTTCTAGAAATTTAATAATGACAGAATCAGTAGCTTGCCTACTTGGTACAGCTTCGATCCATTTTTTGAAATAGTCTATAGCAGTAAGAATCCACCTGTGCAGGCCCGAAGAGGGAGGATGTATTTCTCCAATAAATTCTAATCCCCATTGCTGGAAAGGAGCTTCAACAGAGATTGGTTTCAGGGGAAAAGGGAGGAGCTTATTTTTTCCCTCGAACACCTGACATTTATGACACAAATTTACTTTTTGATGCACATCAGCAAATAGTGTAGGCAAATAGAACCCAGCTCTGAGAATTTTATTAGCTATGGTATTCTAGCTCAGGTGACCACCATAGTCTCTTGCATGAAAATCCTACAATACTTTGTCAGCTTCATCCTTTAACAAACAATTCAACAAAATACCTCCAGGATCCTTCCAATAAAGATTGCCTTCTAGAATGCAAAATTTTAATGCTTTCAATTTCAAAAACCTAGCTTTAGTTTTGCTCAGATCAGGGGGAGCTTGTAAGTTATGAAAAACAAATATCAGTTCTGCATACCATGGAGAGTTCATAAATACCTCTTTCACACTTGGAGTCGCCTGCTCTCCCTGTTTGTATACTGCAGCTAAGAAAATAATATCAAGAGCATGGAAATTAGATTCAGCCATTAACTTTGCTAGACCTTGACCTTTAATCAATTTAGTAGGCTTAATCTCTATATCATACTCTAGAATGATAGCAATCCATTTTCCTCTTCGGCCATCTGGATTGTCCTGGGTTAAAATGTCTTTTACTACTGCGTTCAGAACGTATGCGATGGTGTGGGAATGGAGAATATATACTCTAAAATCCTCTATGGCTTTTACCAGGGCAAAGGCTTGTTTCTCCATTATTTTATAATTCAAAGTAGAACCTCTTAAAGCTTTACTTAAAAAGGCTATGGGTTGTTCATACCCTTTGTTGTTTTTCTGTAGTAATACTGCTGCAATGGTATGTTCAGAAGCAAAAGAAAAAAGGTAAAAGTCTTTGGTGAAGTCAAGACTGATCAAGACTGGAGCCTGTGTAAGTGCATGTTTAACTTTTTCAAAAGACTGCTTGGATTCAGTATCCCATTTTATTTTTGTGTCCTTTTTAAACATGTTGGTGATGTTCCTGAGAAGCTCGACCAGGTTAGGTATGAATCTTCTCAGAAAGTTTATTTTGCCAATGAAAGATTGTAACTCTCTGATATTCCTTGGGTGTTCCAGTTTCTGAATGGCTTCTATTCTACTGGGATCTATTTTAATTCTGTCCTTAGAGATTATGTGCCCCAACAATTTACCCTCCTCTAACCCAAAAAGAATTTTCTTAGGATTTAGAGAAATCCCAAATTTCCTGCATTTCTCCAACACTCATCTAAGATGTCGTAAGTGCTCTTCATCGGATTGGGAATAAACAGTTACGTCATCCAGATAAATGAAAATAAATATGCCAAGTTCTTTCACAAAAGTGATGTCCATGGCTCTTTGGAAAGTGGCCCCAGCGTTCATCAACCTGAAATTCATTTTCACGTACATGAAAGTTCCCCAAGGTGTTGTGAAGGTCGTTTTCTCTTGGTCATCTGGATGGACGAGAACCTAGTTATAGCCTGAGAAACCATCCAGTAAGGAGATTTGGCTGGATCCAACTACCTTTTGTAATATGTGGTCCATTTTTGGCAATAGGTAGTTGTCTTTTAGAGAAACCTTATTCAGATTTCAGAAATCAATGCAAAGCCTAATTTCCCCAATTTTCTTTCGGGTTGGGACCAGATTTGAAACCCATTTGGAAAATCGTAAGGGAACTATGATTTTAGCATCATACATCTTTTTGATTTCTTTTTCTATCAGGGGAAGTAACTTGGGATTGATTCTCCTAAGTTTCTGTCTGAAAGGTTTTTGATCTTCTTTTATTGGGATCCTATGTTGTATGATTCTTGTGTCATAAGATTTTAAATCCTCATAACCCCAAGCAAACACGTCTGCATATTCCTTGAAAAGTTCAATGTATTTGAGTTTCTGCTCAGGGGGTAAAGATTTGGAAAGTTTTTCCATCTTGGGTTTTTGTTCTGTCCCTATGTTACAATCTTCAACCTCTTTACTGCTGGCTTCGATTTTAGGTTTTTTAGCTACATCATTAAAATCAAATAAGTCTTCTAACGGAACTAAACCCCTAGGTAAGACATTAATCTTTAAATGCAAAACATTATATTATATCTCATCTTCACCTAACTCTCCTAAATCTATTTTATTTACACTTTCATTTCCAAAATTAGATTTATTCACATTTTCGTCATCATTTTCTAAGTCTATGTTTTTACACTTGCAATCATTTTTACATTGTAGAAAATCTTCAATTTGATCATCGTTCCCAAATACCTGCCAGTATATGATGTTGTCCAGGACAGTCAGTATTCACTTCACCTCTACAGTGTATGGGCGAGTGGAACGAAACGGTATCTTGCATGTAGTTGCTAACGTAGCTAACCCATTTGCTAAAATGTTTTGTCCCCTGGGCATCACCTACAAATCAACTTAAACGAAACATTGAAGGGCATCCAAAAAAAAATTCCTATAAGATCTAAGCCTCAGATGTTTTTCTACATACTGACCTTTAATTTGTTTGATAATTAATTCGGAATCGCCTCTTACCATGATTTGTTTGGCACCAACCTTCTTTAGTAGTTTCAGACCGAACATCAAAGCTTCGTACTCTGCTATGTTGTTAGTGCATTGAAAATTCAGTTTGTAATAATGGCTCTCTGAATACCTGGATTTGTGATTGTGCAACCAAAATCTTTCTCCAGATCCTTATTTGCTTACAGCTCCATCGAAATCCATGCTCCAGAAATCTGTTGGCAATTCTTCACTTATTACATTTTCCTTCCTTTCTACCTTAGTGATTTCTTGGCCTTCTTTTGTATCAAATGTATCTTATTCCAGCTGAGCGATTTGTTCTCCCATATCATCGTCATTATATAGGATGAAGGAATATAGATCGTAGTGTGCAGAGTATAGAGGATAGTTATGTGGCTTTTCTTGGCTGTTGACCATATATTTTATCAACGTCTCTTTGTACAGTCTTCTCTGTTGCCTGAATACTGGGATGGTGGCATATGACATATCCAACTGAAAAGTGCCTTTCAACTTGGCCCCCCAAGACCTGGACAACAACATACCATATTTTGGGGGAATGTCCGTGACCACAACATCCATAACCATGTTTTTTGCTGGAATCTGAACTAGGGTGATACATAAGTCCCTGATTAACCCGATACATCTGACTTTGCTGGAGTCAAAAGAGTGTAAATCCTTGTAAGGTCTGGTGACCTCGAGTCCCAGTTTTTCCATCACTACTTTAGGCATCAGGTTATGGGAAGCACCCGAATCTAACATAGCATTGTGAAGAATCAGGTGATGTATATTAAGGCTGATGTAAAAAGGAGCGACGACACTAGTGTCAGTCTGACCATCAAATTCAGGGCCAAACAGAAGTTCAGGTTGATCATCGGTAAGATTTACCATGTCTGAATGATTCATCGATCCAACGATTAAGGCCTTTGTGACTATATTAGGTTCAATGCTCAACGCTTTGATCACCTACGATTGCTAAGAGTTCTTACTCATCAACTCAGAAAGGGGAATGGGAATTTTCACTTTGGCTAATTCCCCTTCGAGGCTCAAAGGAGTGGGTGCTCTGCTTTGGCTAAAAAATTCTTATCTGTCCAGCATAATTTTCTGGGCAGAAGTACTTGGTCGGTTGGTTGATGAAACCTTAGTCTGTGTTGATCTTTGTAAAATGGTAGGGTTTCTTTTTGCTGGAGTTTCAGCATTTCCTTTCCCATGGATGTTCTTGGTAGAAGGCTCAGGGGATTTCTTGTTTTCGACTGTTTTATTCGTTTCGGTTATCATTTCTGGGGAATTTTCATTTGTCTTTTTACTTTGCAGATTGTATTGCCTGTGTACCTCCATAATGGCATTCTCAAATGCCAGTTGTTCTATCTCTTTGGCTTCTTCACTCGACTTTGTTTGAGAAAGAAGGAAAGGTTCTTGCTCCTCCCGAGTAAGGAAAATGGATTTGTTGTCGTGAATGCCCATGAGGTTTATGTGCATGTCCTCTAATTCTTCAATTATATCTTCACCTTCATCGACATAATTTTCCTGTAGGGGTGGTCTGATCTGTTGATCGGGACCCCTCTGTTCTCTTTGATCCCTAGGATCTCTCTGCCTAATTTGAGGAGAATTTCTTCTGAAGTTAGGATTCTGAATTTGAGGAGTGGGTTGGTTTTCTCTAGGATGATTTCTTTTGGCTATAGTAAGTCTCTCCATCATCCTTTCCATTTCTCTAGCTAAGGAATCCAATTTGGCATCAGAAGAAGATGTGGATGGTTCCTCTTTAATCGGGACTCTCCTTTTCGTCCTTTGTCGTGCTCTTCTAGCCAACATGTTGGCTTCTACACTTATTGTGCTTTTATGCATGTCCTCAAGGGTGGTGGAGTTTCTTTCCCTTAATTGATACGACATATCAGCGTCGAAACCATCAGGGAATTTTATCAATGCCAAACCTTGTGGGGGTTTAATATTGGCTGGAATCGCATTGTACGGATTGTTAAAACGGGTGCAGTAGTCTTGTACTTTCTCTCCTTGATTCCTTCTGATGTTTTTGTATTCTGACAAGATCTAGAGAGGATTTTTCTATACCTCCCATCTGTCTAGAAAACTTCTTTGAAATGTTGTAAGGTTGAGCACTGAGGCGACACGTAAGCCTTTGTACCATTTCTTAACATCCCCGATGAGACTCTGCGCAAATAGTCTCATTTGAACATCGGCTTCATCCACTTCCTGCAAGTCAAAATAGGCATTAATTTTATCAACCTATTGTTGTGCATTGAAGGGCCCTGTACCATCGAACTATGGGAGTCTCATTTGATAATCCCGGGGCATAGCATTTAGAGGTGCAGACAACACCAAGGGAGCATATCTGGCTTCCATGATAGGTGGAGGACGTGGGACAACAACCTGGATGATAGGTCAGACGGTGACAGAAGATGAGGAGGATGAGGGATTAGCTGACACAGAGTGAGCAGTTTGAGTTTTTGCAGTGGGACATAGTATTTCAGGGGTCTAGGGTTGCAGGATGGTTGGATCTAAGATAGTTTCAGTCACAAAGCTATCAGATTTCATTCTAAACAGGCTTTGTTCAAAAATGGTGTCAAAGTTGAGATCTTGAAGGGAAACGAGTTCCTCTGGAAGAGAAGGGGACCTGTGAAGGGGACTATGACTCCTTGAACCTTCTGCAATGGTCTTCTTTCTGAGTAACTATTCTGGATTATCAATTTCTATTACAGCTTCCGAGTCTGGGTGGGATCAAGTATAAACTCTTTTAGGAGCCAGATTTTTTAATTTTTATGAATCTGAAACTACTATGTACAAGCTTTTAACAACCTCTGAACATTATTTCTTTCTCAGATTTATAATTTGTTTAGAAACAAATTTTTCTTCTAGGAAAAAGAAATGGTGGGTTTGAAAGTTTGTTCAGTACCCCAGTATGGTCGCCACTATGTTAACACTCTGTAAATTCCCAGAGGTTGTCAGAGTAGAAGAAATTTACAAGAGGTAACTTTATCCAACCACTTTGAAACTGGAATCTATCCCTACCAGCTTCAGAGAGGGATCTCTCTATATGATTTAGATGTGTTTTAACTTTCATATATTAGGCTAGTTAAATAAAATAAGATTGAAAGGTTTATTGTTGTTTTTGTTAAATTGGCTAAAAAGGGCTTTATGCCTCCATTAGGCTATGGGGTCTGTATTAAAAAGATAGAGATCCAAACAGAGACAAAAAGATTCTTTTCACGGGGAAAGATAATGCATTCATTGGATTCTTTAGCAGTAAAGTGATGAATAACAGAAAATATGAGAATATCGATTAAAATAAAGAAGCATTTAAGAATTTCTTCACTGTAATATCAGAAAGATAAACATTAAGATCTTTCAAAGCCAGAAACAGGGTATACAAAGATAAATGCTGCAACATGCGCTACTTTTAAAAGATTAGGATAGAAAACAATATTAGAACTGAGCGAGAAAAACATTTAGCATAGAAAAGAAAACATCACCAATGAATAACATGTGAGAATCCTGTGAAACATCCCTTTGTATTACTGGAAGATATTTTGATAAAAATTACAGTCTTTATGGCTTATAGGGTGTAAAGATCAACCCTCGGTACTTCAAAGTTTGAAGTATTCATAATAAAAAATTACATACGATCCTGTCATTAAAGATCAGGATGTGGCAAATTCTAAATTTAGCTAACTAACTCAACAAGATACAAAAATTTAGGAATTGTTTGATGATCTGTTGAAACTTCATGCTGATTTCTGGGGTAAACCATTGGTGAGTCCTTTGCACGACCTTGTCTGTTTGGATAGTTGACTAGGCTTGGAAACCTCATCTCCTACTCGATCATATTGCATAGCTCTTCCCATCAAAGGTGACTGGGAACGACAAATTTGAGTAGTCTATGGTATACTTCATCCATCTCTGTATACTTGGAAAAAGTCGGCTTGATGATGAAATGTACCAGATCTCGTGTTGTATGTTGATGTCTGACTGTAAAGCTTCTAAGAATGCCTTGCATGTGATACTTCCCTGTATTCTCAAGAATTTCGAATTATCTTTAGCCATGGTGCCTAGTTTCTTTTTATAATCAGAAAGTGTCATTAACTTGTCATTTATGACCCTTAAGCTAGGAAGGCCTTTCTTCTGCAGAGCTTCAATTTTTCTAAAAAATCTTTGCACTCCTATGTCCATAGTCTGGACCTTTTCCTCCAACTGTAGCATTAGTCCTCTTTTGGTCAGGACCCTCTTGACCTCGAGGATGGTCTCCGTCCTATCTTCAATTTTCAAATCCTTTAACTCTTCTCTGCTTTTTGAATTCAGGAATTTAATGATCTCAGTGGCTTCTGTGGGCATCTCTCCCAATTCTCCTCTTATTTTCTCAATATCCTGCTTGCTTCTTTGCACTAGTTCATTTTATTCGAACATGATTTGTACCATAGGCCATATTTCATTTATGGACTTGGTGATATCCATCCAGACACTTTCCTTGACCTCAGCAAGTGTTTTCTCTGCCACTGTTTGCTTTTGAAGACATTGCAATTCTTGTTTGAGCTTGTATGATGTTTGTTTCTCCTTGGAGTAGCTGGTTTGGTAAGAAGACTTGAAATCCTAAAGGTTCTCAACCTCCTTTTTAAGTCTGCTAATCTCTATCTCTTGCAAATTCATCTCTTCCATGAATTTTTCCAGTTCTACTGTCTTCTCCAGAGCTGTCAATGGAGTCGTTGAGGGAATTTTTGTTGCAGATGTTGTGCTTACTCCTGTGAGTGGAACTGCACTCAATAAAATGACTTTCATAGGCTTTGATTTTCCTTCTCTTTCACTAGCCTTTCTAGTTCTGCTTCCATTTATTTCAACTGTGCATTCTGCTCCATGATCAATTTGAGGATCTCATCCTTTTCCCCTTCTGTCTCAGCTATCTCCTTTTCCTGTGCATCCTCCGCTGGTGGAATTTTCAACTGTTTCCTCAGAGATTCTATATCGGAATTTTACTTTTAAGCATCTCCTCAACTGCTTTCACATTCGAGGGGTCATACCCGATCTTGAGGACCAATTCTTCTAACATCTTAATTCTTTTATCCTTTGCAAAGGATGATATCTTTTCTAATTTCAGCTGTTTCTGGACATTGCTCAGAGATACCTGTAATTTAGCGGCTGCAGTAGAAGCATTTTCCAACGTGGAGAAAACCATTTCTCCAATTTGCCTGTGCAGATCCATTTGATCAGCAGGATGCACATCTCTAGTATGAAACTCGAATGTTTCCCTTTTGTAATTAGTGATTACTTTCGGATCTGGCACCTGTGCCTGCAGAAACGCCATGTGCATTCTACCCTTCTCTATATCGAATGCAAACAACAATTTGTGCTGTGTCATTGATGTCTGTTTCCAAAAGTGAGCATAAGTACTACTGGTCAGTGTCTGATTTTTCTTTTTGATCGGGTCATACTTCTAAAAAACACTCAACTTTGGTCCTACTTTACCCAGTTGGTCAACTAGTGGAGTATCCATGGGCTTCTTGGACAAAACTATAGACATGATCTGCTTGTTGCTTGTGCTAAGAAGCGACCGATCATCCTTCATAGTTGCAGTGGATTGGATTCCCTTTTCACCAGTCATGTCATGTCCATGACCGGTTTTTGGCCTTTTGGTGTGTAATTGGAAATCTTCAGCCCAAACTTCGGTGACAGAAGGTGAAATATCCTTCCTGGGTATTTTCTCCTTGGGAACCTGTGGTGTAGTAGTCTGTGAGATGATGACCGAAGGGTCCTACTATTCTATCTCAACCAGAGTGTTTGGCTCCCATTCTATTTGATTTGTGAACTTTTCTATTTGAAACTGAACTCTATTGAATTTTGTCCAAGTAGCGAAGTCCAATTTGTTACCACCTGCGGCCTCCCGTCCTTGTCCATTTTCTGCATTGAAAAGGAGAACCTATTTGCTTGAAAGAAAGTGAACATGTAAGCCACTATTGAGGAATACTGGAACATGCCTTCTGAAGAAAAATTTGAGAATTTCTCATGAATACTGTCCACCAAGAAAGTGTTGTAGTCGAACTGAGTGGTGGGTCTTTCTTCTGTGGAGAAAATGGATAGAAATCCCAATATGGGTTCATCCACCCATTGGTCAGAAAAATAACCATGCAGAGCGCAGAGCGACGAAATGACTTGGTTTCCCTTCTCTGAGAAAAGGGAGGAAGGATATAGGGGATTTGTCTTGGGGAGCTGAGCAAACTGAGGGAGGAAAATCTCGAAAATCTAGGCTCTCTAAGGGAATGATAGTTTCTAGTACAACTCCGTGATGACTTCAAGGTTAAAAGGAGAGGCAGAATGAGTTCTGGGTATCTGCATCATCTAATCAATGGCCTCTGGTGTGATGAAGAAAAGATTTTCTCCTGATGAAGATACTACGGCTCTCTAGTCGAAGATGTAATGAGCCTAGCATTTGAGGGAAAATTCATGGAAATGGTGAACCTGGGGGAAAATATACAGAGGAAGGTTGGATTCCCAGAGCCCAATTTCATCGCTCTGATCTACGAAAATATCTTTTAGCCATGATTGTAAATCTGCGAAGTCAAATTCGCACCTGGTGTCTACGATTAAATGATCTTTGTCAGCCAAATGGATCCTATCGAGGTCGACAGGAGGCGGGAGGAAAGCATTTTCCCTTGCTTCTACTTTCTTGGATTTTGGCGCCATCACTTTGAAAATACCTGCAAGTCAAAAAAAATGTTATCGGAGATGAATATGGTTTTGGATAGCTGACTGAAATGAAGAGGAGACAGGGAAAATATTTTTGGTGCGAAGACAAAGTAAGCAATGGGAGAATGAAGGAAAAGGGTAGTTTTGAGCAAATGAATGCCCATTGGGCATGGGAGATAGATCAGTAGGCTAACAGATAAGTTAGCCTATAATAAATGACCAATGGGTATTTTGAAGCATGAGATGGAAGGTAACAATGAATGACAAATACGACTGGGTGACGTGGAGGGTGTTGATTGGGAACTGACCATGATGAAGGGACTTGTGACGTGTGAATAGGGGAAATGGGCTGATAGAGTTAGGAGATGTGATCTTTAGGGGAAAAAGTGGAAAATGATGTCATGGGTTGACGGGGGGTATGTCAGAAAATGGTAAGTGGTGAGAGTTTGGAGCACTAGATTCATGCCACATAGAGAAGGGGGCCCGCCAGAAAACCACTCCATTCTGGACCCCCTCCCATCATTAAAAGAAGACCGATCGGGAGGGTCCAAAAAATACCATCATTCATCCATTGGTGCGCCTGTCGCTGGACCATAGATCTGAGTGCAATGTTCAACCAATATTCTGGACCCCCCCCCCCACCATTAAAAGAAGAACAGTCCGGGGGGTTCAGAATTCAATCTCAACTGTGGATCTAGGTGCCAACGCCTCAGCTATTCATATGCGTGCCTTTGTTATACATGATTCCGTACCCCCCTCCTATCGTTAAAGGTAGAATGGTCGAGGGGTCCGAAAACACTTGTCAACTGTAGATCTGAGCGCCAGTACCTTAGTCGTTCATCTGTGCATTGTCTTTAATCTGTGAGCGCAAACTCATATTTTCTCTCAAAACTTAGGATAAGTGCTTTAAGTGGGTTTGTCCAAGATTTCCCTATTTTTATCACCATGGGGTTAGACATTCAACTTTCAAACATCAAAGATAGGGTTCGACATCGATCATCATGCATGTTTTATTGAGATAAAGAAAACTACCCTATGCTCTAACCTAATTACCTAGGAAATTTAGCCCAAATTAGACTATTGGACTAAGAAATTACTCTATCCTGGGGTTATTTGACCAATATTAGGTAGTTTGGTCAAATTTATTCACTAGCTAACCTAATTTGCTTGACTAAGATTAAACATTTTAGCCGAGCTTATTCACTACTCCTATCAACATTAATTTAAAAGGACTTGGCCATGATTAAACTATATGGACCAAGTCATTGTTATTGCATGGGGCTCTATTAAATTTCTTTTATGCCCTCTTTTATTCTTTTTATTTTCTTTTTCTCTCTTTTTGTTCTTCTTTCTTTTCTTTTTCTTTCTTTTCTCAATTTATTTACAGAATGGAAAATCATTTGAAAAACAAAACACTAATGCAAGATACCAGATATATAAAATATGCAAAACAGAAATGAAATGCTAGAAATGGCAGAATAACAGTAAAATATCCAGCATAATCTTCACAATACACAGAAATGATATATGAAATAGCAATAGAAATAGAACTTTGATTCAGATAGCAATGTTCACAGGCCTCTTCGAGGGGGAAACCTCCAGTCGAGCAATGCTCTGTTACAATAATATCCAAGCTAGGGTTTTCATACCCTCGACCCTTATTTATACTAAATATGTCTATTAAGAGAAACATCTAGAGGAAGATCCTTCTAGAAGCGGAAGCTTCTATTAGGTCTTCTTACATCTGCCTTATTCTATTTTATTGAAAGGCCTTATTAATATTGACCTTTATTACATCCGAATACATTGATCTGCCTATGTGTGGGTTAGGACCTTAACATGTCCGCCCCCTTAAAAACAACCTTGTCCTCAAGGCTTGAGATGTGGAAACTGCTGCAGAATGGTAGTTGGTTCCCAAGTGGCATCTGCTAGAGTCATATCTTTCCACTGTACTAGCACTTCCTTGATGGTTCTTTGACACAGGTGACGCTCACGCTGGTCCAAAACTGCTTCTGGTTGTAGCCAAATGGATCCTTTTTCAGCTAACTCTGGAAGGTTGGTTTGAATTTGGCACTTGGTTCCAATCACCTTCTTCAAGCATGAGACATGAAAAACAGGATGTAGCTTCGACTGACTGGGCAGAGCTAACTGATATGAGACTTGTCCCACACGCTTAAGAACTATGTAAGGGCCATAAAATTTGGGTGCTAGCTTCTGACACTGCTCGGCCTTGAGGGAAGTTTGCTTATATGGTTGCAGTCGCAGAAACACCTGATCCCCTTCTACAAATTGACGTTCGAAGTGACCTTGATCTGCTTGTTGCTTCATTCTATTCTGGGCCATGACCAAGTTCTCTTTAAGGGTACGAAGGATATCCTCTCGGACTGTAAGTGTTTGGTCAACCTCCTGGACCTTCGAGGTACCCAATAAGTATGAGAGAACTGAAGGTGGCTTCTATCCATACACTGCTTCAAAAGGAGTCATGTGAGTGGTTGTATGGTATGTAGTGTTGTACCACCATTCGGTGAGGGGTAACCATTGAGCCCACTGGTGTTGTTTTTCAGAGGCAAAGCACCTCAGATATGTTTCCAAACACTTATTGACGACTTCTGTTTGACCATCTGTCTAGGGATGATAAGCTAAGCTGAGATGCAATTGTGTGCCTTGTAGCTTAAACAATTCTTGCCAAAAATTTCTTGTGAAAGTTGGGTCTCGATCAGAAACAATAGAGTTTGGCATGCCATGAAGCTTGAAGACCTGATCCATGAAAATTTGAGCCACCGTGGATGTGGTAAATGGGTGGTGAAGAGCACAAAAATGAGCATACTTGGAAAGGCGATCCACCACCACCATTATGACTAATTTTTTCCCCGATTTGGGTAAGCCTGTAATAAAGTCCAAAGAGATATCCTTCCAAATAGCAGGGGGAATCGAAAGCGGTTGGAGGGTGCCGGGAGATTTGACTGTTTCTCCATTTTTGTGTTGACACATCTCACATTCAACCATAAACTTACGGATGTCCTGTTTCATACCATCCCAGAAAAAAGAACATTTTATTCGGTCATATGTTTTGGTGAACCCTGAGTGCCCCACTGTGGGTGTAGCATGAAGCTTAGAAAGTACCATGGATTTGAGCTTGGATTGTTTACTTAAATACAAGCATCCTTTGTATCGAAGCTCATCCTAGAGCCAAGAGTACCCTGGGGAGCCTGAGCCTTGTTCTGCAGTTGCTGGATCAGATGCGGACTTTTGGGGTCTTGAAGCCATTCCTGGTGTGTAGCTTGCAGCCAATCGGGTACAATGAAGGAAAGAGAAAAAAGGGACCCTTCATCTTCATATTTCCAGGACAGTGCATCTGCCACGACATTGTCTTTTCCCTTCTTGTAAATGATCTCATAATCATATCCAAAGAGCTTAGTGACCCATTTTTGTTGCTCCTGGGAGGAAATGCGTTGTTCCAGAAAGTACTTGAGGCTTTGATGGTCGGTCTTAATTTGGAATCGTTGCCCCAAGAGATAAGGACGCCATAATTCAATGTCATGCAGGATCGCCAACATTTATTTTTCATAAATGGGTTTGCCTAGATTCCTTTCAGACAGTTTCTTGCTAGTGAAGGCCAAAGGGCGACCCTCTTGCATAAGGACAACGTCGATTCCTTTCCCTGAGGCATCACATTCCAACAAAAAGGTCTTTGTGAAGTCGGGAGGGGCCAGAACCGGAGTGGTGCACATGGTCGTCTTCAAGGTTTGAAAATCTTGAGCAGTTGTTGGAGTCCAAGTGAAAGAGTTCTTTTTGAGGAGAGCCGTGAGAGGTGCTGCAATCTTTCTGTAGTTCTTAACAAACTTGCGATAATACCCTGTGAGGCCCAAAAATCCACGCAAGATTTTGAGATTCTTTCGGTGCGGCCAGTCTTGCATAGCTTCAATCTTTTTCGGGTCCACCCTGACGCCATCCTTTCCCACCAGATGACCCAAGTATTCTACTTCTGAGGCACCAAAAGCACATTTGGACTGTTTCAAGAAAAGTTGGTGTTGAGCGAGTAGGCGGAGAACTTGATCCACATGAGTAAGATGGTATATCCAGGTTTTTCTATAGATGAGGATATCATCAAAGAAAACTAGGACAAAATGACAGAGAAAAGGGTGGAAGACATGGTTCATGAGGCTCTGGAAGGTGGAGGGGGCGTTACACAACCCAAAGGGCATGACCAAAAACTCATAGTGGCCCTCATG
>ML797632.1:45763-74768 GCA_009831015.1 Picea engelmannii
GATATATAAAATATGCAGAACAGAAATGAAATGCTAGAAATGGTAGAATAACAGTAAAATATCCAGCATAATCTTCACAATACACAGAAATGATATACGAAATAGCAATAGAAATAACACTTTGATTCAGATAGCAATGTTCATGGGCCTCTTCGAGGGGGCAACCTCCAGTCGAGCAGCGCTCTGTTACAATAATATCCAAGCTAGGGTTTTCATACCCTCGACCCTTATTTATACTAAATATTTCTATTAAGAGAAGCATCTAGAGGAAGATCCTTCTAGAAGTGGAAGCTTCTATTAGGTCTTCTTACATCCGCCTTATTCTATTTTATTGAGAGGCCTTATTAATATTGACCTTTATTACATCCAAATACATTGATCTACCTATGTGCGGGTTAGGACCTTAACAACTAAAGTGATAACATTTAAGTCACCAGTTGATCCTATAAATTAGAGGGTGATAACATAACCATTTCCATAATTTTGAGGTGAATTTTGGGTCTCGGTCAAACACAATTGTCTTGGGAACACCATTTAATCATGGTATTTCCCTCATAAAGATATCGGCAACATTATCCACCTTGTGATTAGTCTTTAATGGAATAAAATGGGCATCTTTCGTAATCTTGTCCACCACCACCATGATTGAATCATGCTTCTTGTCGGTTCTGGGAAATCCTATGATGATATCCATTGTCACTACCTCCCACTTCCAATCAAGGATTGGTAAAGGTTACAGCAACCCTGTTGGGTGCTTGTGCTCAACTTTAACCTTCTAACACTACATACATCTAGTGATGTATTCAACAATATATTTCTTCATTCCTGGCCAAAAGTAATGGCTCTTGACTGTTGCCATAGTTTTTTGATATCCAGGGTGCCCATCATAAGGCACATTATGCATTTCTTTCAAAATCATAAGTTTTAATTCCTAGACATTAGGTACATAAACTATGTTTTTGTACAAGAGTGTTCCGTTAGTTTCCAACTTATAATCTTCCACTCTTTGTAGCATCTTACATTGTTGTATCTTTGATACCAATTCCATGTATTGCAAATCTGTATTTGTAGCTTCCAAAATTCTGCCTTTAGTGTTAGTTTGATACATGCTAATGGTTGTAGCATGTAGTTCATGCACTCTCCTGCTAAGTGTGTCAGCCACTTTGTTCTATTTTCCTTTGATATGCTTCATATAAAAATCATATTCACAGAGCAATTCCAACCACCTACTCTTCCTATCATTTAAGGTTGGCTGATCAAAAAAATACTTCAGACCGTTATGGTCTGTCCTTAGTTCAAACCTCTTTCCCATGAGGTAATGCCTCCATTTATTTAGAGCATGAACAATAGCTTTCAACTCCAAATCATGAGTTGCATAGTTCTTTTCACGCTCTTTCATCTTCCTAGACTCATAACATATCACAAATCTATTCTAGTTGAGGGCTCCCCCCATTCCTTCTTTGCATGCATCTGCACACACTACGAAATCCTCATTTGGATCTGCAATCCTTAGGATTCAAGCACTGGTTAACAATTGTTTCAATTGCTGGAAGATTTTCTCACACTCTTCGGTCCACTAAAAGTTCTTCTCCTTCCTTTGCAAGGAAGTGATAGGGTGAGCTTTCCTTGAGAACCCTGAAATGAACCTTTTGTAATAGCCAACTATACCCATAAAGGATCTGACTTCTGTCACATTATTTGGTGTGAACCATTCTCTAATGGCTTCTATCTTCTCAAGATCCATGACTATCCTATCCTTTGAAATCATATGTCCCAAGTAATGGATATGCTTTTGATAAAATGAGCACTTACTCAGTTTGGCATAAAGATGGTGCTCTCTTAGCACCCACAACACCATCATCAGATGTTGTTCATGCTCTTCCTCCAACTTGGAATACACCAGGATGTCATCCAAAAATACTATGAAAAACTTGTCCAGATAGTCCCTGAATACACCATCCATTAGGCACATAAAGATAGCAGGCGCATTCAACAACCCAAATGGAACCATTGTGAATTCATAATGACCATACCTTGTTCTGAAGGCATTTTTGCTAATGTCTTCATCCTTTATCTTACCTGGCAATATCTTGATCTAAGATCTATCTTTGAAAATACCTTGGCATCCTTCAAT
Source organism: Picea engelmannii (assembly GCA_009831015.1). Taxonomy (NCBI): domain Eukaryota; kingdom Viridiplantae; phylum Streptophyta; class Pinopsida; order Pinales; family Pinaceae; genus Picea; species Picea engelmannii. Next base: position 47,898 of record ML797632.1, read on the forward strand.
TGATCAAAGAGATCATCGATCCTTGGCAGAGGATACTTGTTCTTAATAGTCACTTTGTTCAATTGTTGGAAATTGATACACAATCTCAATGTCCCATCCTTCTTCTTCCCGAACAGGATCGGGGCACCCCAAGGTGACACACTTGGGTGTATATACCCCTTCTTCAGAAGCTCTTCAAGATGCAACTGCAGTTCTTTCAACTCTGGCGTACTCAATCTGTAAGGAGTTCTCGACACTGGAGCTGCTCCAGGCATCAAGTTTACAAAGAAGTCAATATCTCTCTTCGGGGGTAGTCCGGGTACCTCCTAGAATACATCTTCAAACTCTTTTAGCACCACATGATATTCAATATTTGGCACCTTATCCTTAGGTGTTTCCTCCACATGGGTTGCAAATAATTGACAGCCTTTCCTATAGAACTTCTTCGGATGCATTGTTGATATTTATCTTATAGTAACTGCCCTTGGAATTCCCTGTACTTTCCTTGGGTTTCCTTCCTCATCTAGGCAAGTGATTGCCTTATTATGACAGTCTAATATGGCATGGTGTTGGTCCAACCAATCCATCCCAATTAGACATTCATAGGAACCTAAAGGTAAAATTTTCAATTCAACCCTTGTGCCCAATCCATTCATGTCCACTGGACAAGACTTAAACAATTACATAACCTTTCTCTTGGTTCTTGTATCCAACTACACTAACCAATATTTTCCATGTTTTCTTCTCGATAATTGCAAACTTTCCACCACTCTAGGATCTATATAACTATGGCTAGCCCCTGAATCAATTAAAATAGTAAAGGCATGGCTGTTAATCATACCTTCCACTTCAATCATGTGCGACTGATTTTATTCTTTCTTGTTGTCCAGGGATGCGTAGATCCTAGGTACTCTATTGCCCATGTCCTCCACTATTTCATCTTGTTGAACATTATGGACAACTCTCACTTTTCCATTTTTGTGGGGACAGTCTCTATACTTTTGGTTTCCCTGACAACCCCAACACTGAATGGGCATTTTCCTTGGCCTTTGTCTCCTTATGTCAACTATTTTCGACTCTCTAAACGATGGCTTTCCTTGAGGACTATTTCTGAAAAATGAAGATTTGTTTCCCTTCTACCTCAACTCTTTATTGAACTTCTTCTGGTCATCCCAAGCCTTCCGAAAAGTGGGATTTTCTCTTTGCTTCTCATATAAGTATTTCTCTCTTCTTATCGTTTCTTCCATAGTTTTTGGGTCATCATATTGAATCTTGTCCCCAATGGAAGGTGGTATTCCACTAAGATACCTTTGAATTTTGACAGTCACATCCTTGATTAAGGGAACATATTTCAACAACTCCAAGAACCTTCATTCGTATTCATCAATGGTCATGCTGCCCAGCTTGAGTTCAAAGAACTCTTTCATATTTCGGTCATAATATATTTTGATCAAGTATTTATTTTCGAAATACCTCTTGAATTTTTTCCAGGTAACATCCTTCTCTTTAATGTGTTGCACCTGCACAAGTTGATCCCACCACATGGATTCCTTTCCTTTCAGTTGATACATTGCAATTTATCCTTCGGCATGAGAGGCATAATTCTGTAGTTGGAAATATTTCCTCATGCCAAGCAACCATGTCTCGACATCTTCCTCCTTTTAGTGTTCTCCATCAAACGTGGGAGGTTTAATCTTGTTCATTTCTCCCTTCAGTTCATCCACTCCATATATCCTATGTTTTTTGGTAGGAGATAGGATTTAACTATGGTGTTCTTCCACTCAGCATCCGATGGCTAACACTTACTATGGAACCTCAGGAGTTTGAGTTCCGGGACTTCAGATATTTAGAGCTTCGGGGCTTCAGAGGATTTCACATCCGACCATTAATCTCTGAACCATTCCATGTCATGCACCTTTGGTGATGTCATTATGTCACATCACTTAAATTTTTCCAATTATGGGAGCATGCAATGGTGCTTTGGAGTAACTTGACTTTCGTCTCACAATTCTTCTTATGCTAACACGTAACCCCTCAGGGAAATCGTGATTTGGATTGCGAGACCACCTTCGATAATTAACTTTCATGCAACTTGTGTCCCCGCAATGTCTTCTGGCCATTGATATTGATGTATCATGATCAACGCCATCATGGGTCCTTCGACCTTTAACTACATTAACTAAATTTGGCCCCACTAACCTTGCTCATATAGAGTGCCACATGGCGGAATACTAGTGACTGACTCATGGCCCAAATAGATGGGTGTCACATGTCACGTTCCATATGGAATTTCAACCTTCCACAGGTTTGAAACCCACTGACACGTGGCACACATCCCATGTGTCCACGTTCATACAAGTGACATCATCATGACCCACTACTTCGGTTCTTCTAGACTTCGGAACTTCGGGCTTCGAGAGTTCCTTCCTCAGCACACACTAATTCTCTCGAACGTCGAAATCTTGAACAAATAAATACGCTGACACACATCCCTCTTGACGTATGGTCTGTATTAACTCCAGACTTCGGAGCTTCGAAATATTTCTCCCTTCACCACTGTGTTTGACCTTTCGACATTGGTTAATCCAACGGTTGAGCTCTTCTCCCCAGATCTATAGTGTAGATCCACTTTGGGGCTTCAAAGATTCGGGCTTCAAGATTTCTCTTATTTTGCATCAACTTCACCAATTTCACGAAGTCCGAAGGGCTTCTAGGTTAACTCTTCTACACCCTCTCCAAATCTGACGATCGTAAGGGTTTTCCCTTTTCTTCTGAATAGATCCTACGGTTCACATTACTCTGTGGTCCAACACCACTTTTTTCGTGGTTTTATGATACCACTACTCCTCCCAAGCTTCTTAACACAACCAAGGTAACCTCTTGGCACTCAGGAATGTTCTGAGGTTCGAAATTGATTCCTCTAGACACAATTTCCACTTGAACCTTGAGTCTAATGACCACTTACCCAGCCCATCCATCCTCCGCGTTGAAACCTTGGTTCAGAACTTGCATTTTGTCCATTTAGACAACACCTCCTTCTGAAACTCTTGCTTCAACTTCCACTAACATGGCCCATCCAGGCTTAGTGTTGAAAGCTTTTCTCTAATACCAAAATGTAATGTCCCTGACCCTCCAGAGATCGGGAAACGCTACCTGATGCAGGAGCATCTCTTCACGTCAGCCAGCCAGCCAGCCAGCCACGCCAATGAATTCAAATCGCACGCTAAGAGAGAGGTGCAACCTCATTTAAATCTGAATTCAATGTAACTTAAATGTTTAAGATGTTGATCTGGGAAGCCATGCCTTTGTGTAGGCATTAGATAAGATCGGTCTTAAATGTTTGTATGGCTGAGATCTAGATCCGGATCACGGACTAGATAGCCCATTCAATGTAATTGAATAGGGTAGGTAGGTTGGAGGGAAGCGCTCTAAGAGCCCCCTTAGGTAAAAGAGATTTTGGATCTCATTTTGTAGTGAGATGGGTAGAAGTCAGAGAAGATCTAGAGAGAGATCGAGAACACCTTGTAATTACAGGCATTTGCCATTTTAATACAAAGAGCAGTTTTTCCTGCATTATTTTGTGTTATGTGGATGTCTGTGAGTGTTCTTTTATGCTGTATATGTATACTGTAGTTGTGCATTTGCAGGAGTGTGTTTGATTTTAGGTGAAGGTCTTTGAGGCTTCACACCAGGAGGGTGTGACAGAACGTTGCGGGTTCTGAGAGCCGTGCACAGAGGATGTACTTCTGAATTCTGTGGAGTCAGAGAAAGACATGTTGTGGCACAAGAACTGGAATCAACAACTTGGTGAAGACCTCAAGGTTTCTGAACACCTTGGAGGCGAGGCTATGTATGAGAGACACAGTTGCAGACAAAATTCTGCTGTGAATTCTATGAAGCTCTACCAGGTGGGCATTGAGCAGGTGCAAGGAGTGCACAGGGGAAGAACTCAGTTGTGAGTTCAGACAAGAGGAACCAGAATCACTGAGGATTTTGAGAGCTCTGCCAGGTGGGCATCGAGCGAGTGCATAGGTGCACAGGAGAAGGAGACAGAACTACTGGAAGTTCTGGAGGAAGATACTCTACTAGGTGGGCATTTGAGTTAGTGTGTATATAGGCACAGAGAAGAGAAGAGAACAGAACTCTTTGAGTTCTGGAATTTAGAGGAAGAATCCACTGAGGGATCTTCACAGGGTTGTTGAACACCCTATAGACTCAGCAAGGAGTTGCTTGAGTTAAAGGATAAGCTTAGGAGGGTGAGTTCTTTTATTCACAGAGTCGGTACTGCAAGGAGTGTAGAGGTTGAAGGACCCTTTAGAGAGTTCAAAGTTCCCAAAAATATCAGGAGAGACAGTGTTTCTAGATGCACAGCGAAGCTCAGGGTCGAGGAGTTCATAGAGGAGAAAGAGAACAAAGGTCAAGGCATTTGAGATCTGGAAATTCTTCTAACTATGGGAAGAAGGAGTGTGCAATCTCAGGAGAGCACAACAACCATCGGATCAGCAGAGGAAAGAGATCTAGACTGTTTGTTTCTACGTCCAGGAGGAGCTCAGGAGAAGTGCACAGAGGGGGAGATCGACAGCCATTGGATCTCATTCAGAAATCCCATCATTCGTTGGATCGGGAGAAGATGCCTGGAGTTTAGTCTCTGGAGTGTGCGCAGAAGAAGAGATCTAGACCATCGGATCTAGGTCCAAATACCCGACATCCGTCGGATCTATGAGGAGTTGCATGGGAGTTAAACTCTCATAGGCAGAGGTAAAATCCCGAAGTCATCGGGATATCGACGTTCGTGAAATCAGGAGTCACGAGGACAAGAAAGTCGAGACACTCTAAGTCTAATACGTCGAGAAGATCTGGACCGTCCGTTAGCGGAGACACGTGGCAGAGATCGAGGCATTGGGAGTCGAGAAATCTGCATTCCCGTGAACATGAGATCGGGAATTTCCATGGGGAATTACCCAGAATAATCTGAGTCATCTATTTGGGGAGACAGGTGTCAGAAATCCGAAGAGAATCGGGATATTTGGCATTGGAAAATCGGAGTTCCTGAGGTCGAAAGACTCGGGACATCAAAATTCTTGAAATCCCAGAGAAATCGAGACCGTCCATCAGAGGAGGATGCGTGGTAGGAATCGGTGCCATCGGGGAAACTCCCGATAGGAAGTTGTTGATCGGCGTTTGGGTCATCGGGATATCGGGGATCCTGGTGACAAGGTGTTTATACATTTTGGAATCGTGAAGTCCAGAACCCCGATGAGTGGGAGCCAGCTGTCAACATATCAGAGAAGTGGGGAGCGCCATTGTGTGGGCCAACTGTCAGCATAGCGGAGAGTCAGGATTTGGAGGATCGAGAACCCTATAAGCCATTGCATTTTGGCATTGAAAATATTGAAACCCCCATGAGGAATAAGACTGAGGTCACGGGGATAGTGGTCATATTGGCCAGGAGCCTAGCCAGGAGGGCTAATGCATAGAGAGCACGTCGGGATTCGAGGAATCGCGAGTCCTGAGGACGTTTGCATTTTGGCATTGAAAATTCTAAAACCCTGATGGGGAATAAGGCTGCGGTATTGTGAGATAAAGGTCACATGGACCAGGAGCTTAGCCTGGAGGGCTAACAGGAATTGGAGAGCATCAGGAAATTGAAACCCAAAACCCCGATAGAAGGATATAAGGTTGTGGTCTTATGGAGAGTGGTCATATGGACCAGAGGGCATAGCCAGGAGGGGCTAAGGTCGGAAGAGAGCTCGTCGGTGACTGGGGATTAAAGAGGTAAAGAACTCTTGACGATGGGGAACACGAAACCCCGAAGCCTGAAATTTAGATCAGGGAAATATCGCGGTCATGTGCATAAGGTCGTGCAGGTGAATGAGAAGGACCTATGGATTGGGTTTTTCATCAAGGATTCCAGCAGGGAATCGGAAGAGCCAATTCGGCTCATGAATGAGTGAATTGAGAAAAATCCTGAGAGTGGGTGAGTAGGGGGATACTCTCGCCTACGTCAAGTGCTATCAGAGCCATATTCTTGTCTGTACATTTCAGGCAAGAGAGGCAAGAGGTAAAGAGAACTTTGATACACATCAAGTGGTATCAGAGCTAGAACTCTATTTTGTGTATTTCAAGCAGAGGGAGAAAGACAGAGCGCCGGAGACTCTATGACAATTGTTTGTAGGTAGGAAGAAATCAAGAAGACATTCAAGGAGACTGTAGCAGGATGAAGCTGGTAGAAATCTTAGTGCGGAGTGACAGCAGCAGATTTGCCAGGAGGGAAAACAGGGACAGCAACATGGCTACTGAAGGCCGTAGGTATGCTGGAAGAAAAAACTCAGAGCTATGGAGCCAAGAAGATATAGATGAAGAGCTCACTGACATAAAGAAAGAAATAGAAAATCTTGCATTGAAGATGGAGCAGAAAGTCAAGTCGAGATGGGTGTATGAATGGCCCATGAAGGAAGCCAAAAGAAAAATGGCCAGTCAAGGAGTTGATGGTTAGAAGACAGCGGAGGCTGTTAACAGGATGGTTTAGGCATGTGAACCGGAGACTGGAAAATTTCTTGGTGAAGAGGATGAAATGGGATCATTTGAGGATCTCAAGAACTGCTAGGAGGGCATAGAAGAAATTCCAGATTGCTAGGAGGGAAAGAGATGAGATCACTGCGGGATCTCAGAGACTGTCATGAGGACGGCCGAAAAATTTCACATTGCCAGCTGGGCAATGATATGAGATCGCTGTGGGATCTTGAAGACTACCAGGAGGGCAGTGGAAGCATCTCAGATTGCCAGGTGGGCAGAGATCAAAATTCGAGACTATCTGAAAGTCTCATGGACTTGGAGGTGAGTTCAATTCAACAAGGGTTGCTGATGAAGATGGGATCGGTTGATCTCATAGTCTGCCAAGGAGGCAGCAGGAAAGTCCCATATTGTCAGGTGGGCGGGGATGAGAAGTTGAGTTGGAATCAGCTAGAAGAACTGACCGAGTAGATGAGACTGTCTGAGGGTATCATAAATTCAGAGATGAATTTAGATCAGCCAATGCAGCTGACCGAGGAGGAAGATCAGGATAATATACTGATGATTGGGGGAATTGGAGTATTCCTACCATTTGCCCAGGAGGAGGCAGAAGTCTGTGTTGTAGATGGTGCAGTAGCAGAACAGTCGGCTGAGATTGTCAAGGAGGAATTGGAGCAGGTGTTTAACACTGCCCAAGCACAAGCAGAAGCAGAAGCAGATGAAGAAAATGAGCATTCTGAGGAATGGCTCAATGAATTCATCTAAGAAGCTGTGGAAGCTGTAGCATTGGATCTAACAACAGAAGAAGCAAACAAAGAGGCTGATGAGCATTCTGAGGAATGGCTCAGTATTTTCAGCCAAGGGACTGAAAAGACTGCAACAGGGGAGTTTGCAGTAGAAGAAGAAGAAGCAGACAAAATTTGCTTTGTTGATCTGTGGAAAAAGATTGAAGCCCTGGAAGAGAGGGTGAAGGTGTAGAGCATGCACATCCAACAGGTAAAGTTAGATACTGATGAAGAAGAAGGCATGGGAGATCACAATGATCTACCCAATTGCAGAAAATTTTTGCAGCTGGGGAGACTGCAAAAACTGGACCAGCCACTGGAGCAGCTGGATGCAACGATCAAGGAGATCAAAGAGTTGATGTTGAGGTCAGTAGAAACTACTAGCAAGGAGCAGCCAAGTAGAAGGAAGGAAGCAGTAGTAGCAGCATTGTAGAAGCAGCAAAAACAACAGAATGGAGTGGATGAACAACTCCAAAGGATGATTTGGGATCTAGGAGGATTTCCAACAGCTGAGAGGGGAAGCTTATGAGCAGGAGCTCATGATTTTTCAGCTGAGGAGTTTGATGCAGGAGCATCTCTCCACATTAGTTAGCCAGCCATCCAACCATGCCAACGAATTCAAATCGCACGCTAAGAGAGAGGTGCAACCTCATTTAAATCTGAATTCAATGTAACTTAAATGTTTAAGCTGTTGAGCTGGGAAGTCGTGCCTTTATGTAGGCATTAGATAAGATAGGCCCTAAATGTTTGTATGGCTGAGATCTAGATCCGGATCACTGACTAGACAGCCCATTCAATGTAATTGAATAGGGTAGGTAGGTTGGAGGGAAGTGCTCTAAGAGCCCCCTTAGGTAAAAGAGATTTCGGATCTCATTTTGTAGTGAGATGGGTAGAAGTCAAAGAAGAGCCAGAGAGAGCTCAAGAACACCTTGTAATTACATGCATTTTCCATTTTAATACAAAGAGTAGTTTTTCCTGCATTATTCTGTGTTATGTGGATGTTTGTGAGTGTTCTTTTATGCTGTAGATGTATACTATAGTTGTGCATTTGCAGGAGTGTGTTTGATTTCAGGTGAAGGTCTTTGAGGCTTCATACCAGGAGGGTGTGACAGAACGCTACGGGTTCTGAGAGCCGTGCACAGAGGATGCACTTCTGAATTCTGTGGAGTCAGACAAAGATGTGTTGTGGCACAAGAACTGGAATCAACAACTTGGTGAAGACCTCAAGGTTTATGAACACCTTGGAGGCGAGGTTGTGTATGAGAGACACAGTTGCAGAAAAAATTCTTATGTGAACTCTGTGAAGCTCTGCCAGGTGGGCATTGAGCAGGTGCAAGGAGTGCACAGGGGAAGAACTCAGTTGTGAGTTCAGACAAGAGGAACCGGAATCACTGAGGATTCTGAGAGCTCTACCAGGTGGGCATCGAGCGAGTGCATAGGTGCACAAGAGAAGGAGATAGAACTTCTGGAAGTTCTTGAGGAAGATACTCTACCAGGTGGGCATTTGATTCAGTGTGCATATAGGAACAGAGAAGAGAAGAGAAGAGAACTCTTTGAGTTCTGAAATTTAGAGGAAGAATCCACTGAGGGATCTTCACAGGGTTGCTGAACACCCTGTATACTCAGCAAGGAGTTGCTTGAGTAGAAGGATAAGCTTAGGAGGGCGAGTGATTTTACGCACAGAGTCGGGACTGCAAGGAGTGCAGAGGCTAAAGGACTCTTTGGAGAGTTCAAAGTTCCCAAAAAGCTCAGGAGGGACAACGTTTCTGGACACACATCGAAGCTCAGGGTCAAGGAGTTTGCAGAGGAGAAAGAGAACAAAGGTCGAGGCCTTTGAGATCTGGAAATTCTTCCAAGTCTGGGAAGAAGGAGTGTGCAAGCTCAGGAGAGCACATTAGCCATCGGATCAGTGGAGGACATAGATCTGGACCGTTGGTTTCTACGTCCAGGAGGAGCTCAGGAGAAGTGCACAGAGGGGGAGATCGACAGTCATTGGATCTCATTCAAAAATCTCGTCAGTAGTTGGAAAGGGAGAAGATACCCATAGTTTGGTCTCTGGAGTGTGTGCAGAAGAAGAGATCTGGACAGTTGGATCTGGGTCCAAATACCCGATAGCCATCGAATCTGTGAGGAGTTGCATGGGAGTTAAACTCTCATAGGCAGAGGTGAAATCTCAACGGGGAACACAAAACCCTGAAGTCTAAAATTTAGATCAGGGAAAGATCACGGTCATGTGCATAAGGCCATGCAGGTGAATGAGAAGGACCTGTGGATCGGGTTTTTCATCAAGGATTCCAACAGGGAATCGGAAGAGCCAATTCGACTCATGAATGAGTGAATTGAGAATGATCCTGAGAGCGGGTGAGTAGGGGGATACTCTCACCTACGTCACTACCTAAACACCCTTAACTTTTCCATTTACTGCTCTGATACCAAATTATAACATCTCCGACCATCCACAGACTGGGTAACGCTACTACGTGGAATATACACTTATATAATATATGAATTTTAATGAATTTAAACACTTAATCATAATAAACATAGAATTATTGCTACCATACAAAATCAATTGACTAACAATAATTCATATATGCAACGGAATACATGATAACATTCAAGCATCATAGTCATGCATAACATATAAATGAAGCACATAAATGATACTTATATTTTAAACTGGAGTAATTCTGCCAACTACGTGCAGACCTTCCATGAACCTCCCAGCCTTAGACCACACTGCTCATCACGCTCAGTAGTGGGTCACCCCCGAGCTAGGAATAAGCTCCACCCAGGGCAAGGGAATCCTAGACTAGGCTGAGGTTACAGGAAAATTGCACAGTGCAATTGGAAGGATTCTCTCTAGGAGCCTTCTTACACCCACTACTCATGGAATCTCATTCCCCACATTCCTGCTTCACCAGGGAGTATACACCTTCACTCTCAAGAAATCCATCGGCTACTTCACCTCCCTCTCAGGGTCCTGGCAATAGGTCAGATCAGGAATTCTCAGAGCTTCATCACTGGTGTCGGACTCTCTCTAGGAGAAAACCACTTTCCAACAAACTCTCTCACCTGGAGAGAGCTTCTCATAGGCCTGAAAACCTACCTCTTCTACCATGGGCCTGAAAATCTGCTTCTTTAGCCACTTTGGACTCAGTTCTAGCAAGGTACGGGTGACAACAACGTTTACTAGTCAAAACAAATAAGGAAAATAGAAGGCAACGACCCAAACGGTCTAGGTACGAACTCGACTCTGCAAGAGTGAATATGTTGGGTTCAAAGATGACACAGGTCATTTTTCCCTCCCATTTGGTGATTACTTAAGTGTGCGTGGGTATGCCAAGGTCAAAATGCAGGGGCCATACAGAATTCACAGAAATCGAGAATGGAAAGTGAACCCCATTGCAGTTTGACTCATGGATTACTGATTCCAGAGGTTCGTGAGGGGCAGAGGTCCAATGGTTTCAGATGGAGGATCGGGAAGAATGAACAGCGAACCCCCAACATAGTTGACACTTCAGTTTTTAACTGCATGCTCCAAGGTCGACACCTGTCTTCCTAGAGCTACATGTGTTCCCTTTTGCACATGTTGCCTCTCCCAAGACTTAGGGTAAAAACATGTCTTTCACACATCTTTGGAATAATAATAAATTATTATTCTCAAGGACTTAAGCCCCTAATATTAGCCCCTCTTTCCAACCTTTCATCCCCCCTTTCCCTTACCCACCTTGTGGAAGCTTAGTCCCCCATCACTTTTTCTTCATGGTCAGTCTGCACATAACGATGTTTAATCTTTATTAATGTTCTGCATAATTACATATACAAAAACAGGCTCCTAGCCTTTAACACTTAGGCTCTCCGGCCTAATAAACACATAAGGCCACCAGCTTATCAACACTCATCTTACCAGGCTACAAAACATGTTTACAATTCATAAATACAACTGGGGATCATCCTTGGGGATATTACACCTTCAATTAGAGGTATCTGAGGCCACTATTGTAGAAACCACTGAGATACCCAACAATAGTGAGAGGTGGTTCAAATCCCTGATTCTCAATGTAGCCTTTTCCAAGGATTTACTCAAGCCAGACTATCAGAAAGACAATTTGTCTAAGGGAGTGCCTAGGAGCCACCTAGTTGAGGGTTTTCATAAAATGATGAAGATTATCCAGAGGTATTTTACATGTGAGGGCATATTTAACATGATATACCAATATCACATTAGACTCTTGCTACATTTCATAGGTAAGTATTTAATGAATATCCCTTTTTATTTGTTAAGAAGTATGGGAAAGATGGTTGATAGGGTCCAAGCCAACTCCAAGGCTGTGGAGACTAGTGTTTTCCACTCTGGATTGATTAGGATGATGTTTATTGAAGAGTTAAAAAAAAGAAACCTTTCTTGGGAATAGTTCATTGTCTCTACCAATCTGCAGCTAGATATAGCCTCTACCCCTCAATCCAGGATGAAAATCCCTTTGCCAGCTATTAGTATTTCCCAAGAAGAAACAAGTAGGAAGAGAAAGAGAAAACCTACTACCCAAGACAAAGAAACCCCTAAGGAAATTGAATAAGAAGAGATGAAGTTCCATCACTCCCCACAAAGAGAATTTTCACCTCATCCTACACCTGAGCTGGAAGAAGTTCCTTCATCAACCAAAACCACAACCAAGAAGGGGAGAAAATTGAATTTCCCTTAACCTGTTACAACATCTAAGACTATATTCAAAAGGCCTTTTACTATATCATCGGCTCATGAGGAAGTTGTTGAAACAGAAGTCACACCCAAGGATTCAATCCCAAACAAAGTTAAAAGTAAAAGGGACACTATTGGGAAGCGTATTGATATCATGAACAAAGCCTCTATTCAGAAGAAAGACAAAGGTAAGGGTGAAGCCACTGAGAATCTTGTTGAATTTATCAACATCGACACTCCCCTTGATAATCCCACTTTCAATAGATTGATTAGACAACTCAGGGATGCTAGAAAAGAAGTTGCTCGTTTTAAGGAAGAAAGCTTGACTGAGAGAAGGAAGATGAAGGAGCTCATGGACATGTACAATGAAACCCTTAATCTGGAAAGGTTTACAACAAGAAGATTCTTGCCTCTCCATATGCAACTTAAGACTCTGTATAGGAAAAATAGAAGCATTCAGTGCCAAAACAAAAATCTCAAAGAAGAATTGCAACCCGTCAAGATTGATCTAGCCCAGAGGAACTTAAATGTTCTTGCACAAGCTGCAATAGAAATAAATTCCCCTGTAGTAGGGAGGAATTCCACTTCAAAAGAAAAAGATGTTGTTGTGACAGAGGGAAGTTCTCTTGCAACGAGGAGAAGTGCTAGATTGAGAAAGTAAATAAAGAAGTATGACAGATGCATTTTTGGTGATGATTATTTTTTGCAAGCTTGAAGTGTTCAAGGAAATATGATATTTTCACCTATGGAGGCATCTACAGGCTTAAAGTCCATCTACTACGGATTTTTTTGTTTTTGAGGATTCGTTGCATAACACAGTAAAAACACAAATATTTTGTAACATCAGGCACTACAGAATCATCTAAACAAATTTTTTTGTAGTTCTGCTACCAAAGGCGCTACGAAATCACCTAGCCAGATATAGAAAAGGTGATATGGAATCTGCAGAGAAGTTTTATAGGAGGGAACTATGGAATCTGCAAAGCCATTTTATAGGAGGGCGCTACGGAATTGGCTAATGAATGCGCTATAGAATGGCACTACAAAATGGCCATTACACTCAGAGGTTTTGAATTCATTACTTCCTCGACTTTGATTATTTGGAGGGAACCAAATATCAAGAGGTGGCAGCTGGAGATCAACACATGGGCTTGGAGGACACATGGCACTAGAGAATATGTGCCCAAGCAGCAGGAAGGCATGTCATTCATATTTTGTTAGAGTTGTTTCCAACAGGCTCCTTGATTTTAGCAGTTTGTTAGATCTGTTGGTACATATGTTAAACTAGTATCTTTTTGTGGAGAATCCTAGGATAGGAAGGCTATCTCGCACCTCTATATGTTTTCTACTATTTTGATTATAAATACATCATATGAATGATATGTTGGGGTTGGAATGGTTTAGTAGAGATCCTTATTTTGTAATATTTTGACTAAACAGAGTTGTTCTTTGGTTATGTATGAGACTTGAGACATTTTCATTAATAGAAGACAGTTTCTTTTCATCATCTTGTTTATTATTATTCTGAAATGCTCATTATTGGATGATCCATATGAGATGTTGTGGTTGTGTTATAATGGATGTTTGATTATAATGCTGCTATGAATATTTTTCAATGTTTTAAACTTGAAGTTCAAGAAGTTCTTGTGACTGATGTTTTCTTCACCTAGTTGCTTGAAAGCCTGATGCTTATAGCAGACTTATCCACCTTCCTCACTAATTATTCCTTATATTCATTTTTATTCTTAACCACTGACGAAATTTAATCAAAACCTCATTTTCTTATGCATGCTAGCCCATATTTCTATGTTAAATCATTCTTATGTTGAGTTTTGTCCATTTGACCTTTAATCATTCATTTACATATACAAACCTTTTGATAGGTATTGGAATTATCCTCTTGCAATATGAGGGTGATTCTTAGTGCTAATAGGATCCATCTCCAAAGAATCAATAAGAATATGGATGAAGGTGTCGAAAGATGGAAGTCGAGTCGAAGGACTAAAACAAGTGTTATCACTGAAATTTCATCTGCAAATGGTCACAGGAATCCTGCATCTCCAAACACCTATTAGTTCACCTACAGCCCTAAAAATACATTTCCAAAATGCACAAACTATACAAATGGTTGTAAAATTGACATGCACAGAAACACTACAGGAAGCGCGCACACATGCACAAGCCAAAGAAGCCAAAAGAGTGCACATGCGCCCAATGCACGAATGTGTACGATAAAATCCATTCACTCCTATGAACGACGCATTTATGGTTCTTCTCATCCACTCACACACTTTTGGTTCATCTCCCAAGTCAATTTGACCCTCAAATCCAAGTTGAATCTAAGTGGGGGGTTGATCAAAGACCTAAGGATGCCCTAAAGGGCCCCTTGTTCACACTAAAGACCAGTTGGATAATGCCTCAAATATTTTCTATAAAACAAGGCCATGGGTGCACTATGAATTAAAGAATATCATTGCATAGTTATGTTGCCACTATTCTCCTATAAGGAACCTATTTCCTTCTTGGAGCATACTAGCATTATCTCATTAAGCTATTCACCTCGCCTCTTGAGGGAATAAGCTTGGATTTCTTCACCATTTACTTTCTAGTTTTCCATTTGTAAGAAGAGCTCTCACATAGGGGACTCAAGAGCCCTCCCTAGGAGTAAGAGGGGATCCATAAGTCCCCCTTTATCTTTGGTGTTTTCCCACTAATACAATTTCTCCATTGGTGGCATGAATATTGGTCAATTGTTTGATTGATTTTGGTTATAATTTCCTTATGCATTTTAGTTTTGTTTCTTTAGTTGTCATTAGCTTAGTTGTTTGTTTATTTCATGTTATTGATTCATTTGATTCATACACTAACCTTTGTCCTGTCTAGATGGCCCAACTAGACTTGCAAGTATCCCTCTTTTGTTCATTGGAGTGACGAAAAGGATACAACAGATTGGCAACCATACTAGGGATAAGGTATCAATTTCCTCCACATTTGAGTTTTTTTAAGCACTTCTTTTTAACTCATTTTCCTTGCAGGGATCATAGCCAACCTAGGATGACCTGCAAAGAGCTTAATTTGGAGCTGAAAGAGGATAATTCCACTTAAAATTTTCCTCCCAGATGCGTATCAGAACGTGCGTGAGTATTTCGGCCCACAGACATGCATTTCGAGCATTGTGCACCCACAACACTTCGGTTCTCTATGCAAAATGTGCCCAAAGGTTTTTTTTTCTCTGCGTGTTGTGTGCCCCCCACGCCTCTATCTGAACTGTAACCCATGCATCTATCCAGATTCTTGAAATTGTAAGAGTTTTATGATTTGTGAAGGCCCCTATCCTTCAAAATCTTTCTTTTTATGAAATTTTTAAATACACCACACTTAGATTCCCTCTCCACATGAAGGGTTAGTCAAAACATAGGCACTTAGGGTGTTAAAAAGAACCATATTTCTCCTCTTTTTCTTTAATTTGCCACATGGATGGATTGTTTTGATTGTAAAAGTTAAGTTGAAATATTTTACTATCACATATATAAACACTTGCATTGGGACCAGAAATCAAACTTCAATCATTGAGTATGCTCTTCTCTCGCACCATAGAGAGATATTGAGAATCAGAAAAAATGACTGAGGGAATATTTCATCTCCCTTAAAAAACAAAATCTTTAGGAGAGGACAAATCCCCCCTAGGTCTCCTCTTAGTTTCTTTTCAAAACCTCTTAAAATTTGTAAGGGCCCGTACATGCTCACATGTCACAAAGATTAGGATTTTTTTAAGCTAATTTTTTAGTTTACATCACTAGGGGAGTTTAAACATTATTGTAACGGGCCCATACATGCCCACATATTTTCAATCCAGGATAGTTTTTTGAAACTTTCTTAGATTAAATCACATTAGGAAGTTTAAAGGATTAGTAAGGACCCACATGTCCACATGCTAGTTCTTTAGGGACTTTAAAATTCCACAAGGTTGTACCAATTCCATCTAGTAAGATAGGTAATCAAGAATTGTAAGGACCACGGGAAGTCCACATGCTGCAAGGTGACACCTAACTTATTAAAAATTTGGCACAGTTTATCACTTGCTCACACACAAAGTCACTACTCACTCACATAATTTCATATTGAATTGTGGAGGTTGAAGTAGGTTTCCTCCAAAGGGATCCTGAAACATCCCATTATTTCTTGAAGGAATTTACCACTCCCACTTAATTCAAATGATATTGGTTCAAACCCCCAATCTCTCAAACAACCACATCTAAATTTTTTCTAAAAACTCACTAAGTTTTCCTCCACAGGAGGTGCCAAAAGAATTTTTTTATTCTAGGTAGGATCTCAGAGGTAGGCATCCAAATAACCCCCTGTTATCTAGTTCTCACATCTTCAAACATTAAAATTTGACAAATGGGGAACTTTAAAATCCTCCAAGTCAAGTGTTCCTAACACCATAAGGCAGGGAGATACTCGTGAAGGGTCGAAGGCTGAGGTCCAATTGTTCTATGCGTCCCCCCTTGAGGCACCCACCTCTTGGAAGGGATCCAACTTGTGACCCATTTATGAGGACAAAAATCTAAATGCCACACTTTGACCGAGGTACCTAGTGGCCAAATTTTAGGACATCTACCCAGGTGGCAATTTTGGGTTGCAATTGCACCTTGATAAGATTTTGTGCGGTTATTGGGAAATATCGCCAGCTCTTTTGGGATATGCACCCTCTACCCCTCATTATAACTAATTGTTTCATCCTTCACTAGTTCCTCTTCTTGTGGCTTCAGACCCCATTGTTGAGTGCTATTGGAAGGTCCAGTGCTATTTGAGAGGAAGGACGTTACGTATTTTTAGGACACAATCATTTGTCTTCTCTATTCTCCTACGTAGACAAAATCCACCTACCCACATGTATGATTCTTTGCAAATTGATTTATGTATGATGCTCTTGTGATTACATGTGATTGTGAGATATATTATGAAGGTCCATATTATACAAGTCTCTCGTTCATTTTCTTCTCTCATTGCCATTTTTAAAACATCCCACTTTTCTATTCAGACATCATAGGGGACCCATAGAATCCTTGTCGTTC
This sequence comes from Picea engelmannii, assembly GCA_009831015.1. Lineage (NCBI taxonomy): Eukaryota > Viridiplantae > Streptophyta > Pinopsida > Pinales > Pinaceae > Picea > Picea engelmannii. The sequence continues at coordinate 64,955 of ML797632.1, forward strand.
CAGACGCTTGCAAAATTTTCCTCCTATCCTAGGAGGATTTCCTAATTTCGCCAACTCCCCGACTCAACCATCTCACACCCCTATGAGTGCTACCATTTTTGGATCATCTTTTCTTGGTTCCACTTTAATTGGGTCCACTTCCCAAGGTCATCCATCCACTATCTCTCCTTCACAAGAGGCAGAGGGTATACTTCTTCCCAAGGGAGAAGTACACCCCCACCAAACCCCCCTCAAGGGTTAGGTCCACTACTTGTTCACACCATGGTTGGAACTAATCCTCCAACACCACTCCACATGCCATATTTGGCCTCCCTCAACATACTGGATCTAAGTAATCTCACGAATGATCCTATATTTCACAACCCCACATGGCCTGCAATGCCTACCAAACTACCTTTAGACATTCCCGAGTTTGAAGGAAAGGTGGGAGAAGATCCCGCCAATCATATCATAACCTTCCACTTATGGTGCTCTTCAAACATCATCATGGACGACTCTGTTCGATTAAGGTTATTTCAGCATACACTCATAGGTCCATCAACCAAGTGGTATGTGAACAAAACATCAGGGTCCCATGTGACTTTTGAATCATTGGCCAAAACATTGTTAACCTTATTTCAACTACTAGTTCGTCATGAAAATGGTCTCAAACTGCTTTCTGAGTTTAAACAAACCTTAGCCACACATATCGCTGACCACATTCATGAATGGCATCGGTGACGTAGTTTATGCAAAGCAGAAACCACCAAAGAACAATGCCTTGATTGGTTTCTCATATCACTCGTCCCTCTCCTTGCCAAAGATGTGACCTCCACCTTCCCCCAAAATGAAGAGGTAGCCATTAGAAAAGCTCAATAGTATGACCTCATTTATTCTCAGTCACGATATTTATACACAACAATACCTGACACCCTGATACCTATACCATTCGGCCAGGACAAATCTAGGATGTCTCACTCAGCTGATGGATTGATTGGTACCACAACACACCACAATCCATACATCCAACCACCACCTATGTACGGTACACCCCAATATCCACCTATGTATGGAGGACCCCCTTATTACCCTACCCCCCCTTATCAACAACAATACTCTATTGTCCTCCCTCCACCCATGAGTGGACCCTCACCGACACCCATAATGCACCCAGCTATTCAACCAAGTTCTAGTACTCCTTCTACCTCATCTTACACCCTGAGCACTAGTGAAAATGCTATGTTGTCCTATACACCCTATGGGTCATTACCACAAAATAATCCATACTTTCCATTTCCTGGTCCTCCATAGCCCATTGCTCCTCCACAAGGACAACCACACGCTGGGGTTAACTTTGTTCAACCCTCTCCCATTCAGCAATTTCAAAATTTTGAACAACTGGATATGGAAAATACGACCCATCAGTCGAATAATGGAAAAAATAAAGTAAAAAACCAAAACAATAATAACTCGGGATCATGGGGAAATAACCCCCAACAAAACCAACCTTCTAGGGGCAACCAAAACCAGGGTAACCAGAACCCCAAAGGGGGAAATAACAACAAACTCCAAGGGAGGAACAAAAAAAAACTCTATACAAACTTCCCTTGTGCTCTTTGCGGAGAGAATGGTCATTATACTAACCATTTCCCCCAAATTTTTGACTTCAAATGGATGAAATATTTCGTGAATGTGTTGTGTCCCCTAGCATCGCCTACCTCTTAGTGGTCCCCACAACAGTATTTGCAACAACCACCCCCAGATGTATTGAAAAACCCTATTCCACACCAAGGTGTGATGAATACCCAGCAAGAGATGCATCCTTCCCCACCACAGATGGGACAGTATCAACACCTTGGGAATCCGACGGATTGCAATATCCTCCTCACTAGAGAAGAAGAAATTCTTCTACAAATGCCCAGTTGTCAATACAGCACACCCCCTGAATAAACTCCCACCACTTCGGAAGAAGCTCCATTTATAACTGGACAACCTTTGATGATTCCACGCCCTAACACTGAACCACCCATTTGTATTCCTTTCATCCCATTATGATGGAATGTCAACAACCCTCAGACTAGGGAGGCACACAATTACAGTATGATCGATGACTTGGTGCAATCTCCTGCAACCATGTCAGTCTTGGAGGTCCTTCAAACATGCCCCAATCAATGTAAATCATTTCTTTCCACCTTGGGGGTAGTCGACCCTGCTGATACTAGACTCATCACATTCGATCTAGATTGTGGGGAACCTCGTCTCCCCAATTTGGTAGCTTTACAGATACCAGTCAAAATTTGGAACATCATAGTTCATCGATGTATCATTGATGAAGGTGTATCCACATGTATCATGTATAAAACGGTATGGCAGAAATTTGGCTCCCCTTAGCTAATACCATCCGCTGTCACTTTGAGAGCTTATGATGGACGACCATCCTCTCCTAAAGGGCTCTTTCAAAATGTCCTCATTAAACTCGAGGGAAAAATCATTCTTATCAACATTGAGGTTATCAATGCCCCATTTGATTACATTATCTTGTTTGGGCGTAGCTACATGTATGCTATGAAATATTTGGCCTCTTATGTATTTCGAACAATGATGTTCCCCCACAACGGGAAGATCATCACCATCGACCAAGTTTCACATTATGAGCCTAACCATTCCTCCAACATCGATAAAATATTACCTCTTGTTTGCACCAATGTCGATTCCTATCCACTCATGGATATGGGTCCCGAAATTTTCAAAGATCCATCTTTGTTGGGGGAATACCATGGAGCACCACCTCTCATACACCCCTCAGCACAAGTGTGTGTCATATCTTCCAATGGAACTAAATATGGAGATACCTCTCCCATAGAGGCTTCCCCACCCCTCGACGTCCCACCAGTTGAATAAATCCTACCTCAAGAATTACCTGAGAACCCTATGACACCACTTACCCTTGCTTTCACCATTCCCCAAGGGAAAATCCTAGTTTGGGAGACAATTCCCCAAGCCATCACTCAAATATCCTTCTTCTACCCCCGAGTGGGTGTACAAGATTTTCAAGTAGTTGCAAAACTTGGCCTTCCCAGCATGGTGTTGGCCATTCTGGTATGGTATCTCCAGCCACCTGTGATGGTTCCTCAGCCATCCTTCCCTCCCCAAACATAGGGAATCCCAATGCAGATTCTAGTACTCGCTCCAACTGCACCACCTTCACCCCCACTTGCCAGCACCCCCACCACAGCTGGGGGTAGACAGAAGAATAAGGATCTCACCGCTCCACTTCCTCCCTGAATTCAACCTCCTTTCGCACTATGCGAGAAAGAAGGAAACCCTAGAAATAGATGTCTATCTCTCCCCGATTTACGCAATTTGATCCAACTCCCTCGAGTAACCACACCGCTCATCGCTTCACCAAGTACCCCTTGTACTACCACCGCATCCCCTACTATAGGTAGAAAAGGGCTGCAAACCAAATTCATGTGTGCCATATGTTCATAATATGGCCACTACACTCATTATTTCCCCACACTACCTTAGTTTCGATAGACGCTAACGAAATTATGCCAGAGATTTCAACAAGACCCCTCTCCACCCACGTCATCGAGTACCCAAATCACTGACATCCATTATGTGACAACCTCATTCAATGAACAGATGAGGTGCCCTTGCTCTCTTTGTGAATTACTTGATCATTTCACGTACCAGTGTCCTACGATCATTGAATACAAGTGTCTTCAAATGGCCCTCATTCGAAATCCTTCAACCACCTCACTTCCCATTATGCAAGTGATTCCCCCTATTCCATTTCCAGACACTGTCCACATCACCTCCCTTGAACCTGAGTCACTTCCCACCCCTCCATGTTTCATGGATAGACTGTCTAAGGATTTTCCCCCAAATCCCCCCAACTCTCCAGTTCATTTCCCTCAGGAAATTTTACCCCCAACCACAGTCTACAACCCACAGTGTATTGACATTTGGTTTATGTCAATTATTCCATCGCACCATATTTGCGATACCCCCTCTACATATTCACCACTTGAATACAATCACACAATGACAATCACCAATGTTACTTCCCCGAATCCCCTATATTCTTGAATTTTCCACTGCGACGAAGATATCCTCGAGGAACTACCTACACCCTATTTCCCATGGAATGTGCTCCATCACAGAGCACTCTTTCTCTCACAGGAATCCTTTGACCCCCCTAGCCAAGCCTCCATATGTGTAATCGAAACCAAGGAGTTTATTCCATATGGGTATATATATTGGTTCAACAACCCTATTCCTTCCCCTTATGCTTTTGAAGAAGGTAACATGGCCAATATTTCCCCCACTGTCAAAATTGACATTTCCATCAAACTAGGAATCATGAAATAAATCACCATTGGCACTGCATGCTCCCCTGAGGAACTCACAACTTACAAAGATCTTTTTCAGGAATACCGAGATATTTTTCACTGGTCATATATCGAGATGCCCAGCCTCGATCTTTATATCATCAAATATCACATTGACACATGGCCATATGTCACCCCTATACATCAAAAGCAATTCCCACTACACCCATCCAAGGCAACGGCTGTCAAAGATGAAATTGAGAAACTATGCACTACAGGGTTCATAAACCCCATCGCATACATGTCATGGGTTTCCAACCCCATCCCTGTCAACAAAAAATAGGGCACTATTCGCGTCTGCACTGAATTTCGTAATCTCCACCATGATTGTCCCAAAGACAACCTCCCTACCGCTTTCATCGACCAATTTATCGATGATTGTGAAGGCCATGAGGCTCTGTCCTTCATGGATGGTTTCTCTGGCTACAACCAAATCTAAATCCACCCAGCAGATTAGTATAAAACTACATTTACCACCCCATGGGGAACATTTTCATATCGTGTAATGCCTTTTGGACTCAATAACACAAGTGTGACATTCCAATGGGACATGACTTATGTTTTTCACGACCTCACTCACATCATCCTCTCTTACTTGGATGAGCTCACTGCTCGATCCAAGAAACGAACTCAACATCTAAATGACTTACGAATTGTCTTTCAACGGTATCACCAGTATAATATCTGCTTGAACCCCCTCAAGTGTGTATTTTGCGTCACCATCGGATGCCTCCTTGGGTTCATCATCTCCCAACACTATGTCACTATGGATCCCCTAAAGGTCAAAGCTATCACAGAAATTCCACCACCTTAGAATTTATGCCAACTACAGAGCCTACAAGGAAAAGCCAACTTTTTATGATGCTTTGTCCCAGATTACGCCATTCATGTGCATGGTTTTCTTCGCCTATTACGTCATGATATCCAATTTCGATGGGATGAACATGCCCAAACCTATTTTTATGATTTAAAAGTGGCGCTCTCCAATGCCCCTTTGATTTTTCCAACCGATTATGATCACGACTACATCCTCTACTTATCGGCCTTATCCCTCTCAGTAGCAGGAGTTCTCGTCCAACTAGGGGATGATGCTTCCGAGCATGTTATTTACTACATTAGTAAAAAACTTTCAGGACCACCCCTGAAATACAATCATAAAGAGAAACTCACCCTCGCAGTCCAAAAAATGTGTCATTATATCTTTCTTCGCATTACCAAAGTCATGGAAGATTCCAACCCCATGCAGTACTTTCTTAGTCGACGACAAATTAATGGAAAATTTGCCCGATGGATCGTCATCCTTTAGGAATATGACCTAGATTTTGCAACTCCCAAAAGCAAGAAATCACTCATCCTCACCGAGATCATCACAACATTTCCCTCCGACATTGCTAGTTAACCTATCAACACAGATTTTCCCGATGAGCACACCTCTTCTACATCCCCTCAGATGACCCCTAGTATGGATACCTTCTCGTCTACATTCGGACATAGAAATTTGGGTCGCGTCTCTCAAGACGATCATCAATGCATTCGCCATCAAGCCCATCGTTATCTCCTTATTGATGACATCTTATATTGACATGGGGTTGACACCATACTCTATCAATGTTTGACCATCGATGAAGCCAATATATTCTTGAATGATTTCCACAACGACGCCTACGGTGGCCACCTCTCAGGGATGTCCACCGCCCAAAAAATCATTTGAGCAGGCTACTTCTTGCCAACATTGTTTCATGACTACATTCACATTGTAAAGTGATGTGACAAATTCCATATTTATGAAAACAAAGCATAAGCGCCACCCTATCTTATACACCATTCATCATTGTTGGCCCCTTTTGCAAATGGGGCATCGACTTCATGAATTGCAACCCTCCATCTAGCAATAGACACAAGTACATCGTCGTGGCAGTCGATTACTTTACCAAATGGGTTGAAGCCGTGCCTACTTTCCACAACATTGTTGACACAGCAATGCATTTTTTCTTCAACCATGTCATTACCCTCTTCGGAGTCCCACTACATCTACACATCGATCCTCAACCCCCGAGGGCACCTTTTTCTCACATCACGCCCAGGTGCACATGTTCATGTTCAAAATTATCAAATAGTTGTTATATGTTCTTTATCTTCAAATATTGTTCACATCAAGTATTTGGTTTTCATGTGTGTAGGTACTTGGTCATCACAAACTAGTGCAACCCCTTCAGGTATATGATCGACACTGGCATGTAATGATTCCCTTTGAATATAAATTACATCTCCCAGTCACACCCTCCGACATTTTCCTGTAAGATCCTCACATCCGGCTCTGCAGTACTATCACCCCCACTGCATTTCGGTACTGTCACCCAGTAGCACTCTCCCCTACATGAGTTTTCCCATTCATAGTCCCCTTTGGCACTTTGACACTCATGATTCTTTCACCCCCTAGGTCTAGGAGTCCCAATAGTCTTACGCATGTTTGAGAATCAACCATATACTCATTCTCCTCATTTTTCTCGCTTTCCCAATGGATTCCCAGGATATCTCCTCACAGTTCTCATTTAAAACTGTGCCTCCACAATATCATTAACCCTCCACTTCATCCACAATCAATTTTCTCATCTGTGAATTTCCCTCCATTCATCTACCTCATACAGAAACCCACCGATGGGCCCCCCACCCTCTGCCAGTTCTCCACGCAACTTGCACTCTCACAAGCTAAGCTATCTTGCACTGGGGCACCCATTTCTATACTTGTACACTCATCCCAAATCATTCTTTATTTATTTGGTCATTTTAAAAAGACTTTATTTCCAACATTTACATAGCCTTTTATTAACACCCTTGGCAACCTTCTTTTTTTCCCGGAAAATCAACCCATGTTGCCCTTGGTTGGGGAATTCATTATCTAATACTCCTGTTGACATCATCCATAAACCCCGAGTATCCCACAACCCATGTACCCTGATCTATTATTTTTTCCACTTTGTCATTCCTCTAGCACAATTTAACCCACGTCTAGTCATCCCCCTAACACTAGATCCAATTTCCCAGTTGTTGCCACTCATACTTCACATATATCCCCAACCAAGGGCAGTCTTGAGTCTCACCGCATATTGTTGGTTGTGGAGCTCGATTATATTCCTGATTCAGAGGTCTTTTTGTAATATACCAGATATAAAAAGTATGCAGAACAGAAATAAAATTCTAGAAATGATAGAATAACAGTAATATAACCAACATAATCTCCACAATAACACAATCATGATATAAGAACAACAACAAATATAGCACTTTGATTCAGAAAGCAATGTTCATAGGCCTCTTCGAGGGGGAAACCTCCAGTCGATCAGTGCTCTGTTACAATAATCTCCAAGATAGGGTTCTCATACCCTCGACTCCTATTTATACTAAAAAGAAGCATCTAGAGGAAGATCCTTCTAGAAGTGGAAGCTTCTATTAGGTCTTCTTACATCTGCCTTATTGTATTTTATTGAAAGGCCTTATTAATATTGACCTTTATTACATCTGAATGTATTTCTCTACCTATGTGCAGGTTAGGACCCTAACATGTCCGCCCCTTTAAAAATAGCCTTGTCCTCAAGGCTTGAGATGTGGAAACTGTTGCAGAATGGTAGTTGGTTCCCAAGTGGCATCGGCTGGAGTTGTATCTTTCCACTGGATCATCACTTCCTTGATGGTTCTCTGATGCAGGCGAGGCTCACGCTGGTCCAAAACTACTTCTGGTTGTAGCCAAATGGATCCTTCTTCAGCTAACTCAGGAAGGTTGGTTTGAATTTGGCATCGAGATCCAATTACCTTCTTTAAGCATGAAACATGAAAAATAAGATGTAGCTTTGAATGACTGGGCAAAGCTAACTGATAGGCGACTTGTCCCACACGCTTGAGAATGGTATAAGGACCATAAAATTTGGGCTCTATCTTCTGACAATGCTCAGCCTTGAGGGAAGTTTGCTTGTATGGTTGCAGTCACAGAAACACCTAAGTCATCAATGACAGGAATTGGAAATTTGTCTTTAATGGTCAGTTGTTTGAGAGCACATAAGTCAGGAAAAATTCTCCAAGAACCTTCTTTCTTCATGACCATGATGACTGGAGAAGAGTAAGGGCTTGTACTAGGACGGATAATGCCTGCAGTAAGGATTTCCTAGACCATTTTCTCAATTTCATTTTTTTGTGAAAAGGGGTGGCGGTACGGACGAATATTGGGAGGAAGGCTTCCAGGTACAAGGGGGATGGAATGATCATGAACACTGCAGGAAGGGGGGAGTCCTTGTGGAGTGGAAAATACCATTTGATGTTTAGAAAGGAGGGCTTGGAGGTATTACGACACCGGGGGTGTCTCTGTTGCTTGTATGGCATGGAGTTGGGAAATGACACCAAAATGACCTTTTTTGAGCAGATTTTCCATGCAATGGGAACTAATGACCTCATGTGAATCAACAATGATGCCTTTGAATTTATATTGGTGGCCTTCCTGGTCAAATTGCATGGTTAAGTCCTTAAAATCTATGAGAATGGGGCCCAAATTCCTTAGCAGTCTGCACCCAACACAATGTCACAACTGCCCATGTCGATAGCAAACATATGTGATTTTAGGTGGTAGTCGCTGATTTAGAGACACACATTTTCACAGCACCCGCCACATTTCATAGAACCATCATTGGCAATCATGATTTGGAAATTGTCAACAACATGGATGTAACAATGGGTTGCTTGGGCAATGTGGCAATGAATAAAATTATGGGTGCTTCCACTATCAACCAGAATGATGACATTTAGATGCTTGATGTAACCGATTAACTTGAGGGTTTGGGGGGTGGAGAAGCTGGTGAGAGCATTGAGTCAAATGATCAGTTCCACTTCGAGAGGGTCGGAGGGAGGGGTTATGTCAGTGATTTCCGATGACTTAGGCACAAGGGGAGTTTCAACATCCTCTTCAGAAATATCCTCAAATATGGCCATAAAAATCTTTTGTTCCTTACATTTGTGGCCCGGGAAATATTTGTCATCACAATTATAAAAAAGGCCTTTGAGTTGGCATTCAACCATTTCATCCCTGGTCAATTTTTGGATCTTTAATGGGGTGGAGGGAGTAGTGGGGTTTACAGGTTTAGGGCAAGGGATAAAGGAAGGTTTACAGTTTTGAGAGGAAACAACTTGTTGTGCTTCTTTATCTTTTTTAGTAGCCTCCACCCAACTCACAGGTCGAGCCATGAGGACATGGGCCTGAATCTCCTCCTTGAGGCCACTAATAAAACACTCTCGAAAGAAAGAATCAGTCATTGTAGTGTCCCCTTTTGTACACATACCAATTTGTAGTGTACCAATTCACTACCCAGGTTTCCAAACCCCTCAATTACCATTCTATACATGAATGTTTACATAATTGATACAGGAATTATAACCACATGCATTTAACACAA
>ML797632.1:74868-88029 GCA_009831015.1 Picea engelmannii
CCACCACTTGGGAAATCACGGGCCCTTCCAAAGGACTTAGGTTAAAAATAATGTGCACATGGATTTTTAGGAATAATAATAAAATATTATTCCAGGCCTAAGCCCCCTAGGCTTAGCCCCTAGGCTCATCACTCAGCCCCTTTTCCACCTTCCAGCCCCTAGTTCCTTGCCCACTCTGTGGACGCTCAGTCCCCCTTCACTCTTTCATCGTGGATGGTCTGCACTGGTGGCATTTATATTTTAATAGTTGACCTGCATACATACAAGTATATCAACAGGCTCCTGGCCTTCAACACTTAGGCTCCCTGGCCTAACAAAACTCATAAGCCTACAGCTTATAGGAACTCGGCTCAYGAGCCTATAACACATATGTACAATTTGTTTCATACATCATGTTTATAAAGGGCTCGGCCTTGGGGACATTACAGTCATGCCCTCTATTCGAAAAGCCAAGCACTCAAATGTAGCTATGAATTATTCTACTATTCCGGATTGTTTCAATTTTGTCAAACGGCCCAAATGGTTGGTGTCAGTGTCAAAGAGTTCATAAAGCTCAGTCACAAATTGGGTCCAAGCAATATACCCTTGACAGGAAGTTTTTCTCCATTGCCACCATTGCCATCATTCTTGATCTACATGGAGAACACCATACCAGAGTTTGGCCAAGTCATCTGTAATGTTGTATAAAGAGAAATAATGTTCCATTTGGGTAACCCAACCAGTGGGGTCTGAGCCATCAAATTTTGTCACATCCACCCATGGAAGGCGTAGGTCACGTTGAAAGTAATGGGGCTGAAAGATATGGGAATGGGAGGAATTTTCACCTTCAGTCTTTGGAGGTGCGTCATGGAAAGGGTCATCGGTAGGGATCTTCAATTTGGTGCAGAGTGATGCAAAGATAGAGTCAAGATGGCTTGTTGTTTCTTGTTTGACTTCCTCCATTGAGGACTGCATGGATGTATTTATGGTTGTATTGATGGATGTATCCATGGAGGCAACAGTAGCACTGAGTTGTTTCACTTCTTTTTGGGTCTCGAGAAAACTAGATTGCAAGGTGTTGAAGCAAGAATCCAGGTCTTGGCTATGGGTATGGGCCATGAGGATGGGTGAACTAAAAAGGAGTGGGAAGGGTCAAACAATTTTTCCGAAAAATGATATGGATGAATGTGATAATGGCGAAGAGATGAATCTAATGGAATAGGTCTCAAATAATAGTGAAAAAATTTCTAGACTTTTTTTTTTTTTTTTTTACATTTGCGGAGTTATACTCCGGTCTGAAGAATACGACAGTGATGAAATCCCCAGATGATTAACCAGAAAGAAATGTGTATTTACTTGGCAACCCAAACACAGTTGTGTGGCAATAGATCCTGTCTATGTTAATTTGTTTATGTTTCTGTCCCCCAAGGGTTAGGTATTTCAAGGGTTTGCACTGTGTTATAGCTCTCTAATATACATACAGGGTCCAATAGTAGTACTTGACCCAATATCTAAGGGCACTAACTAAGGAGGATAGACTGTACCCTTAGCCATACTACCCGACTACCCAGTTACTAGAGAGTATCTTCCCGAGTGTTGTTCTTGGTGGCACTATAGCAGTCAGGCAACCGATCGGTTTATCTAAAGAGGGCTTCAGTAGATATAGGTTGATCCATACACAGGTGTTGTATGATGCGCTACCACTCGAAGGGGTACCAACAGGGGTTACAAGGGTGGCCAATAGATGTGCGCTTAAGAACCACTTGTATTTCCTATGTGTATGAATCCCTCAACCATGGGTTTATGCACGTAACGACAAACCTCTGTGGCTTAAAGATGTCGGAATATGTCTCTACCCTGAAGAAAAAAAATCCCACAATTTCTACCAAGGAAAGTGCTCTGATACCACTTGTAATATACCAGATATAAAAAGTATGCAGAACATAAATAAAATGCTAGAAATGGTAGAATAACAGTAATATAACCAACATAATCTCCACAATAACACATAAATTATATAAGAACAACAACAGAAATAACACTTTGATTCAAAAAGCAATGTTCACAGGCCTCTTCGAGGGGGCAACCTCCAGTCGAGCAGCGCTCTGTTACAATAATCTCCAAGCTAGGGTTCTCATACCCTTGACTCTAATTTATACTAAAAAGAAGAATCTAGAGGAAGATCCTTCTAGAAGCAAAAGATTCTATTAGGTCTTCTTACATCCACCTTATTCTATTTTATTAAAATGCCTTATTAATATTGACCTTTATTTCATCCAAATGTATTTCTCTACCTATGTGCGGGTTAGGGCCCTAACACTTTTACTTTCAGCCATGTTTATACCCCATGAAGTATTTACACCCTAGAAGTATGTACACTCTTCCACGCGGGGGAGTTGAGAGGGGGGGTACCCCCTCTGCGGGGTCCAGGGGGGATATCCCCCGGGCTAGGAGGTCTAGGGGAAAACGGGCCCCCAGCGGGGATTCAGGGGCAAAGCCCCCGAAGGAAAAATTGTCTTGTAAATGTATATTGTAATTTCATTGTAAATCTGGACCATTCATTATAAGGTCATAGATCTAATGATAGAGATCAGGTTAGGGTTTTTTTCCCTAGAAGGCAACCCTCTTTTATGAGGAAAATGTATTGCGGCTATGGTTGATGGTGAATATTGTATTCTAAGATAGGAGACTGTGAGAGAAATAAGAGGAAGTTACAGTGGGTTTTGTTGTAGGTTGTATCCCTTCATTTGCTGGATAATAATAAAGGAAGGACCTGGCAATTTCTCTGGTGGATGTAGCCCACACTGGGTGAACCATGTAAATCTGTGTCTCTATTGTATTGTGTATCTTTTGTGTTTTGTTTCCACATTTGTTTTATTTTATTGCTCTGCAGTCCTATTTTTCTAACACATATTGACTTTGTCCATGTTCCTTATCAGTTCCTGATCTCATCCAATATATTTCATGAAGGCATATTGCTTCTTGGAGTCGCGCCTCCCTTTCTATCGACATCAACACAGTTTCCAGAAGGGAGATAGTATCTTGACTCGCATTACCTTTACAATGAGGAGCCTTGGATGGCACAAAGAGAACCATCATTACTCTTTGTTGTCATTGACCCCCTTAACATTCAACTTCAACACAATATCATGTTACTGTGGGTCTTACTTTGCGACTATTGCAGTTGTTTTATACTAGGCGAAGACCTCTAAAAATTGTTGGGCCATCAATGCCTATGAGTCATCGACACTTCTTACAGGTGTCATCGCCTCTTTTCATAGTATGTTCACCATCAGAATTGTCATCTGCCATTATCAAACCACCCTGGAGGGTGCTACAGTTATCTACACCAGCATAGAGCTTTAGTTATTGCCTTACATATTTGAGTTACATGACAGGAGCATGGGGCATGCCCGCCTCGTTTGTATACAATTTTTTTCCCACACCTAGAGAAAGGTTTGGGTCCCATGGTTTCCCCCCTCCCTTCGAAGGATCACTCGTGTAGTTCCTCTCAACAATATTTATTACAATGATACTCTTAGTAGAAGAAACATTGATGTATTTTGGCTATATGTGTGCTCCTAACCTCACACTTCAGGGGGCATCTGTTATCACTAAAATTTCATCTACAAATGGTCATAGGAATCCTGCATCTCCAAACACCTATTAGTTCACCTACATCCCCAAAAATACATTTCCAAAAGTCACAAACTATACAACTAGTTATAAAATTGACATGCGCAGAAACACTACAGGAAGCACGTGCACCTGCGTAGGCCAAAGAAGCCAAAAGAGTGCACATGCGCCTGATGCACGATTATGTACAATAAAATATGCACACTCCTATGAAAAATTCATTTATGGTTCTTGTCATCCCCTCACACACTTCTAGTTCAGTTCACAAGTCGATTTGACCCTCAAATCCAAGTTGAATCTGAGTGGGGGGCTAGTCAAAGACCTAAGGGTGCCCTAAAGGGCCCCTTGTTCACACTAAAGACCGGTTGGATAATGCCTCAAATATTTTCTATAACAAGAGGCCATGGGTGCACTATGAATTAAAGAATCTCATTGTATAGTTATGTTGCCTCTATTCTCCTACAAGGAATCTCTTTCCTTCTTGGATCATACTAGCATAATCTCATTAATCTATTCACCTCACCTCTTGAGGGAATAATCTTGGATTTCTTCACAATTTACATTCTACTTTTCCATTTTTAAGAAGAGATCTTACATAGGGGACTCAAGAACCCACACTAGTAGGAAGAGGGAATCCATAAGTCCCCCTTTCTCTTTGGTGTTTGCCCACTAATACAATTTCTCCATTGGTGGCATGAATATTGGTCAATTGTTTGATTGATTTTGGTTCTAATTTTCTTATGCATTTTAGTTTTGTTTATTTAGTTTTCATTACCTTAGTTGTTTGTTTATTTCATGTGATTGAGTCATTTGATTCATACACTAACCTCTGTCCTGTCTAGCATGCCCAACTAGACTTGCAAGTATCCCTCTTTTGCTCATTGGAGTGACGAAAATGATACAACAACAAGAGAAAAGGAATATCTTGAAAGAATGTAGAGAAGCATTCAAGTTGCACGATGGGATAGAATAGATATCATAGGTACATAACCCTTAGACGAATTGAAGGAAATAATCCACGGAATGATCAAAAGCAGTACAAATTATCGACAACAAGTAGAGGTACTGAAGAAATAAAAAGAATAATTCGAGCATAAACGCTACTTAGTACTTAAATAAGGTCGAACAACCCAAGAAGAAATAAATATGGTATTAGAAGCAAAACAACGGAATTTGAAAAGATTCATGCAGCATGTTCATAAATTAACCAAAGAATCCAGTGCACTCATCTTGGTGGTAAACGATTGGCCGACTCACTTTGCAAGAGCATTCAGTAAATGTCGGGTACAAAGAGTTGTGATCGACAGTATAGAATAGTCAAGGAAGTTGACCATGTATAACAAAGTAAAAGAAGCCCTTAATGTGCAGTTGGAAAAAGAGAAAGCAGTTGAACAACAATTATCACAGCAGGAGCAGGAATGGAAAAAAGAAGGACACATAGTCGATCTAGAAACATATCAGGTAGCCAGTCACCTGAGCCAACTAATAGAGATAATGCATAATACATAGCAACAATTGGGAACCTCTTAGACAAAAAAATTAGCAGAAAAAGTCAAGGTGATCACCCAGTCAAAGATTCTAAATGGAGAGGCTCAGCAGGCGATCGACACTTTGTGCGACTTCATCCAACAAATAAAAATTTCAGCTCCCATTATTATTTGGATAGCTTTCAAGGTCATCACAGAAAGTGAAAAGAGAAGAGTAGTCGACGAAGCTAGCAATGAAACTCTAGGCACAACAGCTCTGTCAGAATTAGAACCTTGAGTTGGTCGATCGAATAAATATTTTTTCTCTTCTTCTTACATACTTCTTTCTCTTTCTCCTTCTATAATTCTTCATCTATTGTAATTTTGTAAATCAAAATATGAGAAAAAATTATTTTGTATAACCCCCTCTTACTCAGGACGAGCAAGGAATTGAGGTGGGGAGAGATGTTGCAGGGGCTAGTCGACCGTGTTGACCAGACCCAACAATCAACTTAGATTTGTTGATCGGCCGACATAGTTAGAAGTAGAAGTCATTCGAAGTCTCTACTAACCGACCGATCTAGTAATTTAAGTAGTTACAACTTCCTATTATAGGTATAAATAGATAATCACATGAAGTTTCAGATAGCTTCATGGGAGAGGATATATGTAATTGTGTTGTATTTTCTATCATACAATAAAAGGACTCTTCTTTGGGATCTTATTACTTATGTATGTCTATGTGTCTATGTGTATGCATATCTATAATGGCTATGTAAGTTTCTACTAGTAACACTCTCTACTTTCCCTTAGATTAAAACATATGCCAGTCATGAGTTTTCACCCCACCAAATTCACCATTCTTCATTAAGATATTTTTTATGTTTGAAGCAAATCCTGTGGGAAATCTGATTTTCTAAATGACTTATTTTACAACATTTCTTTCCTTCTTTGTAAATAACCATGGAATACTATTTTGGTGTCCATTATTATTTGAATAAATAAAATTTTGCAATGCATGATTGGATTCATGAATGTTAGTACAAATTTTGACAATTTCTTCTTTAAGTATGTGGGTTTCTACAGTTAGTCATAATCTTAGCAATTTTTTCTGGATAAAAGTGTATGGAAGGTTTTGAAACACCCATCATCTTGAGTGGAAAATACACCCATAATCAGGGATACATGAATATATTTGTTGTATTTGTCCCTAATGACGGGTGGAGTTTCCACTCGAAATGTTGGACATTTCAAAACCTTGCTCACAGTTTTATCCAGAAAAATTTGCTAACAATTTCTTCTTTGTCGCTCCTTTCATCTAAGATTATCCACAATTTTTTTATTACATTCTTCCTGATATGCATTATATCAAACAAATGAGCTATTTGTAGGTTATCATAGTAGGGAAACCTATTTAATTGTATAGGGTAACTTTTCATTCCTCGTGGAATCCCATTAATGCCTTGATGACATTTATGAAAAATAAATGTGATTACAACAATAATTGTTAGATACAATAAACAGGAATTCAACACAAATCAAAATTTTAAAACAATAATATATATGATACATATACTAATTGCTTACCTTGATGATTTCTATTATATTCCAACTTCCATAGGTGAGGTGTCATTCTTTGTGGTTTTATTCCAGTCTCTTCTTTCAAATTGAAATTATGTTCTTTTGTAGTTCGATAACTATGGTTATTAGGAAGGAAGTGCCTATACTCATCAAACACCTCCTTTCCTATATTTATTGAACAATGAGGTTTCATCCTAGGACCACAAACTAGACATACAAATTTACCCTTTGTTTCAAGACCTGCAATATATGGATCAATGTCAATATTATTTATATAACAAGGAATTAATATTTAAGAAGCATGCATCATATTTTTATAAACTTTTATACTATTAAAGTGAAGTAGTATATTACATACCACAAAAATGTGTTAGCCCTAGGGAATCACGAATTGTCCATGTAAATATTCCATGGAATTGAAATTTATTTTTCCCTATTAGTCTAGAGATGTTGTACATAGTGATGCTAACCCATAACTTTAGTAGGTCGTCAACAAGAGGCTCAATATATACATTCATATCTTTCACTTGGTACTTACCTAATTGGGTGAAAATACACATAATTACTACCTTGTATATATATAAGAAATTATACAACAAATAAGACAAATGAAATGAAACATTCAAACAAATTTTGTAAACAGATACCTACAAAAATCATTGCCAACATTGTGTGCTCCCTATTTATTGACATTCAAGGAGGATGGTCATTCTTTATAACAAAAATAGGCCACACTAAGTAAATATAATTGATCTCACCAAATGGATTGACAACATTAGTTGCCAATGAAATCCTAAGATTACGAGGTTCTTCTATAAAAATCGACCATGTTTCTTCGATATTCCTAAATGAAGAACTATATGCATGCATTAAAAAAAAACCATCTTCACTTATGTGACATGCATGGTAATCCATAAAATGTGCTATGCTTTGGCACCTGTACAGTCACTGCAAATGTGGAATTATCAGAATATGACGAAGAACCTTGTGAGGCACCTTTTTAGTTACTTGATCAGTTAGATATCTATTGATTTGACATTATAGGAATTTTGTTTCCAATGCATATTGTCCATAATATATAATATGATCATTTGTACATGCATCAATATCCTGATACTCCATTCGAATATATTTTGTAATGGAACACAACTCTCGGTATGTGTGAAGTAAATTATTTGATGGAGGTAAGAAAAATTCACCTAACAATCTACAACATAAAAAATAACTATTTAGTGTATATAATAGTAATCATAAATATTGCATCATTAATTTACAAATTAGTTGACACTAAAAATAGAGAAAAAAAAGTCAAACTTTACGTACAATATGTGACGAATTATATTACGTAACTTAGGATGTGTTTGAGAAAAGTGTTTGACAAACCATTCAATACCTTCAAGTTCACCAACAACATTATAGTAGAGAGAATATTTGTTCTTGATCCTTCATAAAGGGGTTGGTGTTCCTTCTCAAGCAAAGGTACATCATGAATATCATCAATTTTTTCCTCATCAATAGGAGAAAACATGTCTTGGATCAATCTATTTGTCCCATCATCTAGCTCAACAATATTATTGGTGTCATATTCTTCCATAGGATTGAATTGATATTCAATATCCATACCATCTTCCATAGCTTGTACAATAATATTTTTACTACCACTAGGCACATATTTATCCGACGACACAAACCTAGGAGGATTTATCTTTATAATGACAAACAATCAATAACATTGGTGTATATAAAAAATATTAAAACAAAATAAAATTTTATAAATACACTCAATACAAAGACATATATAATGACTAACTTACCATGGGACGATATGTATACCCCCCTTCACAATTCCCATACCTCCAATAATGAATTTCAACTGTTTTTCTTACAAGTCTCCTTCTATTAAATCCCCTGCATTGATTACAAGGGCAATAACGTTTCCCATCACCCTGTGCCTCCAACGTTTCCCTTAACCTAGAAAGAATCCTTTCACTCTCTTCAGATGTAATCCTTGGCATTGGGATTTCCATTATTTACAACAAAATCCATTGAATAAATATAAGTACAATATATGAATGTATTTTTATGGTATAAATGTCATCGAATATTGTCCCCATGTGTACTAGGGAATTAAGACATTGTCATCATAGACTTATTAAAGGTTTATAACAATAGTCAACAATTAATCAATAAATCAAAAACATACATTTTTACCACATAAGATCCAAAGCTTCACTATAATCAAGCAATACCATCAAACAATAAAATAGAACTAGACCAAGACAAATTGTATAGTAATTAAATTGAATTGAGTAGATATGTTCATACCTATTTCCTAGGCAATAATTTGTGTACCCAAATAAAAGAGGATCTAAGGGTTAGGGATTCAATGTGGGTATTTAAAAGGAGACAAAGAAATATTGAATTTTTCTAACCTTCAAAGTACAAAATCTGAGATATTCAAATCAAGAATTGGATCTAAGGCAAGTAGTGCATAGAAAAAAGACTAATAATTCATGCAACAAACAATGAGCAGAAAAAGATTTTATAATTTTCTCACCTATGAAAAATTAATTGAATCACTCACCACCTTCGGTCTTCCGATGAAAATTGATCAATTCAATGCTTGTTAAACCATTTTAAAAGGGGTAGTTGGCATTATCTAACTGCATCGATAGATCGATGAATTACCATTACAATATCGATGGTTGTAGAAGTTCGTGGCAAGTGATTTCACGGAAAATACCCTACAGTAGTGGGTTATATTTCAGCATACCTATGACCATATATGAATTATATTTCAAACATAATACCCAACTAAGATAAAATAACCAAATTTCACAGAAATAACTAACTTATTGAGAAAGGGGAAATATGACTCACCAATATCCAAACGTTTGTTGTCGTCCTGATTGATGGAGTTCTTTCGATCCTTCCCGAGGGTTTCTCTGCAATTTGAAAAAACCTTGAACAAGTATATCTATATAGAGAGGTATTTATAGTAATAACTACACGTTATTTATATGTAAAACTATGGAAAAGACGAAGCAATTAGTATTCCACTGAAATGTATGCAAAATCATTGTAATAATGAACCATAATAACACAATATACTTTGAAAGAATGCGTTTTATGTATTATTGATGAGAATCAACAAAGAAGTTGCATCTTTTACCTACTTGATATGGCATTTCCTTATCGAAAGATATCCTAGTTTCCTCCAACCCAGCTCCTGCTATAAGGATGTTCCTGGCACTGAAGTCACCATAGGCCCAATGAGAGTATAGAGAGACAGTCTTGGATAGATAATATTGGTGATAAAAGGGAAACTAGAAAAAATGGTTTCCAAGCTAAGGAATCAACAACAACAAGGATAAAATGGGACTACAGACTCAATGGGAATAGTTGGATGAGTGCTTGCTTGAATGTGAAAAGTATCATTACCTTTCTCCATGAGGAAAATGTTCCTTTTATGCGGTCTTTAATTAGTTAGAGACAGTTGAGTATGAGAAAAAGGAGTTAGACAATTGACCAATCACGTAATTCATCAATAATTTGAGGCCAATTATAGTTTTTTGAACATTTATTAGCATTTACGTGGGTGTCCCTTAAGCAGCCCGCATGTACGCGGGTAGCATAATTGTTAGGGCATGTACATCCTTCAAATTTTATTTTTTTAGAAGGTCTCATGGAGGTATGGGGAGTAGTTTTATGTAAGGAGGATATGGATAAAGCCAACAAGAGCATCAAAGATTTAGAGGTGGAATTTGACACTATAACAAAAAGTACAATGCACATCGGGGCGCCCATAAAAAATGATTAAAATTTTAATAATTATGTTGTAATTTTACGATGGTATGATTAATTTTATCCTTATCGTTGGAAGGTTTTATCGAATATTGACCCCATATGTATTAGTGGAAAAAATATGTTCTCCTTGTAGTGGAACAAAAATGGAAGCTCCATCCAACTAGTCACACTCTCTGAGATTGAGAGTCACCTTACACAACCTGAACAATTCCTCAAGTGCACAAAACCAATAGTATATGAAATAGAAAAACACCCTCTAGGGTTTAAGTGATTCTCTTAAGAAGCTAGGATATTACACACAACAACCTCAAACAAGGTCAAGAACCTCTCCTAGGTATTCTTCAGTGGAACTAAAATATCTCTCTTATACCTAGAGTGATCTCATGATCCAGGTGGATATCGATGGCCACCCACCTTTTCCAACTGGCTCAAAACGGTTTTCTGGCAATTTTGGTAATTTACTATTTTTAGCAGTTTTCACTTTCAGAGCCGTTTTGAGGCCCCAAACGATATTTTTTGGGAAATGAGGTTTGAAATATGGGTCTTCCTTCGCTATTTCCCCTAAAATGAATATCCTCAACGATACCTTTCCAATGCTCTATCATAATCCTAAAACAAAGATCGTATGCAAATGTTACGACCCCGGGAAGTTGATGTACTAACTTACCCAAACAGGGCCCACATGACTTTTGGCACTTCATCTCCTAGGGTTAGGTTTTTGGAATTCTTGTTTATTGTAAAAAGGCCTTCAAATCCTCATTGTAATCATATTCTTTCAAATGAGCACAACCATCACATCTCTTCTCGGAGATAATCTGCCACCATTCCAGAAAACTTGTTTCTGATGCATTTTGCAGTTTCAGCTTATTTCCTTATTGAATAGAAAACCAATTTGATTGTATCTCTATTTTTTTGTGTTAAGCACCTGTTAATAATCTGTAGTCATTTCGTTCTACTCATAAAACCCGTATCAGTGGTATCAGAGAGGTCTTCTCCTTGTCATCTTAATCCATGTCCCCAACAAGGTCGAAGTACAAAGAGTTGGCTCTCGAGCTTGTTTCTCTTGAGGAAAAAAGCTCTCGCACACCCAAGTGACCTCTCATGGCAGGAGAAAATAAATATGATGAGACATGAGATCCTTTCAAACTGTTGATTGAGGAATCCCTTGTGCAACAAAGGAACGAGATGATGGATAGTTTCACGCAAATCCTTCGGTGACTACCAATAGGCGACACATCTTCTTTAAGAAGACACATCACCCCCTTCAAGGTACAAATAAACTTTGATATTCCTATATTTGAAGGTCAGATAAACACAGATGTTGTAGACAAGTGGTTGAATCTACTAGAAGGGTATTTTTATGTCCATAACTTTTCGAATAGAGAAAAGATTACTTTTGTGCTCTTCAAAGCCGTTCCCCATGTGAAAGATTGGTGGGAAACCTTCTGTGAGAAAAAATAAACAGAGGAACCCTCTGTTAGAAAAACAGGACAGTGGATCAATAAAATAAAACAAATGCGGAAACAAAACATAGAAGATACACAATACAATAGAGACACAGATTTACGTGGTTCACCCAGTGTGGGCTACGTCTACCAGAGAAATTTCCAGGTCCTTCCTTTTGTATTATCCGACATATGAAGGGATACAACCTACAACAAACACGTTGTAACTTCCTCTTCTTTCTCTCACAATATCCTATCTCAGAATACAATATTCACCATCAGTCATAGCTGCAATACATTTCTCTCATAAAAGAGGGTTGCCTTCTAGGGAAAAAAACCATAACATAATCTCTACTGTTAGATCTGCGACCTTATAATGAACGGTCCAGATTTACAATGAAATTACAATATACATTTACAAGGCAATTTTTCCTTCGGGGGCTTCACCCTCGAACCCCCGCTGAGGGCCCGCTTGCCCCCAGACCCCATAGCCAGGGGGATATCCCCCCCAGACCCCGCAGAGGGGGTACCCTTCCTCTGCACTCCCCCACGTGGAAGAGTGTACATACTTATGGGGTGTAAATACTTCATGGGGTATAAACATAGCTGAAAGTAAAAGACCTCTGAATCATGAAGATAATCAGGTTCCACAACCAACAATATCCCACTTGGAGACTGATCTCAACAACTCCACTGTTGTTGTATGTGTTGGACTCTAAACCTTCTTGGACCTAGAAAATTCCTCATCTTCATCTTCATTCTTGAAGGCCAAATGAAACTGAGACGGAACTTAGTTTCTCCCTGGTTACTCCCTTTGTTAACATGTCTACAGGATTCTGGCTAGTGTGTATCTTTTCCAACTTCAAATGTCCATCTTCCAAGGCGGATCGTATGAAGTGGTACCTCAATTGTATATTCTTAGTCTTCGAATGGAAGGCTGAGTTATTTGCAAGATGAATGGCACTCTCATTGTCACAGTACAAACTGCTATTCTCTTACTTCTTTCCCAATTCCTCCATAAACCTCTATAACCAAATCATCTCTTTACTAGCCTCTGTAGTAGCAACATACTCTGCCTCTATTGTTGAAAGTGCAACAACCTTTTGTAGTTTTGAAATCCAACTTATTGATGTTCCACCTATAGTAAACACATACCCTGTGGTACTTGTTGGACACACCTACCACACTTAGAGGGGGGGTGAATGAGTGTGGGGCTCTTTTTCCCAAAACTGCCCTCTTGCACAAAA
>ML797632.1:90114-108717 GCA_009831015.1 Picea engelmannii
TTGGAGTTCATCCATTTGTACACCTTATCAATCATGATAAGACAATAATGAGAGCATGGGTCCTCCAACCATTCTTCTAGGATAACTCAATCCATAAAGCGTCTTCCCGTGAGGGCTTTCACCATAAGGGGACCACTTTGGAGCTCATCCATTTGTTTACCTTTGCATCGATTGGTTTCCACTTGGACATATAACATTCTCATCAAGGGAATCATATAAATCAATTACTTGACATCAACCAATGACATCAATCAAACCAAACCATTTACATCAATGACATATGATCCAACAATCTCCCAAGTAATCAAACCATTGGCATCAATGACAAACCATTGGCATCAATGACAACATGATCCAACAGTACTCCTCCTGCTATCTTTATCACCTGCCATATCTGAATCAACATATCCTTGTAGAATAGTTTATGAACCTCCAAAACATAATGCATGATTAGTAGTACCTCTCAAGTATCTGAGAATTCACTTTACTGCCTCCCAATCTTCTTTACCTAGATTGCTCATATATCTGCTCACAACTCCCACTGCATGTGCAATATCTGGTCTTGTGCAAACCATTGCATACACCAAGCTACCAACTGCTGATGAATATGGGACCCTAGACATGTATTCTATCTCCTCCTGTGTCTTGGGACACATTTCCTTAGTTAATTTGAAATGGTTGGCCAAAGGTGTACTAACTGGTTTTGCACTCTACATTCTAAACCTCTCCAACACCTTCTCTGTGTACTCACCCTAAGACAATGTCAGTTTGCGATTTTTCCTGTCTCTTGTTATTCTCATACCAAGGATTTTCTTTGCAGCACCCAAATCCTTCATTGCAAATTAATTGGCTAATTTCTTCTTGAGCACATTTGTATTCTGCATATTAGACCCTGCAACAACCATGTCATCTACATACAATAGCAAGATAATAAAGCTTACATTTTCTAGGTTTTTAAAATAAACACAGTGATCAGAATGACATCTACTATAACCCTGTTCTGTCATAAACCTATCAAACTTCAGATACCACTGCCTTGGAGCTTGCTTTAGGCCATATAATCTCTTCTTCAACCTACATACCAAATTCTCCTTCCCTTTGACCTCATACCCCTATGGTTGCTGCATATAAATCTCTTCCTCCATATCCCCATGGAGAAAAGTTGTTTTTACATCTAACTGTTCAAGATGAAAATATTCTACTACCACAAGACTTAAAATAGTTCTAATTGAAGTCATTTTAACAACAGGAGAAAATATTTTATCAAAATCTATACCTTTTTTTTGTGCAAACCCCTTTACAAGAAGTCTAGCCTTGTACCGCTTTTCTCCTCCATCTTCTTCCTTCAACTTGTAAACCCATTTATTCTGCAATGCTCCTTTTCCTACAGGAAACTGAACCAAGTCCCAAGTATGGTTGTTTACCAAGGAATCCATTTCCTCTTTCATACCTTGCTCCCACTTCCTTTTGGTGTCTACCTGCATTGCCTCTTCATAACATTTCGGTTCACCAGAATAAGTCAACAATAAATAATACAATGAAGGAGAGTATCGTTCAGGGGGTATACTTAACCTGGTAGATTTTCTAACAACACTTGAAGGTGTTTGCGGTACCTATTGCTCCTATTGTTGCACATTTTGATTTTCTGGTTCCTTTGGAATTTCTTTTTCAGTGATCTCATCAAGCACTATGTATTCTTGTTTTTCTTTTTCCTGTTTCTTTCCCTGCAACTTATCTTTGTACATGACCTTCTCATTGAATATGACATCTCTACTCCTAATGATTTTGTTATTTTCATAATCCCATAAGCGATAACCAAAATCATTAACACCATATCCAATAAAGGTACACTTCTTGGATTTTGCCTCAAGCTTTGTTCTATTTTCTTTATCAATATGGACAAATGCTTCATAACCGAAAGTTTTCAAAACAGAATAGTTTACCTTTTTTCCTGTCCATTCCTTCTCTATAATTATACCATTCAAAGAGCTTGAATGTCCTTTGTTTATTAAGTAAACAACAATATCTACAACATTTGCCCAAAACTATAAGGGCAAACCAGCATGCAATCTCATACTCCTTGCACGCTCCATGATTGTCCTGTTCATCCTTTCTGACACACCATTTTCTTGTGGTGTTCTTGGAACTGTCTTCTCTCTACAAATTCCATGGTATGAAGAGTAATCATCAAACTCATTGTTGCAATATTCACCTTCATTATTTGATCTGAAAATCTTCAACTTTTTTCCTATCTCATTCTCAACCAAAGCTTTCCGTTTCTTAAAAGTATCAAAAACATCAGATTTTTATCGAATGCAATAAACACAAGTTTTTCTAGTTTCATCATCAATAAAAGTAACATAATAATGAGAGCCACCAAGAGATGATACCCGATATGGTCCCCATACATCTGTATGCACAAGCTCTAACCTTTCACTCTTCTTTTCTTTTCTGACTCTGAGAAATCCGACTCTCTTCTGTTTTCCATAAACACAATGCTCACAGAAGTCCAAATCAATTTGTTTAATATCTGGCAACAAATTTATTTTGTGAAGTATCTGCATCCCTTTCTCACTCATGTGTCCAAGCCTATGATGCCACAGTGTTGTATCCACTCCTATAGAATCTAAAGAGATAGAAGAGTTAGTATTACCAATACATAAATACAATGTACCTACCTTCTCTCCTTTCTCTATCACCAATGATCCTTTGATGACCTTCCACGTCTTATATGTAAATATGGATATACAACCTTCACTTGCCAACTGCCATGTTGAAATTAGATTTTTCCTTAAATCTGGAATATGTCTTACCTCTTTCAACAACCATTGGTTTCCATTGCATTGCTTTATTTTTACCTTTCCCATTCCAAAAATTTTGTATGGTGCATCGTCACCCAAGTGAACCTGTCCAAAATTACCTTGAACATAATCTAGAAAATGTTTCCTATGGGGTTTGTAATGAAATTAAGCCCGTGAATAGACTACCCAAGACTCATAAATATAATCTATAGAAAGAATCAAAGCATCTTGTAACACATCACCTGTTACAGTTGCTTCCTGATTTCTCTCCTGCTATCCATATATTTGTTTCTTTGGAGCTCTGCAGTCTTTCTTCAGATGTCCTGTCTTCCCACAATTCCATCACTCTATCTTTCCAAGTCTGGATTTGGATCTACCCTTCCTAGAATTCCCATGGTTCCCGAAACCCCTTCCTCTATCCTTTTTTCTTCCCATGTTCTCCATGTTCAACGCATTTCCTGGTGTCTCACCTGTGTTTTTCCATCGCATTTCCTCACCAAGGATAACACGAACAACATCATCAAATTTTAAAGTATCTGAACTAGAGACAAAGTTACTTACAGCCATGACCAAGCCATTCCAGCTTTCTGGAAATGAGCACAATATAAGAAGAGCCATGACTTCATCATCAAAGTCCACTTTTATAGAACTTGGTTAATTAGTAACCATATTAAAATCATTTAAATGATCTACAACAGACCCACCTTCCGACATATTCATATTAAATAATATCTTCATTAGAAATACCTTATTCAACGCCGAGGGTTTTTCATACAATTTGGCTAATACGTCCATCAAACTCTTTGCTGTCTTTTCTTTCGAAATATTGAAAGCCACCGACGTTGCCAGACTCAGTCGTATCATTTCTAGAGCCTTTCTGTCAAGAATCTCCCATTCTTCGTCCTTCGTAGCCGCTGACTTATTTACTATTCCGCTCAATGGTAAGAATAGATCCTTCTGATATAAATAGTCTTCCATCTGCATCTTCCATAACTGGTAGTTTTGGCCGTTAAATTTCTTGACCCTAAACTTTCCATCTTCCGACATTACTCCCACTCAAACCAGGAACCCTCTTTTCCTGCGAGTTACCTTTCACTCTGATACCAGTTGTTAGAAAAACAGGACCGTGGAGCAATAAAATAAAACAAATGCATAAACAAAACACAGAAGATACACAATACAATAGAGACACATATTTACATGGTTCACCTAGTGTGGGCTACGTCCACCAGAGAAATTGTCAGGTCCTTCCTTTATTATTATCCAACATATGAAGGGATACAACCTACAACAAACCCGTTGTAACTTCCTTTTCTTTCTCTCACAGTCTCCTATCTCAGAATACAATATTCACCATCAACCATAGCCGCAATACATTTCCCTCATTAAAGAGGGTTGGCTTCTAGGGAAAAAAACCCTAACATAATCTCTATCGCTAGATCTGCGAACTTATAATGAATGGTCCAGATGGGATATCCCCCTCGGACCCCGCAGAGGGGTTACTCCCCCTTTGCACTCCCCCGCATGGAAGAGTGTACATACTTTTGGGGTGTAAATACTTCATGGGGTATAAACAGAGCTGAAAGTAAAAGACCTCTGAATCAGGAAGGTAATCAAGCTCCACAACTAACACCCTCATTATTTACAGTCATAGCCACCTGGGAATCCATCAGGGATGCTATTAAGGAACAATACTACCCTGTCAGAAGTTATGATGACTTGTATACCAAATGGACCACAATTTGGAAAGAAAGAGACCAAGTAGTGCCAGATTTCAGAAATATCTTTCATACCTTGTGCACCAAGCTAGGTATCAAAGATTTGGAGTGACATAGGGTGATCAAGTATCGTGGTGATCTAGATAGATACATCCAGAATGAAATGGGATTTCTGGACATCTCATCCTTGGGTGTGGCCTACCGATATGATGTCAAAATCAAGCAGAAGCTCAAACAAAAGATGCGGAAATTTGGGCCTAGGAACCCCTCACAACAAAAGCCAAGAAGGGGTGGCCCCAACCCACATAACAAAGGACAGAGAAAATATGGACAGTATCAGGACAACCAGTCCAAGCCATAAGAAAAGAAGGACATCGGAAAGACAAAGAGAGATATTGGGAAGTGGTGCGACTTCCATAAGAGCCCTTGGCATAACACTACTGACTATTTCTCAAAGCAGTCACTGGTGGCTGAATTGAATGCCTCTGAATCATATGCAGGTTCTGACTCTAAGCCAAAACCAGAAAGGGGAAGACGAATCATTGAAGCAGAATCTAGTGCCATCATTGCTACCACCAAGCTCCAGCCTAGTGAACCATATGAGCCAGAAGAAGGAAAGTGCCTCTTCCATTCATAGATGTGGGTAAAAGGCACCCCACTGCACTTCATCATTGATAGTCGTAGTCAAAATAAACTCATCTTAGTAGAGGTTATCAAGTGGTTGACCCTGCCGACAACACTGCACCCACAACCCTACACCATTGGATGGCGCCACCAAGGAAGCAATCTCCATGTCATCCAATAGTGTCGACTATCGTACGACATCAAGCCCTTCAAAGATGAGGTATTGTGTGATGTTTCTCCTCTCGAAGTTTGTTATTTTATTTTGGGACAACCTTATTTATGGAAATTGTATATAAGTCTAGTCCTCGTAGTTTTATTATTACTTTGAACATGAAATTGTATAGTATACCTGAGGTAGTCCCACCTAGTGTTATTTCCTTGATCTCTGCTAAGCAATTCAAAAAGGTCATCTCTGGGATGGGAAAGTTTTTCTTCTTCGTGATTTGCTCTCAAAATAAGAGAAAGATCACACCCACATCTAGGGTCTTTGCGGCTGACTTCCCCACACAGTAGAAGCAAGTAGATAAGGTCATGGAAGAATACTTGGATATCTTCTCCTCACCTACCAAGGTATCTTTGTACTACTAGGTCAAGCACCCCATTGATCTGACCGCTAGCACATTGCTTCCCAATGGGCCAGTCTATCATTGCTCTATGTTAGAGAATGAGTAGATAAAGTGATAGATCCAAGAAATGCTCCACAAGGGGCACATCCATCCCAGCTCATCACCTTGTAGGAGCCCAATCATGCTGGTACAGAAGAAAGATGGAACCTGGCGACTCTGCATTGATTATCGAGCTCTGAATAAAATCATAGTCAGAAACTGGTACCCGGTTCCTGGAATCGACAACCTCCTTGATCAACTCACGGGGTCCAAATACTTCAGTAAGATTGATTTGAAGTCTGGCTACTACTAGGTCCCGATAGAACAGACAGATGTATGGAATACCACCTTCAAGTCAAAGGAAGGCCTTTTTCAATGGTTGGTCATGCCCTTTGGTTTGAAAAATGATCCAACCACTTTCATGAGGATGATGGACGATATCCTGTGACCATTCACAAATAATTTTGTAGTGGTGTATCTGGATGACATTCTCATTTACAACAAGACTTGGGCCGAACACTTGTTGTATATTCAATAGGTTCTGCACACCCTACGGTTGCACAAGCTATACGCCAACTTAGAAAAATTTTCCTTCGGCATGGACAGGGTCCATTACCTGGGATACATCATTGAGAAGCATGGTGTACATGTGGATCCAGCCAAGATCCAAGTCATCTATGACTGGCCAGCCCCAACCACACTCACTGAGCTTCGAAGCTTCTTGGGCCTTGCCAATTTCTACTACAGGCTCATGTTGAGATTCTCCCATATTGCATGGGCCCTCAGTCAAATAACTAGGGGTGGTGGTAAGGCAAAATTTGCATGATGTCGGTCCCAAAAACAAGCGTTCGATGATTTGAAGCAACACGTGTGTGCTCAGCCCTAGTATTTTCACTACCAAACCTGCAACAACCCTTTGAGATCGAGTCATATTCTTCAAACTCTGTTTTGGGCATTTTTCTCACTCGGCACATCCACCCCATGGTCTATCATATTGAAAAACTATCAGATGTTGTCCATAAGTACCCTACTTACCACAAAGAAATGTACTCCATTGTGAAATCCTGCCACCAGTGGAGAAATTACATTCTTGGGAAGGAGACAATCATCCACACTGATCATAAGCCACTGTAGTTCATGTAGACAAAAGGAAAATTGCAAAATGACCGCCATCAAAATTGGTCCACATACTTGTAAAAATTCCACCTCAACATCAACTATAAAATAAGAAGCACCAATCACGTTGTTGGTTGCCTCAACAAACCGCCAGTAGTGGCACTCACCATGGTGCTACAATCTTGCAGCCATGAGACCTCTGGATGGCCCCAACTCTATGAGACAGACCCAGACTTCTCCACAACCTACCAAATGTTGGGGGCAAAGGCAGTTGTCGATAATTTCCATATTCAGGATGGGTTGTTGTGTCGTCTGGGCCATATATGTGTTCCATCAAGAGAGAAATTGAAGCTGATCTGGGAAGCCCACTACAGTCAGGTGGCAAGACACTTTAGCGTCAAAAATATAGTGTCGATGCTACAGAAACATTTCTACTGGATGAAAATTCTACAGGAGGTCAACAAGTATATCAGTTCCTTCATTGCCTGCGCTATTGCCAAATCGATCACTAAGAAACAGGGCCTGTACACCCCTCTTTCTACTCCTGAAAGGCCATGGGAATCCATCTTAATGGACTACATGTCGGGCCTCCCATCCACCAAGTAGGGAAATGACTGTGTTTTTGTGGTTGTTGATCGCTTTTCTAAGATGGAAATTTTGGTTTCCTGCAAGAAGCACATCACAGCAAAGGCTATTGCCAATATCTTCTTTAAACGAGTTTGGGTACATTTTGGACTCCCACAAACCATTGTCTCAGATCGGAACAATCGATTTCTCAACACATTCTGGTCGAGCCTCTACTCACTACTGGACACCAAGATCACCAAATGTATGGCCTTCCACCCCCAGATAGATGGCCAAACCGAGGTTGTAAATCAAATGATTGTGCATATCCTTCGCATCTATAATTCCAAGCACCCTTGCACAAGGGATGAGAGCCTTCCGTATGTCTAGCATATCTACAACCAAGCACTGCATAGATCAACCAGCCATAGCCCCTTTCAGGTGGGGTTGGGATTCAAACCATTGGGTCCCATAGATGTTTCACTTATGTTGGCCCTTGGTTATGGAAGGTTGTGAAGATTAAGGAAATAAGTGTGAAGTGTGAACTGCGTGAAAGACACATGGACTGAGATTGAGGCAAAGTGGCCAAAGAAGCAGAAAATATGGAGCAAAGTATGAGAAAGCGATTCGTTCAATGGGAGGATCAAGGAGAACACATGAGCAAGGAAGAGGGATCAAGGACAACTTAGAGTGCGGAAAAATACATCGTTGGATGCTTTGGAGCACCTCACAGGAAGGAAGGAAAGACAGGTTGGCGAAGCTCAAAAAATGTGGGTCAAATTGACCTTGGGTTTTAGACACCTAGGCTTTTGGTATCTAGGGTTTTAGACACCTAGGGTTTTGGTATTTAGGGTTTTGGTATCTATAGTTTTCAAACCTAGGTTTTGGCCTAAGGTTGTTGGTGATTTATTGTAATGTATAAATAAGAACCTAGAGGAGAGAAGAGGGGTTCGCTATTATGAGAAAAAGGTCATAGGTTGTTATCATTGTTATCTTAAGAGAGTGAGAATTACTGAGTGTGAGAGCATTCTCGTATTGTAATATCTTCAACTGGGTGCGAAGATCAACCCTGCAGCTGGGTGCGTAGGGAGGGGAGATAGAGAGAAGAGAAGAGAGAAGGAGAGAAAAATCTACAAGCTAAGAGTGCAGATAGAAGTATATGCTTTCATCTAACATATTATAAAGCACGATTTTGTGGACGTATCCCTAGGGAGAGGGTCAACCATGTATATATTGTGTTATGTTTGATTGATGTTGTGTCCTTTGCTTCTATTACTCCATTGATGCATTAGTATGTTAGATCTGACATATGGCTACATGAAGTAGGGTTATGCTTGGTAAGAATAATTAGATATATGTGTGTTGTTACCTTGGTTCCACTTATATTTCCTCTGTTTGTAGACACCTATGTCCTACAACCCCCTATTTCTACTTCGGGTGAGTCTTCATATGCTCCGCAGGTGTTGCCAAAAGGGCTAGTAGTTAGGGCTTGTTGGTGCACTGTTAGAGATGAACCCTAGGTCTGCCCCTGTGCCAAAAAATGGTTTCATTGTCGGGACAGGGATCTTCTTGAGGGAATGTCAAGGTGGTTTCCATCGAAGACATAGATTCAGAAATGGATAGAAGAACAATAAAAGGACTTCGCAAAATCCCAGAACAAGAACCCTAATTTTATTACAGAGGATTGGTTGGGAAGGTATATCTTCACCAATATACATGAGATTTTATTTGGAGGAATTCATAAGGAGCTATATGAGTGGTAAGCTAGATTAGTAGATACCCAGTTTGAGATTAGATTTAGACCGCATGTGGTTTGGACATCGGTGTTGATCAAGAAGGTCAAAAGAGTTGATAATGTTGTGTAAAGAGCAGTAGATCATTGGTTCGATAGTACTATTGGAGGGTACATCACCGAGTTCTCCATTGACATAGTTGAGTCATATAGCCAAGAAGAGAGATATTTCTTTAAGGGACAAAGAGGAAGTTTTTTACACTTCTTAAAGTTGAATATCAAGATCTTGTTGCACGAGAAGAACATCTTGAAAATACAGTAAGTGGTCTGATTGAAAAGATAATGTTCAAGAATTCAAACAGCGAAAAATATGCAGAGGTGGGACATACGTGCAGTGGAATGATATTCAGAGAAGTTCCTATGATGAACTTGCTCAAGTAGAGCCACGAAAAACTACAGGAAGAAGGGTTTTATAGTGGAGAAGAAGAAGAGTTATTGAATGAGGAACATTGAGAGTCCGCTACGGCAGAGGAAGAGAATACTGAAGAACCTTGCTGGGAAGAATCAGAAACTTCAGGAACCATGCAGACTATCAAAGTAAGTACTATTACTCCTCCTATTGTTTTAGCAACATTAAAAAATCAGGGTAGTCAGAGTCACCAGAGAACTCAGAGCATTGTTACTAGCAGTTCATCACATACTCATTCAAGAAACCTAGGAAAATATAAGGGAGATGAGATGAGGCTCCCTATATTTAGGGGAGATGGGTATGAAGATCCTAATTAGCACTGGTTTTTATGTGAATTCGTATGGAGTATTAAGAATGTCACTGACGAAGTAGTTAAGAGATCTCAATTTAGTACTACCCTAAGGGACCACGCACTGAGATGGTACATGAAACTTGTCCAAGGAATTTCACAGCCTAAACCGCTGAATGAGATCAAGAATGTGTTGGTTGCAGAATTCAAGAAACCCAAGTCGAAGTCACAATGCATTACAGAATTGAAAGAAATCAAGTAGAGAGTAGTTGAACCTGTTTGGGAGTTCGATCAGAGATTTAAGACCTTAACGAGTTGGTTGAATTTTCAGATCCTAGAAGAGTTGAATAAGGAATGGTTCATTGCTTCCCTCTTACCACACATCAGAGTCCCTCTGATGCAATAGAAGATCTCTTCGCAGGCTGAGGCATTGGAGATTGCCATGAAACTAGAATCAACCCCTATTGGAGAATCCAACTCAGGTATGAGTAAAATTTTAAGTCAGTTAACTAGCTTGTCTCTGTAAGTCGAAGATATGAAGAAATACAAGGGAAAATATAAAAGAGAATATATCCGATGCATTATATGCAAATCATAAGGCCCTGACAAGGAGAATTGTCCACTATTTCATGAATTCTTGGCCTCGAGAGCTCCAATCCCTTTGAAATAGATCACTCTACCTTGGTGCGAGGTATGTAGAAATCGACATCGCCCTGGTGAATGCTATTATATGCAAAAATACGTGCAGACACCTGCAAACTTTTACTGCACATTTTGTAAATATGTGAGGCACAACGAGAAAGACTATAGAGCTTATGACTTATTGCATAAAATATCAAGAGACACATATAGAATCCAAGGTGAAGTACAACAAGAAGGAACTAATCGCAGTATAATTCCCCTGGAAGAGGAAACTTCAACCCTCGTGGTGCTTTCATAGGAAGTGGACGAGCACAACGCATGGGTCGAGGTCGAGGTTGGATCATTTGTTACAACTGCACACAATCAGGACATTTGGAAAGGGACTGCCAGAACCCTTGTACCACTTGCTTCTACTGCAACTAATTCGAACATGTCATTGAAGATTGTCTTGCATTGTTAGCCAAAATTCAAGAAAGATGAGGAGGAAACCAGCAAGTACAACTAATCTCAACACAACCTCGTGGAGAGGATCCCAGAGTCGTTGTAATCACTAGAGTAGGTGTTGTTACAGAAGAACATAGAACGACATCACGGAAGACTACATATGAATCAAGGGTTATAAAATCTACATAGAAGACACAAGTATTTGATGCAAGAAAGGAAAATCAAACATTTGAGGAGGAAAGAAAATAATTTGGGAGAGATCAGGCTTATTCATCAAAGGCTCAACCAGAAGTAAGAGAATGTGGAATGCCTCTGGCATTTGATCAGTCTACTCCGTCAGGAGAAGGAAAAGAGGTAAGTAAACTCATGGAATTCTTGTGTACTTGCATTAATTTGATAAAATATGAAAGTGTTGTACAAGAGATAAAAAATTTAATCAAACAGTATGAGCTAGGAAAGGTAGATCCCTTGCTGAACAAAGCAGTACACCAGGTATCTAGAAAAAGACGAACAAATAAGGAACTACACCTGAATGCTCAAATTGGAGAGTATGATATAGACTATGTGGTCCTGGACTTAGGGTATGTTGGCACAGGGGCAGACCCATGGTTAAACACTCAAGAGCACACCAACAAAAACCTAACTACTGGCCCTTTAGACAACACCTACGAAGCAGATGAAGTCTCACCTGAGGTAAAAGAAGGGGTGGCTACAAGACTCCAATGTCTCCAACCTTATATGGGACACAAATCTGTGATTATAACACCTTATCAAATCACTTAGCAATTATAGTTCATCAGTATTAAATGAGTATCTACTTCAGAGATAAAACCCTAATTACAGAGCATCGCAGTATTCAACCAGATCTAGTATATTCAAGCATTAAGCACATCCACATAGGTCATATCTAGCATTCATCCATATTATTAAGCACATAGCATCAATAGATCTATCTATGATTCATCCATATCAAAGCATTTAAGCAAGTAAATGCATAAAAACATCAATATATCGCACAAATCATAGCAACACATGATATACATGGTTCACCCCCACCCTAGGGCTACATCCACCAACTCTTCATCTTATTTATTAGTTTCTTTCAATCTTCTTACATGCACAGAGCCTCAAAATCCTACTCTTCATAGGACAAGAGATCTGTGCGCACTTCGCTAGATCCTCCTTCCCTGAGCTAGGTCACAACACAAAGCCTTCTTACAATTACTTTCACTTAGCTCTGCAAACCTTACACAATTTGCACAGAGAATTCAAGACTATTTGCACTTAGATCATTAGCACTAAGCCATCCATTCACTACTGACTAGCCACTACTTCTTACATCGCCTAGCTATCTATTTATACATTACAAAAGGCTCTAATACATGGATAAACCAATGGGCTGACATCCCCATACCCATTACATGATCCCTTATCCCAAAAATCCCTAAAAAGGGGCCAATATCCCACGATCTACGCTTCGACTTACGCTCCACCTTTGACCAACGTCGAAGTCCCAAAATAGGTCAAACATGACTAGGGATCCTCAAAAACTTGTTCAAGGGCCAACAGGCCCCCAACGCTCACCTATAACTCGTCCCGACTCACTTTGGTCTAGGTAACTCTGCCTCAAAATCCTCAAGCTTGGCTTGAGATGCTTTGACCTGTCATTGCGCCAAAGCCTTCTTCTTGGAGAAATCCTAGATAACTGCTTCATTGATAGGTCCCTCTAATTGTTGTTCGACTGCAATGACTACTTTTTCCAGCTCTGCTCCTTGACCTTCAATCTCCTCAAACAATAGGAAAGTTGCATCTTGGACTGGCTGGAGCTTCTGAGTTACTTCCATAACTTTGCTCTGTATGGCATGGACTTGTTTTTGAGCCGTGTGTTGTTCCTGGGATCTTTTCATCCTTTTAATTGCTAATAAGAGTTTCAATTGTGCTTGTACTTCTTTTGCGTGTTTCTTTGCTTCCTAGAGCTATGATTATAGTTTCTTTAGTTCAGGGTCCTCGGATAGTTTCTCATAAGTTTGCACACTTTGACTGCTTATCTTCTTGCATTCAATGGATAATGCTCTGATCCTTTCAACTGTGCTCTAGGCAGTTACTTCTCTCTTGTATCGCACTTCCCGTTGAGTGCTTGGCACTGTTTGTAGCTCTAATTCTGCAACTCTCTATTGAAGTTGTTGGATAGATTTCACCAGCTGTGCTACTTGATGTTCCACTGGCTCTTCTGCCTTTGGTTCTAAGCCTATCATAGAGTGGAGTGTTGTGCTGACTGCTTCTTCAATTCCAATCTTCTTCACAAGCAGTTGTTCTTTATCGTTTTGGATCTTCTCTCTATATTTTTCAAACTTTTCTTGGAGAGCATCCTTCTCCTGTTGTGCAACTCAGTGTTGCTACATGGATTATTCTTGTACTTGCTTTAAGGCCATTGTGGCCCATTCCTTTTTTGCCTGCACACTTCAAAGGAAAGCTTCGGTTACATCAACTATTTGTGGAGTTGGGCAGGCTCGTCTCCCAACTCTTGTACTTCTGATGATGGGGTCGTAGTGGATACTGCATGGCTAGACTGAAGGGCCTGTTGCACCCCTCTGAGTTCAACTTCAATTCTATCGTACATTTCCTCCTGCTTGTCTTCATGTTTCTGTAAGATGTCCTGTGAGGAATTTGCTACAACTGCGATGATGAAGTCGAAATCATCTATAGTGAGCACAGTTTTCATCTTAGTCGAGTTGGCTCTAGATTTCTTTTGGGAAGTGGGTTTCATGGGATAAACCTTCCTTTTCTTCAAGGGATCAACCTCATCAGTAGGATCCCTAGGCGGTGTTAATTCACCTTGATTATGTTGTTCTTATTTTTCATTTGTCTCTTTTACTTCTTCATCACCCCCTTGGTCATGTGATACTGAAGCAGTTTCTTCCAATGCACTGCTCAAGTCTTGGACTTCTTTTGCCTTCTTCCTTCTGTTGGTTCCAGGTGTGTCATGTTCTTTGTGAGCAACCTTCAAGCTGTCAAGTTTGAGATCAGACATCTTTGCATGGTCAGGAGGGATAAGGAGGTCTGTTGACCAATCCTTAGTTATATCCTCGAGGTCCTCCTTTGTGAGCTTGTAGTATGACTGAAGCTCCTCTTTATGCTCATCTTCTCGTGCAGTGATGTAGATGAAGTGTCGATCTACGTGAAACTTCATGAGGGGTAGGAACCACTGCAGGGTGTTTGACATCATTCAAGAATCAACTTCGATAGCCCTCTTCATTTGGAGATAATACGTATTAAATACTACGTTCGACTTCCATTATTTTACCATATCGCTCGAGTACCAAAGCGTGGTGAACTTCACAGCAAGCATCTCGAATGGCTCAATGTCCGAGAACGTCGCACCTTTCGGCATCTCCCAAGCAGTAAATGCGATGAGGATCAAGAGCCAACTAAAGTGGAACTCATAGCCTTGATATTGAGCTTCGCAATAGTATAATTCTAGTTTTTTGACTAAGTACTTTGCCTAGTTCATCTGGAGTCCTTCTACCCATTTCCCGGTGAGGTCAACAAAAAATTCGGTGACCTGTGTAGGTATGTTATTTCTCATGAGCTTTCCTTTGATCACTTGACAGGCCAGGCACACTGCACCATTCTGGATGGAGGCTAACTTGTAGCCTCGCGTCCCCTTTTCTACATCGTTGTATGTGTCTTTGATCCTTTGTGAAAATGCGTGATCTGTAGCCTTTCTTGGATAGAATTCTTGTGGGTCAGGTCCCTGCATGCTCAATCCAATGATCTTATGGATCAACATCGGATCGACTATAATGCGTCGCTCTAACCATATTTAGCCACCATGGTAACATGAGAGAAGGATCTTAACACAGGTGTTAACCTCCTGGTGCCTTCCAAAATGTGGGATCTTCATCACATTCAAGAGGGTGCACTGCGCGAGGTTCATAGTCCATGGCTAGGGGATTATTTTCGAATTCTTCCCCTTCATCCTCGTTAAGTATCTATGAGGGGAGACCATGTTGTAGTTCTTGTGCTCCCCTAGGTTGAAGTCATTGAACTTCAATGTTATGATCTTATCTTGTTGCATTCTAACTGTACATATCCCCTTCGGGAGGTACGCAGTAACCAAGGTGTAATCAAAGTCCCTCGAGACACTATCGCGACTCAGCACATCGGCCAGAGGCAGGATGTGGTCAGGTAAGATGGTTGGTATTAGCTTCGTGTTTTCTAGGTCGTCTCTATGCTTGGTTCTCTTCTCTACTACCACAACTCGGGATGGTCTGGATCTGCGAGCAGTCGACAGGGAGGCTTGCACTCTTCTCGTCGATGAAGCTTGAGCTCCTATGGATGTGACCTTATCAACCATTAGATCACTGAGTACCTCCTTCATAGACTCTTCTATTATGCTTAGTTCATCTGACATGCACTCTCGAGGTTAGATAACTCCAGTCGATAAACAATCGCCCAATATGATAGAACAGGTAGCGACGTCGCACTAAACACAACACGTTAACAATGGATTCTCTTGTGGTCTCAGATACAATTTGTAAAAGTGTTCTCGGTGCAGCATTTGATGAAATAAGTAGACAACGATGTAATGGATCTCTCCAATGGACAAGAAGCCTTCATTAATGCAGTTATGTCCATTATGGCACGGTCCCAACGGTCGGACGTCAACATTTCTGGTCACAACTTCTGTTCTAACCATTCGGTAGTGTCGGGGTAATGACCAAAATGTCTCGAATGGTCATATCGCTCTGCTATGGTGAAGTGCCATGCTGCACTGTACTGATATCCCGACGAAGTTCCCATTTTGAAAACATGCCTTCTGCAAAGTCCCCTCTCGAATCTTCTGCAACTATTCTATCTTTTCTCTCTTCTTACTGAGCTTCCTAACCTTCTTCCCTGTAGTATTCATTTCGGTTATCCTCTTTCCATTTTGATTCTTATCCCCTCTCGACGTAGTAACTTTGCACTGTTGAGATTATTTTGTAGGTTTTAAGGGCAATACTTCTTCTCTATCTAGGGTAGGTGCTTCAATATTTTGTGAATATTCTTGTGTTCTTTCAACTTTGACATCCAAGTTTCGGGTTCCAAATAGCTTCGATCTGTTCTCCTATTCTTTGATCAAGTGCGTTATTCTCCTAGTCATAAAATCTTTTAATTCTTGCTTCTTTTCTCTAATACTTCCTCTTATTTCCTTTTGTCCTGGTCTGTTTCAATATAAGGCTTTCCTTGTACTATATAAAATGGGGCGTTGTTCTCAATAAATTTAAAAATCTCAAAATCTTCCTCTGTCAAAGTTCCATGAGCATTCATAGATATCTGGGTGAGTCTTCCACATAGGGTGATCAACTTTCCTCTAAATAATCCTATTCCTCCCAATGAAGGAATCATAGTAGGCTTTCCTAAAATTTCCCAAGTTCTTTTTGTCATGATATTCACCTGTGTTTCCTCATCCAAAACACAGTCAATGTCAAAGTCTCCTATTCTTGTTTCTATGCATTCTTTCTCTTTGAAGATCTCTAATAAGTTGATATTTCGGTGATCATTTAGGGCTTCTTTCATCTGTAATAGTACAGTCTCTGATTCCTTTTGGGGTTCTACCATGGTCTCAGTTTCTTGACCTTTCTTAGGATTTACTTGTTCCATATTCATTCTTTCAATCTTAGCAATCATTCTAGGGCAATCCAAAACTTCATGATTCACAACCTTACAATAAATACAACTAGGTTTTCTACCAGGGCAATCCTTAGCAAGATGTCCCGGTATTTTTCAACTGTAATAAAGAGTTAATCCTCTCTTTCTTTTAAATGATCCCTAGCCTTTCCTATACTACACACTAGGATCATAGTAGCTATCCTGAAAAAAAATCTTTCTAGGGTTCTGCATCTATTTGTTAGTCCAAACATTCTTTCTATGCATAGGAATAACACATCTTTCACTATTTCTATCATATCTATTCATATCAAACCTTATTTCTTCTAGTTGTGCCCTATTTTTCAGGCTAGGACATAATTTATCAAACATACCTAAATTCATACTTGTGAAACAAAAATTTCCACTTATCATACCTCTAACAAAGCACCAAGATTTCAGATCTTACCTCTTTAACCAAAAATTCTTACTTTATTTTTATCAGAGCACTAAGCTTTCAGGTCTTACATCTTTTCTTCAAAACTGACTTTTATTATTAACACAGAGCTTCACAAGTTGAGTATAATACTGTGCACTAAAGAAATAGTTCTACGCACAGAGATTTCACAGTTTCAGGTCAGATCTTCACACAGATCTTCTTCTTCCTCAGTTCCCAGCAATCATAGTTTCAAGTCCTAGCAACGGAACCATTTGTTGGCACAGGGGCAGACCCAGGGTTCAACGCTCAAGAGAGCACCAACAAAACCCTAAATACTAACCCTTTCAACAACACCTTCGAAGAAGATGAAGTCTCACCCGAGGTAGAAGCAAGGGTGGTTGCAAGACTCCAGTGTCTGCAACCTTAGCTAGAACACATATATGTGATTATAACACCTTATAAAACCACTTAGAAATTATAGTTCATCAGTATTAAACCAATATCTACTTCACAGATAAAACCCTAATTACAGAGAATCGTAGTATTCAACCAGATCTAGTATATTCAAGCAATAAGCACATCCACATAGGTCAGATCTAGAATTCATCCATATTATTAATCACATAGCATCAATAGATCTATCTATCATTCATCTATATCGAAGAATCTAAGAAAGTAAATGCATAAACACATCAATATATCTCACAAAGCATAGCAACACATGATATACATGGTTCACCCCCACCCTAGGGCTATGTCCACCAACTCTCTGTCTTTGTTATTAGTTTCTTTAAATCTTCTTACATGCACAGAGCCTCAAAATCCTAGTCAGCATAGGATAGGAGATCTGCATGCACTTCACTAGATCCTCCTTCCCCGAGATAGGTCACAGCACAAAGCCTTCATACAATTACTTGCACTTAGCTTTGCAAGACTTACACATTCTGCACAGATAATTCAAGACTATTTGCACTTATATCATTAGCACTAAGTCGCCGATTCACTACTAACTAGCCACTACTTCTTACATTGCCTAGTTATCTATTTATGCATTACAAAAGGGCCTAATGCATGGGTAAACCCATGGGTCGACATCCCCATACCCATTACATGATCCCTTATCCTAAAAAGCCCTAAAAAGGGGCCGATATCCTGCAATCTCTGCTTCGACTTGTGCTCTACCTTCGACCAGCATCGAAGTCCCAAAATAGGTCAAACATGACCAAGGATCCTAAAAAACTTGGTCAAGGGCCAACAGGGTCATAAGTCAATGTTATGACGAAGCAGACCTGTGCATTTATGGGAAATCATAAGCTGATTTATTCTCCTATCAGACTCAGGATGGCTAATCAGCAAGCAGTGAGCCCCTTTGGGAGGCTAGAGCATGTCCCCGTGGACATCAATGGAATATGGAAGTTTGCAGACTTCAAGGTGATTGCAAGATACCAGATATATAAAATATGCAGAACAGAAACGAAATGCTAGAAATAACAGAATAACAGTGAAATATCCAGCATAATCTTCACAATACA
>ML797632.1:115155-184843 GCA_009831015.1 Picea engelmannii
GAAGATCCTTCTAGAAGCGGAAGCTTCTATTAGGTCTTCTTACATCCGCCTTATTCTATTTTATTGAAAGGTCTTATTAATATTGACCTTTATTACATCCGAATACATTAATCTACCTATGTGCGGGTTAGGACCTTAATAGTGATTGAGATAGTTGATGATAGTTGTCCTTATCTTGCACTGTTAGGAATTGATTGGGCTTTCAATAATTCCACTATGGTTTATTTAAATAAAAGAAGAATGAAATTTGAAGGTGATGGCCTTAGGGTCATTACACCTTTGGATCCTGATGAAGGTCATAGATATATAGAACCCATTAGAGAATAAGATTGTGCTTATGAAATTGAGAATATATACAAATTGACAGCAAGACAACATGATTACATTAATCCTACAGAATATGGGAACTTAAGTTGGTGAAGTGATAGTGCATGCTCATCAGACTCAGAGGAAGCACTGGAGAACTGGAAAAACAAAATGTATGAAGTATCTACATGGAGATGTGCTAGACTGACGAGGGATGTTCTTTGGATTGGAACAGAAGTAAGTAACTTGCCCACCTTTGATGGTTTAAATCACTTAGAATCTTTCTTGTTGGAATTTGAAGAAATTATACCAGTACAACAAAGGTTGTTAGAACTGGATGAAGCCTTGAAAGCAACTCCAGCAAGATGGTGGGGAACACACAAAAACAACATTACAGACTGGGTACAATGTCGCACTTTGATTACAGTGCATTTCTCAGAACAAGTAGAAGGTTGCGAAGTTAGATACATAGGTCGAAGCTGTCTGAAGGACCATGTGCAAAGTTGTGAGGAGACCTGGAGTAGCACTCCTCAAGAGTAGTGGGTGCACAATTTCATTAACACACTAGAAAAAACCCCTATTAATTGGTATCTTCAAACAGAACTGCACCTCACAACTGCAGATTGGAAAAAGTAAGGCTCAGAACTTTGTAACTACCTTTTTATTTGAAATCCAGTATCCTACAGTGGATCAAGCATTACAGATTGTAAGACAAAGAGTCTTTGAGGAGGCACTTACCCACCCTGTTGAGCAAGAAGAGGATGAATGGGTTGTGCCTCTTCAGAAATTGAAAGGTTGTTACAACATTAATGCAGATGAAGATGATGATCCTAGGAATGTGAACATCACAAAAATAGAATGACAGAGAGACATAGAAGGACCAGGAGTTGAACTACCTTTTATTGGACAACCAATTAAAATCAAGAAAGTTAACATTGGAACAGAGCAAACACCGAAGCTTGCAAACGTTGGAGATTATTGGGATGTTGCCACTGTTGACAAGATTACAGAATTACTGCATGAATACCAGGACTTGTTTCCAACCAATTTCACTGATATGAAGGGCATTAAAGGGCCCATGGGAGAGATGAAGATCCCCTTAAAACCAGACACAAGTCCAATCAAGAGGATACCCTACATATTGAACCCCAAGTATAAAGAGAAAGTCAAAATTGAGCTCGACAGAATGTTGAAAGTAGGAATCATAGAACCTGTTGAAGAATCAGAATGGATTATCCTAATGGTGGTGCAGGATAAGAAGAAAAGAGAGATGAGGATCTGTGTAGATCTTAGGAAGATGAACGATGCATGTTTACATGACCCATTCCCTACACCATTTACTGACGAAGTGTTAGACAATGTGGGAGGACAGGAGGTCTACTCCTTCAAAGATGGATTTTCAAGATACCATCAGATCAGGATTGCCAAAAAAGATCACCATAAGACCACCTTTGTAACAGAATGGGGATCCTACCAGTACACAGTGATGTCATTTGGATTGAAGAATGCACCAACCATCTTTTCTAGGGTGGTGGTCGAAGCATTCAAGGAGTTTTTACATAAATTTCTGGAAGCATATTTTGATGATTGGACTGTTTTTAGCTTATTGCAAAATCATATTGAATGTTTAAGACTAATGTTGGATAAGTGGAGGCAATGTCAGATTTCCTTGAACCTAAAGAAGTGCATCTTATTTTCACCCTTTGGAGTGTTTCTAGGCCATATTGTGTGTAAGCAGGGATTGCTGTTGGATCCATCTAAGATTTCCATTATTGTCGATTTACCCCCTCTTACTTCATTCAGGCAGTTGCGCACTGCGCTGGGACATACCAGATACTACAGGAAGTTCATTAAGGGATATGCATAGATTACAACACCCATGGAGAAGCATTTAAAAAAATATTGTCAGTTTCAATGGACCGAAGAATGCCAGCAGAGCTTCGACACACTGAAATAGAAAATGGTTACTGCGCCTATTCTGGTTTTCCCAAATTGGAGTAAGGAATTTCACGGGCATGTTGGTGCATCCTCTATTGCATTAGGAGTCAT
This sequence comes from Picea engelmannii, assembly GCA_009831015.1. Taxonomy (NCBI): domain Eukaryota; kingdom Viridiplantae; phylum Streptophyta; class Pinopsida; order Pinales; family Pinaceae; genus Picea; species Picea engelmannii. Next base: position 117,511 of record ML797632.1, read on the forward strand.
GCTAGCATAACTAGGAGCAGGATATATTGACCATATGTTAGAATTTTCTAGCAAGAAGCTCTCGACAACTGAGATAAACTACACTACCACCGAGAGAGAAGGTTTAGCCATGGTGTATGCACTATAGAAATTTTTCCACTACTTGTTGGGAGAACACTTTAATATGCTCATTGATCACTCTGTGTTGAAATACCTCATCAACAAGCCATTGTTGGGGGGAAGAATATGTATATGGATGTTTTTATTTCAGGAATATGATTTTGATATTATGGTCAAACCAGGGAGAATGAACAAAGGACCTAACCACTTGTCCAGGTTGGAACATGAAGAGGAACCTACTAGTTTCGAGGATACATTGCCAGATGCACAATTTCTAGCCATCAGGAAGGTTGATGATCACTTCGTCGAGATAGTTCAGCTCCTTTATACAGGGATGTCGCCTCACAAATATACAGTCACTCAAAAGAAACAACGAGTAATTTGCGCTGCAGATTTTTCACTTATAGTTGGACAACTATACAATATGGGACCAGATGAGATCCTGAGAAGATGTGTTACGGAGGCAGAAAGACCACTGATTTTGAAAGAAGCACATGAAAGCGTTGTAGGAGGATGCTACACAGGAAAAGAAACAGCGCAGAAGGTTCTTAGAGTTGGCCTATGGTGGCCCACTTTACACAAGGATGCTAAGGATTACTACAAAGCCTGTGATGTATGCCAATGAGTTGGGAAACCTTCCAGAAGATATGAGATTCCTTTAGCACCCCAGATAACCTTACAAGCATTTGATAAATGGTCCATTGATTTTGTGGGACCTATAAACCCACTAGAGAAGCACACAGGAGCAAGGTACATAATCACTGTGACAGGGTACATGACCAGATGGGTAGAAGCAAGAGCAGTCAAGGCTTTTAGTGTAACTATAGCTACGCACTTCATATTTGATGACATCATAACCAGGTTCGAATGCTCGAAGATCCTTATAAGCGATCAAGGCACACATTTTATTAATAAGACCATTGAATCCTTGACTGAAGAATTTGTCGTTCATCATCAGAAGAGCATGACCTACCATCCACAAGTGAATGGGATAGTGAAATCATTCAATAAGATCTTGGAGACAATGCTAACGAATATTTGTAGTGTGAATAGGGATGAGTGGGACTTGAGAGTACCAGCAGTGTTATGGGCCCATAGAACCACTTGCAAGAAGCTGACAATGTAGACCCCCTCTAAGTTGGTCTATGTCCTAGAAGCAGTTGTTCCCATGGAATACTTGGTTCCTATTCTAAGAATTGCAGCCTTTACATATATGGATGACACTGGCATTGTTCAAGAGAGGCTCGCGCAGTTGGTTAAACTAGAGGAAGACATTTTTATTGCAGGATTCCATCAGCAGGTGCAGAACGAAAGAGAAAAGGCCTACCATGACAGACACATCAAAAATAAAGTCTTTAAGCAAGGATATCTGGTATTAGTATATGGAAACAACTTCATGAAGCATCCAGTAAATTTTAGAACACATTGGCTTGGGCATTACAAGGTTGCCTATGTCACGGAAGGAGGAGTTGCACAATTGAAGACTTTGAATGGAGAGTGGAAGGAAGGTTTGGTGAATGGGAGTCAGTTGAAATTATACTATGACAAATAGCTTCCTCGCAGCTCTTAATGAGAGAAGAAGAAGAAGGGTCCAGGTACCAGGTGTAGTTGAAATTGGGTACCAGACACAGAAAAGACAGTCTGTACAACGGAGGGAAGGATCGAGCAGAAAACACATGCTACGTTGAGTAGTATGAAGTCGAAGTAAAGAAAAAGGTTCAACTCAAAGTGCCTTGGGATGAGTCACGGGTGAGTGTTGGGGGCCTGTTGACCCTTGGTTATGGAAGGTTGTGAATATTAAGGAAAGAAGAGTGAAGTGTGAACTGCGTGGAAGACATATGGATTGAGATTGGGATGAAGTGGCCAAAGAAGCAGAAAATATGGAGTGAAGTATGAGAAAGTGAGTCGTTGGATGAGAGGATCAAGGAGAACACATCAGCAAGGAACATGGATCAAGGACAACTTAGAAAGTGGAAAAATGCATCATTGGATGCTTTGGAGCACCTCGCAGGAAGGAAGGAAAGATAGGCTGGTGAAGCTCAAAAAACTGCAGGTCAAGTTGACCTAGGGTTTTATACACGTAGGGTTTTGGTATCTATGGTTTTAGACACCTAGGGTTTTGGTATCTAGGTTTTTGACACCTAGGTTTCGGCCTAAGTTTGTCGGTGAGTTATTGTAATGTATAAATAAAAACCTAGAGGAGAGAAGAGGGGTTCGTTATTATGAGAAAAAGGACATAGGTTGTTATCATTTTTATCTTAAGAGAGTGAGAATTGTTGAGTGTGAGAGCATTATCATATTGTAATATCTTTATCTAGGTGCGAAGATCAACCCTGCAGCTGGGAGTGTAGGGAGGGGAGATAGAGAGAAGAGAAGAGACAAGGAGAGAAATATCTGCAAGCTAAGAGCACAAATATAATTGTATGCTTTCACCTAACATATTATAAATCACAGTTCTATGGGCGTAGACCTAGGGAGAGGGTGAACCATGTATATATTGTGTTATGTGTGATTGATGTTGTGTGATTTTCTTATGTTACTCCATTGATGCATTAGTATGTTAGATATGACATATAACTATGTGAAGTAGGGTTATGCTTGGTAAGAATAATCAGATATCCATGTGTTGTTACCTTGGTTCCACTTGTATTTCCTCTGGTTGTAGACACATGTGTCCTACAACCCCTTATTTCTACTTTGGGTGAGACTGCATCTACTTTGTAGGTGTTGTTGAAAAGGCCAATAGTTAGGGCTTGTTGGTGCATTGTTAGAGCTGAACCCTAGGTCTGCCTCTATGCCAACAACTTCCCCTTGCAGTCACCTCGACCGACTCATCTCCTACTCCAAATGAAGCTGAAAAATCCACCCAGTTCATTGAGCGGATCCAGCACATCTTCCAACAGGTTCAGGAAATCCTACAGAAGTTCAATGACAAGTACAAATAGCACCATGATCAAAATTGGGTGCCACATAAGTTTCAGGTGGGCGACAAAGTTTGGTTACACTTGTAGAAAATACACCTTACAGAACCCCATCGGAAGCTTTTCCCACTCCTTTATGGGCCATACACCAACTCCATCACATCTTCCAACAGGTTCAGGAAATCCTACAGAAGTTCAATGACAAGTACAAATAGCACCATGATCAAAATTGGGTGCCATATAAGTTTTAGGTGGGTGACAAAGTTTGGTTACACTTGCAGAAAATACACCTTACAGGACCCCATCAGAAGCTTTTCCCACTCCGTTATGGGATAATTATTTTGAGATCAACATTCCTCCTTTCCTTGGCATGTACCCAGTGTTCAACGTGGATCTCCTTCGCCCTTATTTCCCACCATTATTGGACACCTCAGAAGTAGCAAAACAACTGACACCAACAGAGCTCAACCTTTACTTCATACAACATGCATCCAGTGATCATATTATGGAAAAACATATCAATGGAACTCGATAGCATCAAATCCAGTTTTATCAAGTCATCAAAGCAGGGCAGCTCCTACACCAAGGCAAGTGGCTCACCCGGGGCCAAATTCAGTGGAAATTTCCTCATCTGATGGGGGACCTCAACGCAATGGACACAATTTATTCCTAAGGAGGGAGGATTGATCTAGGTGGATATTGGCAGCCACCCACCTTTTCTAACTAGCTCAAAACTATTTTCTGACAATTTTGGTAATTTACTATTTTTAGTAGTTTTCACTTCTAGAGTCGTTTTGAGGCCCTAAACGATGTTTTTTGGGAAAACGGGTTTGAAAAATATAAATTCCTTATATATTTACCCTAAAATTAATATCCTCGATGATACCTTTCCAATGGGATATCATACGCCTAAAACAGAGATCGTATGCAAAAGTTACGACCCCGAGAAGTTGATGTACTAACTTACCCAAACGGGGCCAACATGACTTTTGGTGCTTCATCTCCTAGGGTTAGGTTTTTGGATGTCTAGGTTTTTTGGCATTCCTGTTTATGTTAAAAAGGACTTCAGAGCCTCATTGTAATCATCTTCTTTTGAATGAGCACAATCATCACATCTCTTCTCAAAGATAAGACACCACCATTCCAACAAGATTGTTTTCGCTGCATTTTACAGTTTCAACTTATTTCCTTATTGAATAGAAAACCAGTTTTATTGTATCTCTATTATTTTTTGTTAAGAACATGTTAATAATATGTAGTCATTTCATTATGCTCCTAAAATATGGATCATCTCAACTATAGATTTACCCATCAAAGAGGAAGGGGAACATTGCTCTCAATAATAAAGGTATTTCTATTTGTGGTATTCTGGTTCATCTACATTTGCCAATATTTGAGAGAAAAAAATTTTAGGCTAGAAACCTATTACAACATCTATATGTAACACAATGATCCATCCATATCCAAAAATTAATTCACCTAACACACTACTATTGGAGGATAGGCAAGCTAAAATATGGTAGACATAACATGCTCCTAAATTCCCACAACAATTTTCTCAACATAAGGTGGAGTAGAGTCATTAAATAGAAACTGGAAGTAGTTTTTTCCCTGGAATCGCAATCATCCTCTAAATCATACCAATAATATATTTCTTATTTATCCTCTTTACAACTAAAAGGATACGTGGTACCAATAATACGGGCTTGCTCCAATTTACAAAATGTCTTCTTAATTGTCTCCTTAACTATCTCTATCATCTATTTTTTATACATGTTGAACATATTTATTAGATCATGCAAGATTCTATCATTTCCCTCCCATGTCATATTCCTCAACATTGCCATTCTTTAGTTTTGTTGGGATTTTAGGGTGGAAATTTGCAAGGGATGTAGCACATTCAATATTGATATGAAGCATAACATATAATATATCATATCAAACCCTTGAAAATCCTCTATCCATTGGTGTTGGTATAGTTGCAACTTTAGAACCATGTCAAAATATATCTACTTATTCCACATGTGCATCATGGAAAAACCCTAAAATAACTTACATTAAATCAGTGATATCATCACTTTCTGTATTTTGATTTGGATGATTTTTTTTTAAATTGGGTGTTTTTTCTAAGACAATCTCAGGTATGTAAGTGTTTTATTCAAATTATACCTATAAAGTTACAATAATTGATTTGAGTGTCACGACCCTCTTTTTCCCTTTGAAATCTTGCAAAATGAAAAAAAAAAAAAATTAAAATAAATAAATAAATATTCTTCTATTTTAGCCCAAGAATGAGCTTTGATACCAATTGTTATGTAACTTAAATATGAAAATTCTCTCACATAAAAGATATCCAAAAAATAAGATATAAATCCTATTTACTTCATTATATAAAAATAGCTTTAAGGTAGGGAAATACCTTACAATTATCCTTTTATGGAAGGAATCGACTCATGTTCACTTACCTCTTAAAGTTGGGCAACCTCGGCTACCTCTAAATGAGCTAAGCTCCAAATACAATAAAATCTACATATCTTAAGGATGACTCTATCCTTATCTATATCTAACAAGATAACCCTAATAATAACCACCTTTAAACTATCTAGTGGGCCTTTTTTAATCAGGCTCCATTACGTTTATTCAGTATTAACTATGATGGTAGGTCTTATTTAATAATAACAAATTGAATGGACCTAGGCCACCTTACATTGAATATAATCCACTATTATTACTCTAATAGTCCCTTTGATGCCTCATTACACCCCTATCTAGGACCCCAACACTCCACCCTATTAAAAAACGCATTCCCCTCAAAATTGTTTCTGAGGTACAACCATAAACCAAGGTCCCATGGATGAGTGTTGACTGCAATGTTGAAGTAAGCTAGGAAACCAAGGTCCCATGTACTATTGTTAGTCACTAAGATGAATTATTCCAAGAAACTCCACCATAAAAATGGGTCCTATGTATGCATACTAACCGCAATGCTAAAGTAGCCAATGTCCCATGTGCAAGCACTAAGTGCAGTACTGAGGCAATCTAGGGAGCTCATCCATAAACATGGATTCCATGTCCAAGTGCTCATGTTGACTCTTCATGGAAGATACCTAGGCTCAACAATTGGTTGAGAGTGGTGCTCCAAATCCCTACCACATTCATGTGGATCCAAATATATAGATCCATTCATATCCAAAAAATCATTCACCTAACACACTATTATTAGAGAATAGGCAAGTTGAAAACTAGTAGACATAACCGACTCTTGACCTCCCACAACAATGTTCTCTACATAAGGTGGAGTAGAGTCATCAAATATAATCTAGTAAGTGTTTTCCCAAATTAAAATTGTCCATGTACCAGTCATCACAATCATCCTCTAAATCATACCAGACATATACTTCATTGTTATACTCTTCATTGTTGAAAGGATATGTGGTACCAATAATATGGGCCTCCTCCAATTTACATAATGTCTCCTTAATTGTATCATTAATTGTCGCCATCATATATTTTTGATACATGTCGAATATATTGATTAGATCCTACAATTTTCTATCTTTTTTCTCCCATGTCATATTCCTCAACATTACCATTCTTTAGTTCTGTTGGGGTTTGATGGAAAAACTTTACAAGGGATGTAGCACACTAGATATTGATTGGAAGCATAACATATAATATATCAAATCAAACCCCTAAAAACCATCCATTCAATGGTGTTGATTTGATTGCAATATGAACACCCTATCAAAATATGTAACATCTTCTATACACTTGGTCGTCTTGAAATAACACTACAATAGTTGATTTTAAATCAAGGGTATTTTCACTTTCCTAACTCCAATTTAGACAATTGTTTTTTTGGACTTGGGTGTTTTTCTGAAAGGAAATAAAATCTATAATTGGTTTCTTCAAATTATTCTCTAAAATCTACAATAATTGATCTATGTAGCACGACCCTCTTTTTTCTTTTAAAAATATGTAAATTAGAAAGAATTTGTTTATCTCTTTTGGGCCCAAGAAAGAGCTTTGATACCAATTATTAAGTACCTTACTTTCAAAAATTATATCACATGCAATATATCCAAGAATAAGATAGAGAAACTCCTTTAGTTGATTATATAAAAATACCTTTAAGTTAGGGAAATACTTTGCAATGATCCTTTTATTCAAGGAATACACTCTTGCTCACTTTCCTCTTAAGGTTGGGTGACTTTTCAATGAGCTTCTCCAAATACAATTGATCCAGGATCTTTTCATCGATGTGACTTGTTAAAGAATTGTATTAAATGAGCATAAATTGAAGTGCACCATATAGAAGGAATAACTCAATAATGAAGAGACATATGCATCATATCTGAACACAAAAAGATGATAACGGAGATCGTCCCTAATGGACTATGTCTCTGAGTCCTGCTCTCAAATGGGTAGGCCTTTTTATTAACTCGGCAAAATAATTTGGCAAAATAAATAAGTATACGTCATTTTGGAGTTAAGTTGTAGAATCTTTGCTCAGATCAGAAAACAAACAGCACCACTGAATTTGTGGCATCGAATTACCCAAAAATGATTGTCTCCACGCCTCGATCTGATTCTGGCACTTTCAGGCCCTTGAGAAAATTCATCTCGGTTTCTATGCCTACACCTGTAATTAATTCATGGGAAAATTATTGATTTTTGTGTCATTTGTACGGTCATGCGCCTCCATGGTCTGACCCCCGAACTCTGGAAAACTTCAGTTCTTAAGTAATAAAGGCGGCTGGATATACCAACATAGTTGTTAGGCTAGTTGGTTGGTGAAGTTATATTAAGGCATAGTTGTTGGGGGAGGTCATGGGATCAAACCCACGGGCCTCCAATTTTACCACTCCATAGAACCTTATCATCGAATATGGTGGATTCTTGTGATATGTTGCTAAATATGGCGGATAGTTGGGATACGTCACTAACTGTGGCAGATAGTTGATATATGCCACCATTTTTGGTGGAACTTACTCCAATTTTGGCTGAATGAGGTTGGCACCAGCCAACCCTTTACTCTTTTTAAAATTCATTTGTTGGGCGTCCTTAGGAATTTTCCTATTTCCACATGGAATCCCATGACTGGGCCATGTGGCAACCATTCATTGGCTGACGTCACCTCATTTCATGGAAAACCATGTCACTTCTGCCATGTCATCCTACCACAATACCTGCCAGGTGGTTGTACGGTCTGCCACATTGTTGTATGGACTACCATGTGGAACCTTCCCATTGGTCCATGTATTTGACCAGAAAAGTCCAAAAATGAGTGACATGTGGCATCCCTTGGTGCTGCCACATCACCATGTTGACATTAGCATGACATGTGTCACTCTTTTCGTGTGCCACGTACACTATACAGACAATGATGTCATATGTATTGATGATGAAGTCAGCAGTACGGATGTTGACTCATCCATGTTTACTGGGCTAGGTTGACCAAAACTTTGACCGTGAATATCATTTGATCCGTAAATCCATTTGACGAGTTGTTTACGTCGTTCAAAATATTATGACGCGCTCTTTGCAATGATGCCAATTTCACTGAGTTTTGAGGACTTTGAATTTTTTCCCTTTCTTTGTCTGTTGAAGCCATTCTGATCTTCTTGGGTTTCTTCTGCAAATTCTGAGTTATCCTTAGCCTTCTCTAGATCCTTTTTAGATCATGCCTCCCCACTAAGAAATTTTTGGACCACCAAAATATTTTATCAATCAATAGATAGAGAGGTAAGAGTTCCCTCACCTTTTCCTTCTCAATCCACTTTGCCTTGCTTGGATGTGTGCCCTTTAATCCCAATCGAATATAATCAACATCGCCCCTGTGTGAATTCCTCGTCCTTCTATCTAGGATGATATCTTCCTTCAACTTGTCCAAGTACTCAAGAGAAAACTCATCAATTGAAGGTATTAAAACTTCCTCACTTTGATCCATGATCATGGGAGGCTCAAAAAGTTTCAAGCTTTCTACATTTACAGCTTAGTAAATATGCATATAAGGTGGAAGATCTAGACAAAAAGCATTGGTACCTCTTTTCTCCAAAATAGTGAAGGGTCCATATTGGATAGGCTTGATTTTCTTACCTTCACCCTTTAATCTCTCCTTGTTGATGTGAATCCATACCTAGTCTCCAACCTGGAACTAATGATCAACCCTGTGTTTTTCATGTCCATATTTATATTGTGCTTGACTTTTCCCCAACTGTTCCCTAACTTCTTGGCGTACCTGTTGGATCCTCTGACTGAACTTGTGGGCTCTGTCTTCATTTATTTCTTCATTTGAATCAACATCTCTACCATACATAAAGTCTAAAGGGACCTTAGGAAAATACCCAAAACATTTCTCGAAAGGTGAATACTGAGTGGAGGAATGTAAGGCTCGATTGTAAGCATGTTGTACATAGGGTATATGCTCATCCCATAGCTTGAGATGCTTGTTACAATAGCCTCAAATAAAAAGTACCATTGTTTGGTTAACAACCTTTGTTTGTCCGTCGGTCTGTGGATGGAAAGCAATGCTCCTCTTCAACTTGGTGTCCATCATTCTCCACAATCTTGTCCAAAAATCCCCAAGAAATCAAGTATCTTGATCTGAGATAATGGATGTGGGTAACCCAAAGTGAACCCAAACATACTGAAATAAGAGATTACCAGTCTGCTCAGTAGTGATCTTCTTTTTACATGGCATCAAGACACACATCTTGTTGAACCTATCCAATACAACATACAAATAGTCATGACCCATTTTCGACATTGGTAAACCCCCTACAAAATCCATGTATATACTTTCCCATGGATGGGATGGAACATGAAGTGATGAGTATAGCCCAACTTTTCTATTAGTCGGCTTACAAGTAGAACACATCACACACCCCTTTACATATTTATTTACAATTGCTTTCATCTGAGGCCAGTAAAAAAATATCTGCAGATGAGCCATAGTTTTTCCTACTCCAAAATTCCCAGAAACAAGAGAAGTGTGAGCTTCACGTATTACATGGACTCGTTCACTTGTAGGAATACATAACTTTCCAAGATGGTAGAGCATTTTTCCCTGTAGACAATAGTTCTCTACCTGTGAACCATGGGTTAGCTTCTCAAATACTTTTTTAAAATCTTCATTAACGACATATTTTTCCCATAGCTATCATGAGATAAAGAAGCATTCTTCAAAATAATAGAAGCAGCAATAGGAGGTCTCAAAAGCATATCAGCTACCTTGTTACTCGTACCCTTTTTGTATTTGATTACCAAATGAAATTATTGAAGAAAACCCATCCACCTGTAGTGTCAATATTGTTTCATGTTGGTTTGTGCTTGGAGATACTGTAAGGGTTGATGATCTGTATGTATGATTGTTTCCTTCCCTAAAAAGAGTGCTTCCGTTTCTTTACTCTTTGAACTAATTCATACAACTGTTTATCATATGTAGGATTGTTAACAACAACTTCGTTAAAAGTTTCAGAGTATCAACAGATAGGATTACGATATTTCATCAATACTACACCCATGGTGTATCCACTGGAATTTGTCTCAATCTTGAAAGGCTATTGAGTTTCGATAGTGCTAATATTGGTGTGGTTCCTTCAAAGTGTCAAAAGTTTTTTGCTTCTTTCCTCCCCACTGAAAAGTGTTCTTCACACTGGTTAAAGCATGCAAAGGATCTGCAATAAAAGAGAAGTTTGAAATGAATCTCCTCCAATACTGGACTACACCTAAGAATCTTTGTACTTAGGTTACACTTTTGGGCTTAGGCCAATTTACAATTACATCAATCTTGGAAGGATCAATTCTCAATTGTCCTCCTCCTACAATATGACCTAAGTACACAAGTGTTGTCTTACCAAATTCAAATTTGGACAATTTTACATACAACTTTTCCCTTTGCAAAGTATTCGATACTTGCTTTACATGCCTTACATGTTCATCCCAAGTCTCACTAAATACAAGAATGTCATCTAAATAAACAATCACAAAATCATCTAGAAATGGCCTGAATACATCATTCATCACACACATGAAGGTTGTCAGAGCATTACAAAGCCCAAACAACATAACTAACCACTCAAACAATCCCTATTTATTTTTAAAGGAATTTTTCCATGCATCCTGTTCTGCAACCCTGATCTGATGGTATCCACAGTGCAAATCAAACGTAGTGAAATAAAAAACATTCTTTCACTGATCAAGTAAATCATCTATACAAGGAAGAGGGTATCAATTTTTCACCATGATTGTATTTAAGGCTCGGTAATCAACACATATTCACCATGTTCCATCCTTCTTTGGCACCATCACGATCGAAGAACCACAATGAAATGAGCTAGGCCTAATGACCCCTTGATCCAATAATCCTTGTACCTACTTTTTGATCTCTAACATCTCTACAACTGACATCCTGTACATGCCCACATTAAAAAAAGGAGAATCATGTTGAATATGCATTTCATGCTGGATTTCCCTCTTAGGAGGTAATCCATCTGGTTCCTGGAAAATATCATCATACTTAGAAACAATATCAATTAATTATTTTTTATGAGAAGGATCACATCCTTGGAAAGCGTCAGATGTTCCAACATCCTTTTCCCTTATGACCATCAGTACATATCTCGTATTAGTGTTTATGAGTCTCTTCATTTGTCCTACACTAACAAGTGTGGTGTTTACCCTCATGTTGTGGGCTCTAACAATAAATTCCACTCCCCCCTTTAGTATGGTCATATTTGTTCACATGATGAAAGAATACTTATTTTCTATCATAAAGATAAGGATTCCCTAGAACTATGCCACATATATCAAGTGATACAACATCTAAATCCACTTCATCAATCAACTTTGAAGCAATAGAAAATCTGAACCTACATTTCTTGGTGACATTAAGTTTCGCTTTATCAAATACCCAACCAAGAGGATAAGGCTTTGGAAGTGGTTTAGTTTCAAGACCCATCTTTTTGACAAGTGCTTCATATATCAAGTTTACTTGGGAACCCGGATCAAATAATGTATCTATCTTAGTGTGCTTAGATACAACTCTTATATGAAATAATTCATTCCTCTTTCTTTCCTCATCATGGGATTCATTGTTGGAATTTGAACTAGCATGAAGGGAATCTTTACCTTGTACTCCAACCATTGTGATATTTCCCTCATCTCTTGAATCGGAACCAAGATCTTATTGTACTGTAGCAACGGTCTTTGTCTTCCCCTTTCCACCGAACTGTTTCGGTCTCTTCTCTAGATGTAGTTTCCAATAGTGTTCATCATCATGACCATTCTTCTTGCAATGAGTGCAAGATGGTTTTCCTTCTTCCCTCTTTACATTGGCAGTCTTTTTGTCCTTCCTTTTAAACTTCTTAAACTACGTATGTGATAGATTGGAAGGTTTCTTTTTGGAATATTCTTGAACATGCTTTCCCTTGTTCTCAAGGTGATTGGCTTGCACACAAACTTCATCAAGACTAGTGGGGTTAAAAAATATTAAAGTATGATGAATATAATTTTGAAGTGTGCCAATATACTTCATTAAAGTTTCATAAGAATCCAAAGGATTGTTTAATGCCAGAGAATTCTTCCTAAATTATTCTATGAAACTTTGTACAGTTTGACCTTTACTTTGTCTTAAAGTTTTCCATTCCATCATTGCTTTATGTAAATAACCCAATGAATAAAATTGCTTCTTTATCATTGATTTAAATTCTGACCATGAGGAAAGAATATTACCACACTTACTTATGTCCTGAAGTTTTCTCTCCCACCATACGAGAGAAGTTCCTTCCAACCAAAGAGAGGCCAATTTCACTTTAACTTCCTCTTCATCAATATGTTGAACATGGAAATATAATTCAACCTATTGGATCCAATTATCTAGATTTTCAAGATTATCTAGGTAAAGCCAATTTTACATCAAGCTTTAACAATGGTTTCTTAAAAGAAATTTTATGGATAGAATGATGAGAATGCTTAGAGGAAGAAGAGATAGAACTTGATGGTGAATATAGAGGCTCAGGAGGATCTCCTCCAACCCCTTGATTCACTGAAGCATTATCATCTACTTGTGCTTCCTTTTTCCTCCCTTTATCCTTCATCCTCATCTTGTAGTCTCCATACATTTGCTCGACCATTTCTGACATGCAATAAAAGACCATATGGAAGTTTTTCTCCTGTTCATCACGTTTTTCCTCTTAGGCCATTTTCTTCCTTCGGGATGCACGACCAACTTCGGGATTGAAAGTCTTAAGAGTTATTTCACCCTGCTTATGCTTAGCCCTAGTAAGCATTCACACTCAACAAATCAATTCAAAGATGACTTCTATGATACCAACATGATCTGGGATCTTTTCATTGATGTGACCAGGGATGATTTTAAGGATGGAAATTTATTTTAAAATGTAGAAACCTTGGCGAATATTACTAATCCTTCGTATAACAACTATAAATGTTTGGCCAATTCACGCAGCCCTAGAAAACAACCTTCTGACAAGGTTACCCTTGCACGAAATCTCTCCCCCTATCTCGCACAACCAATTTGTGGATGATACCCTCCTAATGGGCAGACCTACTGTCCGCGAAGCGAACTCTATCCAGGAGATCCTCCAGACCTTCTCTGACGCCTCAGGCCTGGATTGCAACAAGGATAAGTCCCAAATATTCTTCTTCAATACGCCCCCATCGATTCAACACCACATCTCGGATATCCTGGGTTTCAATAGAATCTCCCTTCCATCCAAATACCTTGGCATCCCCTTGATCGACAACGCCCTCCGCAATTCCTCTTGGGAGCCTCTCTTATCTTCTTTATCTAAAAGGCTCTCTTCCTGGACTTTTAGAGCTTTAAACCTTCCCAGCTGTCTCACTCTCCTCCAAGCCATTCTTCAAGCCCTCCCGATCTATTCTTTCTCGGTGCTGGCTGCCCCGAAGTTCATCCTCACAGCCATCAAAAACTTACAGAGAAACTTCATTTGGCAAGGCCTCAACAAAGGGAAGAAAATAACACTAGTCAGCTGGGATAAACTCTGTCAGCCCAAAAAACAAGGAGGACTGGGGTTAAGGGACCCCTCTATAATGAACAAGGTCCTTAGCGCAAAAATTTGGTGGCATTGGCTAAAAAATCCAAAGGATCTTTAGGCCAGGCTCTGGAGGCAGAAATACGCTCCAAATATGGCTGAGAAAAACTTAATCCATTGGAATGGGGACAACCAGGGATCTTTAATTTAGACAGTAGCCAAGCAGAATAGACAGTTGGTTACTCAGCACGCTTTTTGGGAGATTGGTAATGGGGAAACGACCCTTTTCTGGCAAGACTCCTGGCAGCAGTGGCCAGCTCTGAATACTGAAGAATGGGCCCACGACATCTGCGCCCCAGCAACACGGGTAGGCCTGACAAGAGTAGTGGACTACTAGCAGGACAATCCCACAGAGGACACTTGGAGATGATGGCATTTGGATAGGGAACACCTTAATCTGGAGGTGCATTTAGAGTTGGCGCCTTTGCAAGAAGAGCTAGCTAAACGGAAAATACCCAAAATTGCAGGAGAAGATACACTTTGATGGGGATATAAGCCACATGGTACTTTCAGCATGCGGGAAGCCTACCAAATTAAAACTCAGTCAAACCCCCTCCCAGCTTCGATTATCTGGAACAAAATTTGGAGTCTTAAACATTGGCCTAAAATCACTCTTTTCCTTTGGCTGGTCTCCCATTCCAGCATTCTCACATGGGACAACCTCTCAAAAAGAGGTTTTGTGGGACCCTCTATATGCATACTGTGTGGAGAAGCAGAGGAAACCATGAACCATCTCCTCAACTCCTGCCCCTACACAACTCAAATATGGGATCAAGCAGCAATCACCATGTGCACCTCAGACCACCTCAGGGATAGCATCCTCAAAACTATAACGGAATGGAGAGACAAGGATTTTCACTCACCTCTCCTTAATCATATTTGGAAACTCCTACCCAGCTTTATTCTTTGGCAAGCATCGAAAGAAAGGAACAGGAGAATCTTTAGAAGCATCTCCCTCCCGTGGCAACAGTGTTGGAGACACTGCCATCACAACATCCTGGAAACTCTCCACCTACGAAACCGGTCCAGCGCAGACTTAACTTGTCCACCTTCTGAACTCCCCATCCTCCAGCATTGGTTACCACTTCCTTCTCTTCAAAATCTCCCCTCCCATTCTTCCACCCTCCCTTCTAGCAGCCCGTCCTCTTGGTCCCCCCCTCCGAAAGATTTCATCAAGCTCAATTTTGATGAAGCCTCTAAGGGTAATCCAGGGGCTGTCGGCTATGGAGTAGTCTTCTGCAACCATCATGGGCACTGACTCCATCAGGCACTCGACGAATAATAGAGCAGAACTCTGGGGTCTTATCAAAGGTTTGCAATTGGCCATCAGAAACAATTTCGCCAAGGTAATTGTCGAGGGGGACTCACAAGTCATCATTGGCCTGCTGCGCAAGATCTTAAATGGGGCCAATCCAGACAGGATTTTGCCTAGCTAGAGACTCTCACATGGCCTGAAGACCATCGCAGATCTAATGCAACCAAATCAGGATATCATTCCTGCACACGTAAAGAGGAAATCGAATCAAGTCGCGGATGAACTGGCTAATCTGGGTACCAACTGGAGTGGTCCAGAACTCCATTGCAACTCAGCCCGGGATCATGATCACCCTATTCTCCAGCAGTGCATCTGTAAAGTGGAATTGGTGGATGTCTCCCTGGATGGGGTGTTAGTGCGGAGTACATGGTGAATGGAGAGGGACGACATCAGCCACCATGGCACAGAGCCACGTAGCAGGATTGTGCCACAGTCCGTCACCTTCCCATCAAATTAAATGGCCATTACGGTGATTAGAGGGAACATTTATGCACTCCTCCTCTCCATATCCGCATCGTCGTTTGGATTGTGCAACAATGGTTATTTCCTGTCTCCATTTGTAGGCTGAAGGACCCTCCCCTCTGCAGCCATGGCAACCAGAGATCAATCCAGATAGAATTCTCTGGTTCCATGCAACCTCTGCTCGCCACCAGGTCACACACCACTGCATAGTGTATCTGTTCTCGCAAGCTAGTAACCACTTCCTCCCTATGCCGCGTCCCAGAGGAAGGTCGCGAAGGGGATCTCCATGGAAGCCTCGCCGACCCTCGGTCTCTCCCCCTGACTCACCTTCCGTAGGCTCCTCTCCCCCGCTTCAGTCAGAGCATCTCTTGGCTCCCCTTCATGATCCGTCGAACCTGCAATTGGGTTGTTTGGCGATAATTCCCCAGCTGGCGAGCTCCTTCCTGCACCCTCCGAAGGCTTTCACTACCCCCACACCGACCCATGACCATCCGAGAAGCCAAAGCGGTGAGCCCCCTCTGCATAGCATGCATGAGGGTGTTGATCCTCTCAACAACGTGCAGTTTAAAGACAACCTTGCCATCCTTTACAACGTAGTTTTTGAGCTCCGCCAAGGAGTGGTAGATCTCCAGTTCCTCTTGCAAGAAACTGATGAGAAGGTGGAGGTCTTTCTTTAGACGCTTTCCTCCATGCAAGCAGATTTCTCCTCGGACTTGGCAGAAGCGACCCCCACGGAGGATCCTAGAGTAGCTCCAGGTGTTGGACATAACAGGCCACATTATTCTTCAGAGACAGCATGGGCGCAGGGCGTGCAAGGACGCAATGTAGCAGAGAAGGATTCGGTAGGGATACTGATGAAAAATGCTACTACAAAGGCTGATGGAATCACGGGCGAAGTGAAAGTTGACCGGAAATGGGCAGACGAGGTGACATATATCAAGGAGGAGCCCTGGACAGAGGACCTCCGCGCCACATGGCCGGGCTATCCACCAGATGTCTAAGTCTGTAGTGTTTTATTATGTCTTTTCAACCTCTGGCTAGTTTCAGTTGATGAACAGTCTATATAGGACCACTTTCTTAGCCTATCTTATTACTTATGCTAAACTTATTTGCTGGCTGGACTGGTTTCCCTTCTGTTGGGGCAATCCAGTTATTACAGCATGACTATCACTGCATTTTGTAACTCAGTTTTGGAAGGCTCTTAATATATGATACTTCTTACTTAAAAAAAAAAAACTATAAATGTTTGGCGATATTTTTGTTAAAATATTCAAATTTATAAGGATTTTATATAGTTTGTATAAAATTTTGACGATTTTTTTTGTTTGTTTGTTAATTTGTGCGGGACCTTTTGGCTACGCGATTAACCTGTGGCTTGAGAAACCGTGACTCAGGGGCATCTAAGTTTTCAAAATCACCCGGGGATCGCACTCGGCCTGAGCCACACCAACCCTTAACATGGTTGGATTTGTTGTCCCCGCAGGTTTCGAACCGGTGACTTTAACAACACGAAGTGGCTTAACAACACACTCTGTCAGCGACTGTTCTACACCTCATGGACAATTTTGACGATTTTTTAGGTAAAATAATTTTATCCTATATAATTTGGGCAAATCAATTTTAGAATAGCAAATTTGTTTTTGGTAAAAACCATGGAAAATTAGCCCATGAGTGAAATTTAGCCCCTAAAATCATCCATGGATGTGACTTATTAAAGAATTATATTAAATGAGCATAAATTGAAGTGTGCCATAAAGAATGAATAACGTAATAATGAAGAGACATATGCATCACATATGAACACAAAAACTTGATAATGGAGTTCATCCCTAGTGAACTACATCTTCGGGTCCTACTCTCAAATGGGTAGGCCTTTTTATTAACTCAGAAAAAGAATTTGGAAAAATACATAAGTATACCTCATTCTGGAGTTACGATGCAGAAGATTTGCTCAAATCAGAAAACAAACAACACCATTGAATTTGTGGCATCGAATTACCCAAAAATGACTGTCTCCACACCTTGATCTGAGTCTGGAACTTTCAGGCCCTTGAGAAAATTTATCTCGGTTTTTGTGTCTACACCTGTAATTTATTCGTGGGAAAATTCTCGATTTCTGTGTCATCCGTACGGTCACGCGCCTTCATGGTCTGACCCCTAAACTCTGGCAAACTTCAGTTCTTAAGTAATAAAGGCGGGAGGACATACCAACATAGTTGTTAGGCTAGTTGGTTGGCGGAGTTATATTAAGGCATAGTTGTTGGGGGAGGTCCTGGGGTCAAACCCGCGAGCCTCCCATTTTAGCCCTCCATAGAACCTTATCACCGGATATGGAGGATTATTGTGATATGTTGCTAAATGTGGTGGATAGTTGGAATACGTCGCTAACTATGGTAGATAGTTGATATATTCCACCATTTTTGGTGGAACTTACTCCAAGTTTGGCGGACTGGGTTTGGCGCCAGCCAACCCTTTAATATTTTTAAAATTCAATTGTTGGGTGTCCTTGGGAATTTTCTCACTGCCACATGGCAGCCATTCATTAGCCCACATCACCTCATTACATGTAAAACCATGTCAGCCTGCAATGTCACTTGTCGGGTGGTTGTATGGTCTGCCACGTGGTTGTACAAACTGTTGCGTGGCACCTTCACATTGGTCCACGGATTTGACCAGAAAAGTCCAAAAATGAGTGACACATGGTAGCCCTTAATGTTTCCACGTCACCATTCTGACACAGGATGACACATGTCTCCCTCTACGTGTGCCACGTACACTGTACGGATGATGATTTCATATGTACTAATGTTGACGTCAGTAGTACAGATGTTGACTCATCCCTATTGACTGGGCTAGGTTGACCAAAACTTTGTCCGCGGATATATTTTTATCTATAACTATGTTTGAGGAGATGTTTACGTCATTGGAAATCTTGTGACGCGCTCTTCGTGATTATGCCAATTTCACTGAGTTTTGAGGACTCTAAATTTTTTCCCTTTCTCTTTCTGCTAAGGCCATTCTAAGCTTCATGGGTTGCTTCTGTGAATTATGAGTTATCCTTAGTCTTCTCTGGATCCTTTTTGGATTAACAATAAACTCCACACATCATAAAGATGACCCCATCCTTATTTATAACTAATAAGAGAACCCTAATCATAACATCCTCCCAAGTACTTAGTGGACCTTCTTTAAATAGGCTCCATTACATTTATTCAATATTAGTTATGATAGTGGGATTTATTTAATAATAACAAACATAATGGACTTATTTCCCCTTACATTGAATGGGCTTTGCGATTATTACTATAATAATCCTTCGACCCCCCATTGCGACTCCTAGGAGGTTGTTATGAATAGGGTTCTCTTGTTAGTTATAAATAAGGATGGAGTCCTCCTTATGATGTGTGGAGTTTATTGTGTTTGGAGCTTAGCTCATTGAGAGGTTGCCCAACCTTAAGGGACAAGTAAACATGAGTGGATTTCTTCTATAAAAGAATCATTGTAAAGTGTTTTCATACTTTAAGGGTATTTTTATATAATCAATTAAAAAAGATGTTCTATCTTATTCTTAGATATCTTGTATATGATAGAGGTACATAACAAAATTCATTATGACTCTCTCTAAGCTAAATAAGTATGTTTGTATCATTAAAGACTCAAGTCATAATCTATATAAAAGAGTGCACGCAACATGCCATGATAAAATACTTCAACCAATTTTGTGTTTCCATAAGATGATTGTAACATGTCTAAGGAATTGAATACATAGATTGTAATAGGGATTGAATTATGTCTTAAATGACTTATTGTTTTTATAAATCTAAGTATTATATAAGTGTTAGTAACTAAGGTGTTGAAGAGGCATTTCATACCCTTACTATAACTTGTAGGCATGTTTGATTAAATTCAAGGATGATACGTTTATGATACATGTAAATAGATTATATAATGTAAAATGGAGAAATACGCCCTCGAAATTATATGTCGGTTATTCTTGTTATAAATGATGGAAATGGGAATGGATCCTTAGTTATTATAATTATGAAATGGATCCTTAGTTATTATAATTAAGAACAATTTAGAGGGAATGAGTAGTAGTCTTAACTCAAGGATTTGAGTGATGATATATTTGTAAGGAATTATAACATAAAGTCATTAGGAAATATAGCTAGTGTTGACTATTTGTACTGGATTCATTAACATAGAGCTTAGTGGAAGTACTTTCTTACTCAATAAAGGTATGCATATGGTTTGAAATGCAAGAGTTTGAATACATCAAACCTGAATCCCTAGGACTATCATCATTGAAATGGACTAAACCCCCATCTAGAGATTATATAAGATTGGTGAATTGAGATGATTTGATGAACTATAGATAGGGATTTAGTTTGTGAAATTAATTATTATAGTTATGATAAATTGGTAATTCCATCAATACACATTTTTATCAATTTGGGAGATGTGTCATGTTCTGCATTTTGATATACTAGTATTACAATGCTTGGAAATCATCTCCCAAGGCTCTAGCTTTGAAACTATACTTGTGTGAAGTAATAAGTTCCCACATAGAGATTGATTAAAGAATTAAAATAACACTAAACTCTATATTAGTATTTAAGTGGAAGGATTTTTCCATGAAATGACCTTACAATGTTGAAAATTAGTATTTAAGTGGAAGGGTTTTTTCATGAAATAACCTTACAATGTTCAAAATTGTTTGTATTATGTTGTTATTAATGAATTATTACATTACAATCCATTTATTCATTCAATAGAGTCTTTTCATTCCAATTCGTTCGATTTATTCATTCAATAGAGTGTTTTCATTCCAATTCTTTCCATGGAGCCAAGTCAAGCTAGAGAAGCCCATAAGGTCTTTTCATACCAATTCTTTCCAATATGTATGATCCAAGTCAAGCTAGAAAAACACCAATTCTTTCCAATATGTATGAGCCAAGTCAAGATAGAAAAACAGTAGAATTAATGTCAATTGTGTGTTGCTAACCTCCATAGAATTCATGTAAATTGTGTGTTGCTAACCTCATATGAGGTAATTTTATAATTCCTAAAAAGATCACATATTCACATAGTTTTAATAAAGAAAACCAAATATCTAAGATTTATTCATTTTGTTTTTTAGATTCCACAATATTAAAAAACATAATATGTAAGATTTGTTATTTTTAATGTCAATTGTGTTGAAAAATATTCTTAAAAGGTTTCTTGATTTTCCATTTAAATTAGATTTTTGTTATACGTTTTTATTTCATTTCTTAATTTAAAACTTTTTTTTCCAGTAAAAAAATCACTCAAAAAATTATATTAATTATAATTTTTTTTACATATTCATCAAAATGTGAAAAGACTAATACATTTCCTTACTAGTCCTTCTCCACTATGAAATAAAAGGCCTCCAAAACTTCCAAACCATCTCTACCAATCTGCACCTCATCTGTAAAAGATGCTGAAAAAAATACATAACTTCTTTGTCTGGCCAAATTAAAAAATATTGATCTTTACATGACCAGTCCTTGCTCGAGAAAAACAAAACCACACTCACCTAATGGAGAAAAAGAATTAGAACAAATTTATATGATGGGATGGTCCCTCACTTTCTCCATCCCAAGTGAAATATGTAAGTCTACCTTTCGACGAGGAAAGGGCTCTCTTAGAAAGAAAATCAGCCTCCTTATTGGATTCCCTATATATATGATGGAAATTTATACCTTGAAAGGTTTCCATCTGCTCTCTTATCCTACTCTTCCATCCTTCAATATTTATCGCTTGAAGATTCCCTTTTGAATTAAGCCAATCAATGATCACTTTGGAGTCCCCCATAACCTGCAGATTTTGAATTTCCAGAAGACTTGCTACCATAAGTGTTGCCCAAGCTCCAATTAATTTTTCTTTTGTGATGGTTCCTACACCACAATTTATGTACCAACTCTAATCCAGTGCCTCAGTACATTTCAGTGTACCTCCTGCCCCACATCTGGACCCCCCTGCCTCCGCTACCCCATAAAAAAAAAACCATTGTATAACCTTGAATTCTGAAAAAAGGTTTTATTATCAGAGCCTGGGAATTACTATCTCAATGTTTTTTTGTGAGAACTCCAAGGATCTTGAAGATGGCCACAATGGTTACTGAAGTTTTCTTCCCTTCGAAGATAGTCGAATTGTGTTCCTTCCAGATATGCCAAGTCATTATTAATGGGAGAATCTTAGGCGCCGAACTGATCAGTAACCACGCTTCCATACACTCATCTAAAGTAGATCCATTCCATCTAAAGTTTGATTTTAACAGCTGAGAAAGATGAGCCCACACTCTCTTTGTGAAGTCGCAATGGATGAGAAGATGAGAAGTATCTTCAGAATTCGTTTTACACAGAAAGAAAAGTCCAGGCCTTATCCACCCTTTATTAAGAAGAACACTCCAGGTAATTATTTTATTTTTGGAAGCCAGTAAGAAGAACAAGACAATTTTTAATTGATTACACCACTTCCAGTAATTGATCTTCCAACCACTCCAAATCGGCAATGGTTGAGTGGAAAGAATTGCATTATAGCAATTTGTGACTGAGAAATCCCCCGACCGATTGCCTCCATCCAATATCAATTCGTCTTTTTTAAAAGATAACAAAGTAATCCCCTCTCCACACAGTTCTTTAATGAATGTTGACCATTTAGTTGCTTGAGCGCCTAGTAATCCCATCTCGGTGCTTGTTCTCCAATGATCAATACTAATTAAATTCTCCTGCATCTTCATTGCTTGAGAAAGGTATGTAACATGTTTAATATTGAGAGCATTCAATAGATCAGTGTTGAGAAGCGATTTAGTCCACAATCCCAAGATCCCATCACAGCCAACTTTAAGATCTTCTCCATTCCATGGAATCCATGTAATTCAATGGAGGATGATCAGGAGCGTGCAGAGGAGACTTACCCAGATTCTTGAAGCCAAATTTGAACTTTGGTTTAGTCTTCTGAGCCAATTAATAAGCGAGGAATTATGAAGATATTTATCTCTAATTACATTGTGCCAAAGACTCTCTGGCATTAAGACGTGCCACAGTGTGACTGAATTTAATGCCAAGTCAAAAAAAATTAAGTTGTGAATGCCCCATCCCCCATTCCTTTTGGGTCTTGAAATCACCTCCCAGCTACAAAGGTTAACTCGTTGTTTGTCTTGGTGGTCATTCCATAAAAATTCAAAAATTAATTTTCTGATTTTGGATAGGACTGAACAAGGCAAGACTTCCATGGACATCCAATATACTGTCTGTCCTTCCAGAATAGATTTAACCAAGATATATCTCCCAGCCAATGAGAGACACCTATTACACCAGTGGTCGATTTTTTTTTTTAATTTTAGTAACAATCCATCCACAATCTATTGCTCGATGTGCACCAGTCTTCAAGAAATATCCCAGATAACGGAACCCATTAGTAAGGTCATTGAAAGTATAATGTAGGACAAATTTGAACATGCCCAGTTCAAGTTCCGAAAGGCCTACATGATGGATTTTTTATTTAGATAAGTTCACTGCGAGGCCAGAGTCTTTAAATAAAAGTGAAATCAGTTTGTTGATCTCTCTCCACTACACTAGGCTTGCATTGGATGAAATGAGGATATTGTCCACAAACAGAAGATGTAAAATTTTGGTCAGTCTAGCAATATTTAATCCTGAAATAGAACCCTCCTCTTGACTCTTTTTCAATAATAAACTGAGGCCCTCCATGATGAGTATGAAAAGAAGAGGTGATAATGGGCACCCCTGCCTGATTCCCCTTCCACTTATGAAGAAATCAGTAACTTCC
The DNA here is from genome assembly GCA_009831015.1 of Picea engelmannii. Lineage (NCBI taxonomy): Eukaryota > Viridiplantae > Streptophyta > Pinopsida > Pinales > Pinaceae > Picea > Picea engelmannii. The sequence goes on from ML797632.1 coordinate 141,204, forward strand.
CCATTGGTAAGGAAAGCAAAGGATGATGAGGTGGTACATGCCATGATCCAATTGGTCAAAAGTAATCACATCTCAATATTTAGGAGGATCATTCTAATAAGGTCCCAATCAATGCAATCGTAGGCTTTCCTTAAGTCCAGTTTCAGGACAAGGGATTTTAGCTTCTTCTTCTTAATACTATGAAGGCTTTCATAGGTTGTACCAATGGCATCTTGAATATGTCTTCCTTCCAGCAAGCCCATCTATTCAAGAGAGATTGACTTAGACAAGAAGGGTTTGATACGAGAGGCAATAATATTAGAAATAATCTTGTAACACAAGTTGCAGAGGGAAATAGGATGAAAGTCCTCGAAGGATTTTGGATTGTTGGCCTTCGAGATCAAAGTCAAAAAAGTTGAATTTATGCCACCGACAATTTTGCCTAAGATTCTTGAATCTTCCGCCATTGCTAAGAGATCCTCACCGACAAGATCAAAAAAACAGATGAAAAACTCTGTTGTCCATATGTCTGGACCTGGACTTTTTTATTTTTTACACTGAAACAGAACAAATTTCAATTCCTCCAAAGTGACAAGGTTGTACAATGTATTCGCTTCTTCTTCAGTGACCATTAAAGGAAAAAGGTCTATCAGTTTACATTGTTATTCTATGTTCACTGTGGAGGATGCCCTATAAAAATGCTTATAATAATGGACTTCTTCATTTTTAATTCCCAGTTCATCCTTCACCGAAGCACCATCTTCCTTTTCTATTTCCCAAATATACTTTTTGACTCTGTTTTTACTAACGATCTTATGAAAAAATTTCGTATTTCTATCCTCGCCTGCCATCCATAGTGCCCTGCTACGCAACTGCCAATGTTGTTCCTCTTTTCTTAAAATCTCATTTCTCTCAGTTTCCAGAGAACTCAATAATTCTTTTTCTCCTAGATCATTAAAGTCATTACTCGGGATATGACTGATTTTTTTAATTTATGCTTCAAGTGACAACATTTTTTCTTTGTGAATTTCCTTCAGGTCTTTGTTCCATTTTTTAGTAAATCTTTTAAGATCCTGTAACTTCTAGATTAATCTCTTCTGATTGCTTGTTTCTGAAAGATAAGTCGAGTCTTTCCGAACTCTTTCCACTAAATCCACAAAATCCTTTTCACCAAGCCATTGTTCATTAAATTTAAAAGGAAAAGATTTATATGCAGGCGGAAAATTTAGTTGTAAGAGAATTGGGGCATGGTCGGAAACAAAAGGAAAATTGACCCATGACCTATAAAAACCATTTTCCATTAAAATAATTTCATCTACTAAACACCTATCTAGTCTCCTTGCAATGGCTTCCTGCCCCTGGCGGCCATTTCTCCAGGTTGGCACCAGTTTCACCGGTTTAATATCGATTAGTTTCTTTGTTGTGAAAATCTTATTGTAATAGTCATCCACTAGACCATTTCTATTCCCCCCCCAAGACTCTTCAGGAGAAAGGAGGATATTAAATTCTCTTGCCATAATTAAATTTTTTATATTGATTAAACCACTGCTTTCCACAGTTTTCTATAAAAAGATCTAGTTCATACATGGAGCATATACATTGAGTAAGGAAACATCCTGATTGTTGAAAATACACCTACCTGATAATAAAATGCCCCCCACCATAATATAAGGAGACATATCGAATAGTGTTGGGTCCCATGCTACATGTAAACCACCGTAAGTGCCCATAGAACTTACCGAACAAACCACCCACGCTGATCTGAAGGAAAGTAAATATTATCTCGATTTCTGAGCAGTAACTAAAGTTTCTTCGAAAAAAATTATTTCAGGTTGAGTGAGTGTCAACAATTTCTGAATGGAAGCAACTTTGAGGGTGCCTCCAATCCCTTGAATATTTAAGGAGAGAAATAACATTATTTTTCCCTCACCAAGACTTTCACTGCTCTAAGAGGCCCAGTTTCACTGGAAGAAGGGGTTGCTTCAGTAATCTGCACCGAGTTCTGTGACTGATTTTTCCAGCTACTTCTCATTTTGATAGGAGAGATCTCGACTCCTAAACCCCTCGACCATGCAAAATATCTTCCCTGACTAGACGGTTTGATCTTGAAACTATTAATCCCAGAAGACTCTCCATGTTCAATGCATTTTCTCCCTATATAAGTAGGAAGTTTAATGGCCTAATCATTATCCTTAATAAAAGGGATCAAAGATTCTAAAACAGTATTGAGTGAACTCACTTTGTCTTCTGGTTCTCTGAAACCTGCCTCCAACAAAGAGTCATTTAAAACAGGGATGGTAGGACTATGAAGCGTCTCGGGCTCTCTCACCTCACCCCCTAGTGTGTATGGAAAGGAGGGGAAAACTGTATTTATGAAGGAGGGAGAGGCAGCACGACTCGCTGCAGGTAAGTCGTTATCAATACAATAGGGTCTTTGAATTTTTTTTTAATTAAATTTTATGATTTGTTTGAATGGTTATGGCATCTTTTACTTTTCATTTATAAGATTATGAAATTGCTAGTGTGAAACCCTAGGAGAAAATCACATGTTATTGTCCTTCTCTTAATAGCTCTCCACCTACTTGATATTTCTAGAAGATACCTCCATTGAAGCATATTCTAGAGCCCTACCTTAGTATCACTCTAGTACTATTGCTTCATTAAGATTTTATTTTATTTCAAGCCATACCTAAAGAAGAAGGAAAACCACTAGGGCCTAGGGTTACCTACTTCCTAGTAGCTTTTTTCCTTCTAGGGTTTTGGATGATTGGGGCCTTAGGTTACTAACACCTCAACCATCCTCCCTCTTTTCTTTAGCTCACTCATAATCATTTGTTTCCCCTAAATATTTTCGCTGTAAAAGTGACTCCATTTACCCTAAAGGCACTAGGTCATACCTTATAATTGATTGATTGATGAAAACAACTTTCAAACCATCTACTTCAAGGTCTTAGCTAACCATTTCTAACCTTAGATCAGACTAACTTACTAACTATATTGTTGTTGTTCCAAAATAAATCTGCATCCATATATGACAACAGTAAAATATTCCAAAAGCAAGTGTTAAAGTTGATTTTACATTGTCTTCTTTGCTTCTAACAAATACTAGCATATTGCTAATTTTAGGTTATCATTTTTGGTCATTATTGAAGCTTGTTTAAGGCATAATTGTGAAGCTATCATTATATATACATTGTTGTTATAAATTTATGTTGCTTCATCTTTTATACCAGCTTATTTATTTTATTCAAAGTCTAAGGTTTTATGAAGCATTAATATCAATTGGTACTTTCAAATAATGTTTTTTTGTTTTCTTGTTCTAGGCAAGTACACTTAAGCAAATATTTTCTTCATCTTATTAAAACCTTTGGGAAATTTTGATCAATGTGACTTGTGAGAAGGGTATAAATTTCTTGATATTATTACCTTTGCCTTCTCAAACCTCCAAGTCACCGGGGATGCCTCCCCTGGGCTACTACCCCTAAAGAGAAAGAGGTGTCTTATTTAGGTGACAGTGATAGGATAACCTCTTGTTACGCCAATTTATATCTCACTTGCCTTTGGATTTTGGGAAAGTGCAAATTGCATGATAACATTTTGGCATCGTTGTCGGGGAACACTAATTTAATTCTCCTCAAAGAAGACACTTTTCGGTAATCCTTTCCTCAAAATCCTTTACTTTACAAAGCTTACCTGGCGACTACACTGAGGGTGATCCCCTCATCCCTTTGATAATCTCAATAATATTGTCTAGCGGATCCACTGATGAAGACCCATAGTAGATGTCAATACACACTTTCTTCTCTCGTAGTTCCTATTGTCCCCATGGTCCCTCCTAAATGGTCTCCCAAAGAAATTTTCATCCCTTTGGACTTAGCTAACACTCAAGGTGGATTGCACGATCTCCCAAAAGGGGTTGATTTCTAGATACCTAAATTCCCGGGAGAAGTAGGATCTTATGGAAACTCATATTGGACTAAATTTTGTGAAGGGTATGAATTTCATCAATTAGGAAAAGAACACCCTGACACGTTTATGAGACTTTTCTTGAACTCACTCATTGGGAATTCTAGAACCTGGATTAATAATATCCCAAGTGAAATCCTCAAAACTCCTGAGGGTTTGAAATGAGCTTTCATGAACAGATGGGGTAAAGAAGAAAGTATGGCCTCCTTTTATTCTCAATACCTTAAAGTTTTCAAACGAACCGACAAAAATGTTAGGTAATTCAATGATAGGTTCAACGCTCTCATTAGCAAACTTCAGCCCAATTTTCTCCCAAAGAGTGTTATTCTCCAACATTAACTTAAATCCTTAGAAGGAACTTTACAATTTTCCCTCAAGGATCAATTACCTACAAACCTAGAAGAAGCTCAAGATGTTTCCTTCGATATTGAAGAGAATCTTAAGTTTAGCGATTCCATCCATCAAGTCAATTTTTTGAACAGTGATGACATCTGGGAGTTGAATAAGGAAAGCATGGGACGAATAGAGCATGACCTCCCAGATATTCTAGAGGTAGAAAACAATAGTTTCCCTAGGAAATGGAGCACAAATTTCTCAAACATGAAAGATGCCTTAATTTTTTCAAAACAACATGAACCCTCTAAGGATCTAGGTACCTCTGAATAAATCACTCAGTTAGAAAGGTCACTATCATAAACCCAAAATCATCTTTCTATGACACTTCCTCAAACAATAAAATATCATGCTCCAAAAGAAAAAAATTGTCTGAAGACTTTGAACCTACAAAATGTTGCAAGACAAGAAGATGATCCTAAGTCCTTATCATGCAAGGAATCCCATTTTGAATGTTATCACCCAAAGGCTACTCATGAGAAATATAATTATGTAGATTCCATATTTACCTTGTTCACGCCAAATCAAATCCAAGAGAATCAAGACATGAGGAAGCCTAGGATTGAATACTTGGGACAAACAAGTGAGGAATCAAGGGTAAAGCTTGAAGATCCCCAGGTGTATGTCAACAATCTACCCCAACATTTCCCAAAACCTAGCAATGATAGGACCAACCTGAGCACTAGTATGGCATGTATCGTACAAAAAGTAAAAAGGATTTGTGGAATGTTGGAAACCCCTTCTTTGAAAAAACAAATCTCAGATGACCAACTATCATTCGAAGAAACTTCCACACTATTACAAACTAGTCATTTTGAGAAAAATGAGCAAACACCCTTTCTCACTTCATTGCTAATAGATGACCTATATCTTCAAAAATGCATGCTTGACTCCTATTCATCTGTCAATATGATGAGTTTGAATGTTATGTACCAATTGGGGATGGAATTTACAGGGCCTTATACCAATGTTCATGGATTTGAGTCAAAAGGGATCAATATCTACGGCTTGATGGAAGGTCTTCAAGTGCATCTTGCTAACTACCCTGATTTCCCCATCATAATGGATGTTGTTTTTGTAGATACACCTGACACTTGGGGAATTATATTATATAGGGAATGGGATGCTACTTTAGGTGGGAGTCTACAGATGGACTTGTCCTATGCAACTATTCCCATCAGGGACCAAGATTGCATCACCTTGCATAACAAGCCAAAGAGAATGGAACACATCAAAAGGTGTAATCATGGACATAGTGACTACCACTCCATATATCCATGCTTATTTCAAGGTTGGCCCACTCTTAATTTGATAGAAGAATACAATATTAATGAGATAACATGGGCCAAGGGAAATGGTGATGAGAATATTCCTAGAAATCACAAGGATGGCATTGCACTAGGTAATAACGAGATGTTACATTTTCACGAAACATACATAAGGGATAGTGATTTGGTAGGACCCCACCCCATCGTTATAGAGAAATAAAGAGATACAAATTGGGGTGATTATCCTGACGATTCCTCTGACATATCTCAATACTGGGATGACTATTTTTCTACACAAGAACATGACTATTTTATAAGGTTTAGAAGGAAAGGAGTTGGCCTCGTCAAATGGAAAGGGAATGATGAAAATTCATTGACTGAGCCAAACCAAGAAGATGTACTATTCACAGAACCCCACCCCCCTCCCTTGACACAATACACCAGAGTACACAAAGCAATTGATTCTGAAGGAGGGGACTACAAGCAAGGATATTTGGTTATAGAGTGGGATACAAAGATGGGGGAGCCTATCAATGTCAAAGGGAGTGCACAATTTTGGCTTGGACCTTTCAGAGTTGGAATGAAGTCAGTCAATGATGCCTACTATCTATCCACATTGGAAGGAAGAAGACATCCATTACCAGTTAGTGGACACCTTTTCAAACCCCATCAAGGGGAAAATACTTGACTTCACAGGTAAGTATAGGTAAGTAGGTAGGAAGTTATGTTCATTGTATATACCATCTGCATTTCATGCTAGCGTAGTTGTATTTCCATTTGTATATATGATAGCTTACTTGTATTTCATTTTATCATATATAATCCAGGGGTGATATCACCACCCCAAGATATTACTAATCAATGTTTTTGAGATCTAGCAGGTCATAGGTCATACTAGAGTTGCTAAGGTTCTCATGCACTCTATGGTGAGAACATGTCCCCGAGTTTGAGCCAGATGTTATCCCCTATCCTAGGGATAACTAAGGCGATTATGTCCGAGGCCCACAAGTCCTAGACATGGAGAACCAAGAGCCATATTGACTTGATCTTGGCCCTAGAGGGCCCATCCTTTCTTCTTCAGTGCCTTCATTCCATCAGTAGCAACAACATCCATCCCATCGGCCTAGTTCTGAAGTAGCAATGGGTCTTGCTCCATGAGGCAATGAGTCCGGGTATCATGGTATGTGTCATTCTAATTCTCAAATCATTTGAATATGTGCATTTAATTCTCTTTTTCTTCATGACGTTTGCTTGGAAATTATTCCTTTTAACTTGTCCATACCTGGGGGGGATGACAGAATTCCCTAGCAAGTGGTTTATCTTAGGAGTGAGTTTCCACTGGGTGGGTTTATGAAAGGTCAACGTCCATTCCTTCCATACTTATCACTTTTCATCATCTTCCCTCTCATCTATCCCCTACATTGGTTTGGGCATTGGGTTTTCTAAGCCAGTAAGGCTTGTTGGCATGTTTTCAGATAGAGGCAGAGTATGTGTGTTTCTCATTGATGGCGATGCCATTGATGGTGAAGATCAGCACGATCAGTAGCGCAGCGATAATGGCATGGAAATGGAAAGATCAATAGTGAAGAGCAACAATGATCGTTGGATTCCATTCAGAATTCCCAATGACCGTCAGATATGAATTCAGATAGGAAGAGCATGCATTAGAAGAGAATAGATCTCAGGCATCAGATCTGAGCCCGAAGATCAACCGTCGTTGGATCCATAACAAGGAGCATGGTCTTTATGTGCAAGATGAAGCGAGCCTAGAAAATCTCGAAATCAAGAGGACCGTTGATCCAAGAAGGACACGTGGAAAATAGTCAGAGCACGACAAAGGTTTCATTTTAGAGTTTCACAGATTGGGAAATTCAAAGGAAAGAGGTTCTCTAACCCCTCGAACTCACGATATGCGAAATCACAATAACAATCCTGGCCGTTGGAGTCATAGGACACGTGGCAAGCGATTGGAATTTCATCGACTTTTACATTGGAGGAGTCAATGGAGCATGGTGTGGGAACTCGTGATATGCGATATCCCAAAATTATCTGAGCCGTTGAATTGAGGGTTGATCTGAACCCTTGGATCGAGGTATGTTGTGGAATGTTGGATGTAGAGGACACATGGCGAGCGATTGGCATCTCACTGACTGGAAAGTCAAAGGAAGGAAATACTATGACCTTCCAACTCGCGATATGCAAAATCTTGATAAGAACTGGCCCATGGTCATAGACAAGGTCACATCGTCAAAGGCTGGAGGAAGGAGCTAGCAGAGCTAAGCCCCTTTTCGGAGATCGCAACATGAAGAGTCAAGACTCTTCATCTTTGGATTACTGAAATGTGAAATGAGAAAATGTATTTTTGTATAGGCTGTGGTCACCGCCAGTGGTCATGTGAGAGGGAGGGGCTAGCGGAGCTAAGCTCCATTTCAGGGATCACAACTTGGAGCGTCGAGACCCTTCGACACAGGATTGCTGAAATGAGAAATGTGAAAATCATTTTGATTGGGCCTGTGGTCACAGCCAGTGAGCATATGGGATAAATGCAAGACCCTATGGATTTAATCCAACGGTATTGGTTATTTGAGCATTTGATCGAAGGGCTATTGTTGCTCTTCATGATTAAATGTTCAGTTACGTTTCAATTAGCATAATCGAATCATGGTTCTTTATCGGTTGGAGATTCGGTTGATGAGATGTTTTCTTCTTTGCCCAAGGAGATTCGAAGTGTAACTGATGAGGCTGGTGTGTATAAAAGGAGAGATGTAGTAATTGTGTGAGGTTGGTTGTTCTAACTGAAACAATGAGATGAATTGTAAGAAGGGTAAAATGAAAGAATGCAGAGCATGAGATAAAACTCAGAGATGAGTAATAGTCACCAAACAAACATAAGCAAGAGAAGAATAGCAGAATAGCATGAATCAAGAATAGAATAGTAGAATAGCATGAAGCAGAGCAGAACTGCAGAACATTTTTTTGAACCAGAGAAGAATTGCATAACAGTGAAGAAGGGGTAAGAACTGAAATACCTGTATTGTTTGTTTGTCAATCATTTTAATCATAATCAAGGAGGAAGGTTGGTGCTAGGGAGGACTGTGGTCCTATGATATTCAAGTTGGTGCTTGAATATTGGAAGTTGTATCTTCCATCTAGTTGTGGCTAGAAAAACAGGATGGCAGGGTGGTGCTTGGGAAAACACAGAGTTTTCTGTATACAAGTTGGTGCTTGTATAAATCCAGTTGGTGCTGGAATATTTAGGGAGTTGGTGCTTCCTTCTAGTGGGTGTTAGAGAAACTAGAGAGTTGGTGCTCTCAACAAGTTGGAGCTTGTAAACCAGAGGTAGTAGCCTCACTTTGAGTTGGTGCTCAAACATAGATGATGTACAGAACTTAAAATATTGCCTATCATTTCGAAGAAGAAGAGGTTTTCTCCCTTTATGGGTTTCCTCATGAAAATCTGTCTCTGTGTATATCTTCTATGTGATTGATGCTCATTATTTTTTTTGTCCATATGATGTATAGTATTGATGGTCACTTGATGAAAGATTAAAAATGGTTTAATAGACTTAATATTGTTTAAGCATAGTAACAACTGATTCACCCCCCCTCTCAGTTGTCTTAGTAGTTTCAACAATTGGTTTCAGAGCGAGTTTTGTTTTTCTAAAGGTATATATGTAAGCTTAAACAAGACAAGTCATGAAGGGACTTTAACCACTAAGCCTCCTCTATTTGATGGAACAAATGTTTCCTTTTGGAAGGTTAGAATGAGAACATACCTAATGGCCTTAGGTGTTGATGTTTGGGATGTAGTAGAGATTGGATACATAAACCCTGTTGTGCTAGCTTCCAAGGATGATAAGTTAGAATTTAGCTTTAATGCTAAGGGAATGAATGCTATATTGAATGGAATTGCAGAAGTTGAGCTTGTAAAGGTGATGCATCTTCAAACTGCCAAAGAAATGTGGGATAAACTTATTAGCAGTTATGAAGGAAATGAGAAAGTAAAGATGCCAAACTTCAAACATATAGATTGAAATTTGAACAGCTAAAGATGAATGAAGATGAAATAGTTAGCAAGTATTTTTTAAGAGTTGAATAACTTGTGAATGCCATGAAGGGTCTTGGTAAGAAGTTTGAAGAATCATTCTTAGTTCAGAATATTTTAAGATCTTTGCTTGATAAATTTAATCCAAAAGTTTCTGCAATAGAAGAACTAAATGATCTTAAAACTTTGTCCATTGATCAACTCCTAGGAACTTTAACTGCATATGAAATGATAATTAGCAAGGATAAATCCATTACTAGAGAGGCTTCTTTTAAAGAAGACAAGAATACTGATTCAGAGCTAGATGATATTGAAGCAAAATTTGTGAGAAGGTTAAAGAGAGGATCAGAAAAATATCAAGGCAAGTTTCCCTTCAAATGCTTTAACTGTGTTAAAATAGGCCATTTTGCATCTAAGTATCCCCACAAGAAAAAATACCAAAAGAAAAACAACTTTGATGATGAAAAGAAATACAAATTTAAGAAATACAGTAAAAACAAAAGTTTGTGTGCAAACAATGATGACTCCTCAGAAGACTTAGATAGTGATTCATCCTGTGAAGACAAAGTGAATGACTTTATTCTTATGGCTATGGTATATCTTGATGATAAACTCACAGAAGGTGGCATGGATGATGAATAAGATGTGGTGGATATGGAAGGTGAATTAATCAATGCTTTGGAAGAAATTGACAGACTCAGATGTAAGAAGAGAAAACAAAAACGATTGTTGATGCAGTTTTAAATTAATGGTGAAAAACCTGATTAAAACTTTTCTCTACTAAAAGTGGAGTTAGAAGAGGCAAATAAAATAGAAGACATACTGAAACAATAGTTGTTAGAGAATAAAGAGAGGTGTGAAGCCTTAGAAGAAGAGATAGTAAAAAATAGAAAAGAAATGGAGAAGTTTAAGGCATTGTATCACCAAAATCTGTCAAGTATTAAAGCCTCAGAAGAATTAACTTCCATTCTAAATTAGCAAAGGAATCCAAAGTTGAAATTTGTCTTGGGCTATGAAGAAGGATCAAGTAGCGATCATCCAAGTAATACAAAACCAATCAAGTTTGTCAAATCTACAATCATTGACAACAACCACTCTGCAGAAACAAAGAAATAAAATCAGCCACCAATAAGGAATGAAAGAAAATGTACCAGAACCAAATCTGTAGATCAAAGAAATAACACAAACACATCTTCTGATCAAAGAAATCATCAGCATGGAAGAAATTGACTGCGGTCTTTTTTTAGGTACAAAGGTTTTTTCTATGGTTATTGTTTTTTTTGTTCTAACTTTGGTCACAAAGATGTAAACTATTATTTAAGATCTAGATATGTGAAATCAAGATACTCAAGGAATAATTATCTGCCACAACAAAGATTGAGACAGGCAAGAAATAAAAGACCACAAACTAGAAATCGTGTGATGGATGGGGGAAGGATGCAGGTGAAACATAACAACAGTTATGAGCATAAAAATCGTTATGATCTGTTATTCAGTGAACCAGAATGTTACATCTATCATAACTATGGACATAAAGCTGAAGATCGGCACTTAAGGAATTTTAAGCCAGACTCGAATCCCACTGCTGAAAATTTCAAGATTTGGAAGAAGAAAGAAGATAAAAAGTGTAGACTAGTTTTATCAGCCCAAAGACAAAATAATCCCTGGTATATTGACAGTGTATGTTCCAAACATATGAATGGATACAAAAGTAAGTTTTTAACTCTAAGTGAAATCTAACTTTTGGAAATGATGCACCAGAAAAAATAAAAGGTAAAGGAATGGTAAGTTTGAGTAATGGCAAAGGGAAAGCTCAAGATGTGTTGTTTGTAGAAGGTCTGAAATATAATCTTCTTAGTGTGAGTCAAGTCTGTGATAGAGGATGTGAAGTCATTTTTACTTCTAAAGATTGTAGAATAAACTCTGTGAATTCAGGACAGCTAGTTGCAAAAGGGATAAGAACAGAAAACAATGTCTATGTGTTAAAAGAAGAATGCCACTTAAGCAAGTATGATGAAAGTTGGCTATGGCATAGGAGAGTTGGACACTTAAATTTTGATCATATAATCAAGCTCAAAAATAATGGGGTAGTAAGGGATATTCCAAAGATATCAAATCCATATGATTTTGTTTGTAAACCATGCTAGATAGGAAAGCTTACTCGAAAACAGTTCAAATCTAAAAACTTTCCTTCAACAGAAAAAAACTCTCCAGTTAGTACATATGGATTTATGTGGACCATTGAGAAAAGAAGGTACACGAAAAGAAAACTATTTTATGTTGATTATTGATGATTATTCTAGACTAACATGGGTTTCCTTTCTTAAATAAAAATCTGAAGCATTTGAAAACTTCAAAGTGTTTAAGGCTCTGACTGAGAATCAAACAGGAAAAATATTGAAGGCAATAAGGTCTGATAGAGGAGGAGAGTTTAGCTCATGGAACTTCAAAGAGTTTTGTGATAAACATGGGATCAAAAGAAAGTACACAATCCCAAGGACTCCACAACAAAATGGAGTTGTTAAGAGGCAGAATAGATCAGTACAGCAAATGGAAAGATCAATGATGAATGAAAAAAATATTACTCAGACGTATTGGGTGGAATAAATACATACAGTTGTTCATATTCTAAACAAATCTCATCTCAGACCACACAGTGACAAGACTCCTTATGAATTATGGTTTGGAATACCTGCTTCAATCAAGCATTTTAAAGTCTTTGGGAGTAAATGTTATATCAAGAATAATGATGAAAATATTGGAAAATATGATGACAGGGATGATGAAGGTATATTATTAGGTTATGCTACAAACAGTAAAGGTTACAGATGTTACAATAAGAGGCTGAATAAATTGGTTGATTGTATTGACATAAGAGTTGATGAAGAATTCTCGATAGGAAATGTAAGCAGTGTTGAACCAAGCACATAAGATACAATTGAAAACAAAGATGGACGGGTCCAAAGATCGGAAAGAGAAGAATCTGAATCAGATGAAGATACAAATACTCCAACTGACACAAATCAGCAGAAAGAAGCAAAATCACCTCTTAGAATTGTTAGAAAGAATCATCCTGAAAATCAGATAATTGGAGATATAAATAAAGGAGTTCAAACAAGAAGGAAATTGATTAAAGACTTAGAACAATCCCATGTTGATTTTTTATCTATGGCTAAGCCTAAAACTTTTGATGAAGCCAGCCAGCATGATGATTGGATTAGAGCTATGAATCAATATCTTGATCTAATTGAGAAGAACAATACTTGGGAGCTTGTTCCTAGAACTGAAGACAAGAATGTAATAGGTTCCAAATGGGTGTTCAAAAATAAAATGAATGAAAAAGGAAAACTTGTTAGAAATAAAGCCAAATTGGTTTGTAAAGGATATGCACAAGTTGAAGGTCAGGATTTTTATGAAACTTTTTCTCCAGTGGCAAGATTGGAAGTTATCAGAATGTTTCTTTCATATTCATGTCATAAGAACTTTAAAGTGTATCAGATGGATGTTAAGTCAGCATTTCTTAATGGAGATCTAGAGGAAGAAGTATATATCGAGCAACCTAAAGGATTCTCATTGATAGATAATCCTAACTATGTATGCAAGATGAAGAAGGATCTATATGGACTGAAACAAGCACCACGAGCTTGGTATTATAGACTGGAAAAATTCTTACAAGACAAAGGATTCAAGAAAGGTATTGTTGACAACAATATCTACATTAAGTCTGAAGGTGATAATTTACTAGTTGTTTTGGTTTATGTAGATGATATTATTTTTGGTTGTACTAATGAACCTTTTGTCTAGTGGTTTTCTAACTCTATGCAAACAAAGTTTGAGATGTCCATGATAGGAGAACTGTCATACTTTATGGGTTTACAAGTAAATCAGAGTTCTGCAGGAATATTTATCTCTCAAGAAAAATATTTGAAAGAGATGTTGAAGAAATTTTAGATGGAGGATTCCTCTCCTATTAGTACACCTATGGTGGTTGGTTGCAAGCTTAGTAAAGATGATATTTCACCTGATGTTTATCAAAGGACATATCTCTCTATGATAGGCAGTCTTTTGTACATCACAACATCCTGTCTTGATATAATGCAAGCTATTGTAATGGTAGGTCGTTATCAGTCTGCCCCTAAACAAATTCATTTGGTAGATATCACAAGGATATTCAAATACTTGAAGGGAACAATGACTTATGGTATGTGGTATCCCAGAAATCAAAATTTTCAGTTAACTGCTTATTCAGATGCAGATTGGGCAAATTGTGTGGATGAGAGAAAGAGCACCAGTGGAGGTGCATTCTTCCTGGGTGACTCCTTGGTAGCATGGATTAGTAAGAAGTAGGGATCTATTTCCTTATCAACTACAGAGGCAGAGTACATTGTTGTTGCTACTTGTTGCACTCAGATTTTATGGATGATTCAAACTCTTACAAATTTGAAGGTAAATTATACTGATCCGATTACAATTCATTGTGATAACACTAGTGCCATTAGTGTCTCCAAAAATCCTGTTCTTCATTCCAAGACTAAGCATATCCAAATGAAATACCATTTTCTCAAAGAACAAGTTACAAAAAGATTCATTCAGTTGAATTATATTCCTTCCATGGAACACATAGCTGATATCTTTACTAAATCGTTAGCAGCGACCCCTTTTGGATATCTTCATCAAAATTTGGGGGTTATAATTTCCTTCATCTAATCTGTTCACCTGGTCAGGGGGAGTACTTATTGAATATCTGTTGTATTTCTAAGATGCTCATAGTTGAAAGGGGGAATATGTACCACAACAGCTTAGGGGGAGCATGTTTCTTCTTTAAAATTGATGTCAAAGGGGGAGAAAGTGTGTTAATTTCAAGGATGCTATAGTGGTAGTAATTTCAAGGATTATACAGTGGTATAGTTGCATGTTATTCAAGGGGTTTCCATCAATGCCAAAGGGGGAGATTGTTGGCGTGTTTTCAGACAGAGGCAGAGTATGCGTGTTTTTCATTGATGGTGATGTCATTGATGGTGAAGATTAGCACGATCAGTGGCGCAGTGATAATGGCATGGAAATGGCAATATCAAAAGTGAAGAGAAACAGTGATCATTGGATCCCATTTAGAATTCCCGATGACCATCATATCTGAATTCAGATAGGAAGAGCACACAGTAGAAGAGAATAGATATCATGTGTCATATCTGAGCCCGAAGACTGACTGTCGTTGGATCCATAAGAAGGAGCACGGTCTTTATATGCAAGATGAAGCAGGCCTACAAAATCCCGAAAGAAGGAGGACCGTTGATCCAAGAAGGACACGTGGAAAACAATCAGAGCACGACAAAGGTTTCGTTTCGGAGTTTCCCAGATCAGGAAATCCAAAGGAAAGAGGTTCTCTAACCCCTCAAACTCACGATATGCGAAATCATGATAACAATCCTAATTGTTGGAGTCATAGGATAGGTGGCAAGAGATTGGAATTTCGTCTACTTGCACATTGGAGGAGTCAACGGAGCATGGTGTGGGAACTCGCGATATGCGATATCCTGAAATGATCTGAGCCGTCAGATTGAGGGTTGATCTGAACCCTTAGATCAAGGTATGTTGTGGAATGTTGGATGCAGAGGACATATGGCGAGTGATTGGCATCTCGATGACTGGAAAGTCAAAGGAAGGAAATCCTATAACCTTCCAACTCGTGATATGTGAAATTGCGATAAGGACTGGCCCATGGTCATAGATAAGATCACATCGTCAAAGGCTGGAGGAAGGAGCTAGCGGAGCTAAGCCCCTTTTTGGATATCACAACATGAAGAGTCAAAAATCTTCATCTCTGGATTACCGAAATGCAAAATGCGAAAATGCCTTTTTGTATAGGCTGAGGTCACCGCCAGTGGTCATGTGAGAGGGAGGAGCTAGTGGAGCTAAGCTCCATTTTGGGGATCAAAACTTGGAGCATCAAGACCCTTTGACACAGGATTGTCGAAATGCGAAATGTGAAATGCATTTTGATTAGGCCCATGGTCACAACTAGTGGGCATATGGGATAAACGCAAGACCCTGTAGATTTAATCCAATGGTGTTGGTTATTTGAGCATCTGATCAAAGGGCTATTGTTGATCTTCATGATTAACTATTCAGTTATCTTTCAATTAGAATAATCAAATCATGGTTCTTGATCAGTTGGATATTTAGTTGTTGAGATGTTTTCTTCTTTGCCCAAGGAGATTTGAAGTGTAACTGATGAGGCTGGTGTGTATAAAAGGAGAGATGCAGTGACTCTGTGAGGTTGGTTTTTCTAACCAAAACAATGAGATGAACTGTAAGAAGGGTAAAATGAAAGAATGCAGAGCATGAGATAAAACTCAGAGATGATTAACAGACGTCAAACAGACAGAAGCAAGAGAAGAATAGTAGAATAGCATGAAGCAAGAGAAAAATAGCAGAATAGCATAAAGCATAGAAGAACGGCAGAACGGTTTTTTGAACCAGAGAAGAATTGCAGAACAGTGAAGAAGGGGTAAGAACTGAAATACATGTATTGTTTGTTTGTTAATCATTTTATTCATAATCGGGGAGAAAGGGTGGTGCTAGGGAGGACTGTGCTCCTCTAATATTCAAGTTGGTTCTTTAATATTGGAAGTTGTGTCTTCCATCTAGTTGTGGCTAGAAAAACAGGATGGCAGGGTGGTGCTTGGGAAAACACAGAGTATTCTATATACAAGTTGGTGCTTGTATAAATCCAGTTGGTGCTAGAATATTTAGGGAGTTGGTGCTTCCTTATATTGGGTGTTAGAGAAGCCAGATATTTGGTGCTATCAACAAGTTGGAGCTTGTAAAATAGAGGTAGTAGCCTCACTTTGAGTTGGTGCTGAAACATAGATGATGTACAGAACTTAAAAGACTGCCTATCATTTCAAAGAAGAAGAGGTTTTCTCCCTTTATGAGTTTCCTCATGAAAATTTGTCTTTGTGTATATATTATGTGTGATTGATGCTCATTATTTATGTTGTCCATATGATGTATAGTATTGATGGTCACTTGATGAAACATTAAAAATGGTTTAATAGACTTAATATTTTTTAATCATAGTAAAAACTGATTCACCCCCCCTCTCAGTCGTCTTAGTAGTTTCAACAAGGGTTGTACATTTCCTTAGCGGGAAGAATGGGCTAAAGGCCCAAAGGGTAAAAGTAGTTGGTAAAAGTTGAAATCCAAATATCAAACCTTGAGATGCTTCACCCAAGGATCCCTGAGAAATCAATAAAAGGATTCTCAACAAGAAAAGAGGGGACCCATAAAATAAAGATAAAACTCAACACATAGTTGGTGGATAGGGGGTCTCATCATGAGCGAGCCTATTAGGTCCATGGGCATGTAGCAGTATGACACTACTATTCATCTGGTCACCACACCAGGGTAGTGGCTCTTGGTGGCATAGCCAAGAGAAAGGGGGTCTCATCACGATCCAACCTTCCTATCTCCATGAAATGCTTGTGGGTAACGTTGTCACCACTGGTCACCACGCCAGGGCAGTGTCCCCTGGCTATTCTCTTGAAAGAAAAAGCAATAAGATAAAGAGTAAAAAGGCATTGAATGGGATAGGAAATAATTGCATCCATGACAAGGTGCATCTCACCCTCTTCAGAGGCACCCACAGGCAGGACCTACATTTCCCTGTCATCACTGCACCCCTTGCCCAAACATCCCCCACACCATCTCATGCACTTACATGACCTATATTGGTCTTCACCTAGAAAAGCCACACACCTAAGGATAATTAGACTAATAGGATGTCCTGGAACGCTCTCCAAACCTGGCTTGTAGAATAACATAACACCTTTGATCACTTGTTTGGGAAAAGGGAGGTTTTATGCACATGTTTGGGTAACTTGATTATTAGATGTGATTGACATTTCTATGATCCCTGTTACTTATGAACCCATGGAGGGTGTACTTTTTATTGTTGCAGGACCATTCCCTTCAGACAGGCACATATGGGGAGATGATTAGCTCGGACCTCCATAGGGATAAAATCCCACTAGATGGATGTTGAGACCCCAGCCAAGGGAAGACATATACCAGAGTCTTGCACTGGAGAAAATGAAGGGTGTTCCACTAGAGGCACCTTGGAAGGCCTAGACCTAGGGGGGTCTTACCTTTCCTCCTAAACGTTGGCCTTGGGAGGCCCATGACGTCACCCTTGTGATGCTTGACATCACCTAGCATCAAATTGACATGATGGAGGAAGTTGTGTGGCAAGTGGTACATGTGGCATGATCTGGAGGCCTTGGAAGGCCTAACATTTTTCTCATGTAGGCCAACTTCTCACTTATGAGGCCCAACGTCATCCTAGGAGGGAATGACGTCACCTCTTCTACACATTTTAGGGTTTAATTTGTCAATTTTATGTAAAAAACTGGATTTTTGATGTAACTCGCCATGTTGGCCTTTTTTGACCTAACTTGTAATTAAAGGTCATTTGAATTGTATAAATAAGAGGAAAATCCCTTTTATTTTTCATCATCTTTCACTCACACAAGTGTGAGGTCTGAAATTTGGCCTCTTTTAAGGCTTATTGGCTGAACTAAGTGGTGTGCAACTCTTGGAGGGAGCTTTTATTGGTGATTTTTTCATTTTCATGGTGGAAAGTCTTCAACTAGGGCTTGTGACTAGATTATTTTTGGTGAATTAAGTAGAAATATGCAATCCTTCTTTCTTTGAATGGTTATGGTATCTTTTACTTTTCATTTATAAGATTATGAAATTGCTAGTGTGAAACCCTAGGAGAAAAGCACATGTTATTGTCCTTCTCTTAATAGCTCTCCACCTACTTGATTTTTCTAGAAGACACCTCCATTGAAGCATATTCTAGAGCCCTACCTTAGTAGAACTATAGTACTATTTCTTCATTAAGCTTTTATTTTATTTCAAGTCAGACCTAAAGAAGAAGGAAAACCACTAGGGCCTAGGGTTACCTACTTCCTAGTAGATTTTTCCCTCTAGGGTTTTGGATGATTGAGTCCTTTGGTTACTAACATCTCAACCATCCTCCCTGTTGTCTTTAGCTCACTCATTATCATTTGTTTCTGCTAAATATTTTCATTTCAAAAGTGACTCCATTTACTCTAAAGGCAATAGTTCATACCTTACAATTGATTGATTGATGAAAACAACTTTAAAACAATCTACTTCAAGGTATTTGCCAACCATTTATAACTTTATATTAGACTAACTTACTAACTATATTGTTGTTGTTCCAAAACAAATCTACATCCATATATGACAACAGTAAAATCTTCTAAAAGCAAGTGTTAAAGTTGATTTTACATTGCCTTCTTTGCTTCTGACAAATACTAGCATATTGTCAATATTAGGTTATCAGTTTTTGTCATTGTTGAAGATTGTTTAAGGCATAATTATGAAGCTATCATTATATATACATTGTTGTTATAAATTTGTGTTTCTTCATATTTTATACCAGCTTATTTCTTTTATTCAAATTCCAAGTTTTCATGAAGCACTAATATCAATTGGTACTTGCAAATAGTGTTTTCTTGTTGTCTTGTTATGGGCAGGTGCACTTAAGAAAATCTTTGCTTCATCTTAATAAAACCTTTGGTACTTTATTATCAGTATGACTTGTGAGAGGGGAAGAACTTTCTTTATACTATTACTTTTTCCTTCTCAAACCCCCAGGTCACCGAGGACATCCCCCCTGGGCTACTACCCCTAAAGAGAAAGAGGTGTCTTATTTAGGTGATAGTGATAGGATAACCACTTGTTACGCCAATTTTTTTCTCACTTGGATTTGGCTTTTGGGCAAGTACAAATTGCGCAATAATGGTCCCGACGTTTTGTAAATTCAATTATCACCATGGTTATCATTGTGTCAAAAATTATCAGGAATCATTATTAAATTTTTAATTTATTAGTAATTTCAATCATTGATAAATTTTTCTTTTTCCTTGTGTATATTTCAATTCATCAAAATTGATTTTAGAAAATATCTAGTAAATGCACATAACTAGAGTTTGGAATTAATGATTATGTTCTAGATTATGTGAGAAATATATATATATATATATATATATATATATATATATATATATATATATATATATATATATATATATATATATATATATATATATATATATATATATATATATATATATATATATATATATATATATATATATAATTCAAACACAGTATAAAAAAAATGAATAGACTAAGTCATATTAACAATTACAAAATCTACACAAAATAGACTAAGTCACTATGAATATTAATAAAATAGAATACAACTAAAGTTAAATGAATATTGTATAAAACCAAAATAATGGTAGGTCATATTTTATAATATGAGGAAATAATTGCATCGTCGTTATTGACATGGTTATGAATAAAGTTACGTTATCAAATTTATTGAGTCATTATCTAATTATGTCAAAAAGTTAAAAAAAAAATAACAATTTCATAAGTGGATGATTACTGATAAGAGGATGATTACTTGAGCTTATATTTCTATTTAAGCACAAAAGCTATTCATTATATAGTAATATGTTAACCTTTTTTTTTAAACAGAAATTGCAAAAAATATATTAAAAGTGTGGATAAATCCATTGATTTACAAAAGAGGGGCCATTACAGGCCTTCGAGAAGTAGATACTTTTACATCTGGAGGTTTTGAAACAAAAATGATTTTCATGGTGCGTCCTCATTCCCTAGCTAAATTGTTGTGATTGTATTTCACCGAGTACATTCATTAAAAGATATCATTGATACATATCGAAAAACAAAACATGACAACTAAAAATTTTAAGGGCTCAACTACCCGATTCCATTTTGATATCTTGTTTCTCCAGAATTTCTTATGGATGGGGCTCATTGAGGTCTGAAATTTGATTCACTGAGACTGAATTTTTATTTTTGGATGCTCCTTGGTGGATTTCTAACTTGCTTGGCTGATGTTGCACTCCTTCAAGTTGGTCCAAACAACATTGCATTTTCTCCATGCTGCTACATTGTTCCTCAATCTGGCTCCTTTGAGCATAGCTCTCATCTTGTAGTCTTTCTATCAGGCACTTGTGCTGGGACAGAGTTTTGAGTTCAAATTTCAAAGTGGAACTGAGAGATCCCAACTGAATTCTCGTCCTGCAACAACCTATGCATTCTTCCTCAATTGAATTCTCGTCCAATTTTCTAGATTCCACGAAGAGGTCTTTACCACCCTGCACAACTTTAGTCATTGGGTTTCTTTGAAGTATACAAGAGGCATCCAAACTGTTGGGGGAGTTGTTGGGTTGCAACGAGTTGGGAGAACTATGGATAGAAGAGAGAACAGGAAGTTCCAAAAAAACTAGCATCCACATAACCCACAAGAAGGGAAAATTGAAAAAGTTGTGAAAGGGAAGGTGCAAAGGCGGGTCGAGAGAGTCTAGAGTCCACATAAGCCATTGAAACATGCTCCAAGCGAAACAAAGCGAAAACAGAGTACAGTGACTGAGAAGAGTTAGGACCAGTTGAGGAGGATCCCTAAAGAACTGGGAGGTGAAGGATAGAGACAACTAAGACCACTGAATTACGTTCTGGGCATGGCATATGCTAGGCGGAGAACAAAGCGAGGAATTCAGGGTGAGGCGATGAGAAATCTAGAAAATTTGTGGGGAGAAGAAATGGATATATAGCATTAAGGGGTGGCCACAAAGACTTACCAAAACCACTAAACATCTTTTCCCCTACAGGGACAAGTACAGGCCAATATTCCCCCATGTTTCGTTTAATGTTGGATTTGTGCAAGCCAGAAAAGTCGATGAGTCTGCCATGTGCGGTGTACCTACATCCTCCATGTTTTCAGGCTTGGATATGAACCTGGCATCACCTTGATGCTTAATCTATGTGATTGGGTTGTCGCACACCTTATCCATCTACTGCAGAGCCTTGAATTCCTGATTTCCCACAAGCATTGAAGGACAATACTTCTGAACATCCCAAACCATGATGAATCTTGCACTTGAACTGTTAGTCATTGTTGCATAATGGTCAATGGGATTTTCCATTCACCCTCTCCACCTTCTACCTACATTGTTTTCCTACTCCACATGCCTAAACCACATACCCTCTACTTCTTTGATTCCCATGCGTCCAATCCACCTGGCCTTCCGTGTGTTGGAGCCCTGAAATGCCCCACCCCCCACCTTTTTTGCATGTCCATTCCACCCGTCCATGCATTCTCTGGAGCCTAGAGAAACCCCAGCCTAGACCCTTTCTGCATGTCCAGTCCACCTATGCATGCATGCATTGGAGCCCCTAAAAGACCCATCCCCAACATTTTCACAATGGCTCCTGGTCATGTGGAGCATTAGGTTAAGGGGGATAGTGATTCGACACCTTCCATGCCTAAATTTCCAGGTGGTTTCCCAATGGTTTCATTTGACAAATTATTTTCTACCTTGTGCTCTCTTAGAATGTGGTAAAGTGTTATCTTAATGGGTTGAGAGTTGACTCGTATTTGGTCGATTATTCATTTTAAACTTAAGTTTTTTGGATCTGTCCCCTCAACCATCATCCTTATTATAGTCTTGGAGTCACCTAGAACATTCAGATTGTGGATTTAATGGGTCTTTGCTAGTTGAAGGCCTTTTAGTAAGGTGTAGTCCTATGCTTTGTTATTGGTGTCCTTCCCGACATTCCAATAATAATTTAGGATTCTTTTTCCTTCAGGATTGAAGAGAACCCCCCCCGCCCTGCACCTGCCTCCCCTGGGTTTCGCTTTGAAGTGCCATCAAAACACAGAGTATGGCATCATTGCTTTTGAATCCAGTCGTCTAAATTATGAATATTATGAAGTTGCCATCATGATCTTTGTGTTGAGTGTTAAGTCTTACCAGGTTGGAGATTAAAACTTTCCATCCAGTCCTTCGCCAAGATATTTCATTTGGACATGTCTTCTATATTCAAATATTTAGTGTTCATTACTTCTGAAAGAATCATTTTTGCCTTGCCAGCAACACTTTGGGGGGGGCGATTTTTCCCCCTAGAAAATTTGTTTGTTTCTTTCTAGCCAAATTTTCCAACATATGAACTTGGGGATAGCCCTCCAAATATGTTCAAAAGCCTGGTTTTTCCCATAAGGAGCCTTGGTTGTACTTTTACAAATTCCCCATGCTAGGATTTGGAGCAGAGTTCCATCTTATTTCTCGGGACAGATCTCCAAAGGCCATGCTCCAGATAGTTTTCGAAAAAGGGCAGTCCCAGAAAAGGTGTTGAATGTTGTCTTGATTGATTTGGCAAAGAGGAGAGTTGAAGGGTCCATGAAAGCCAATTTTCATTAAATTTTCTCCCGTTACAATTTTCCCACGGGTAAGGTACCAAATGAAGAATTTTATTTTCGGCAGAGACTCTTGGCTCCAAATGTTTTTCCATTTTGTTGAGTTTTGAAACATGCTTAGAGTGGAGAGAAGCATGTTATAGCCATCTTTTACTGAGTATCTATTTGTTCCCCAACTACGATTGTCTGGACTGTCTCTGAGAATAGGAGTTTCCCCTTTGAGGAATGAGAACAAAATTTAAGCTTGATTGTTCAAGTGATCAGGGACACCTCCCAAGTTCCACTCCTTCCAACTACCATTCTCATTCCAAGATGAAATGTCATAGAGAGTTATTTTGCGTTCAGCTATTAGCCATATTTTCAAGTCACCAGTTCCTGCCTCGCAAGAGTTGAGATCCACTCCCTGTATCGGTTCTTGCCATAGCCTGATCATTTTACCATTTCCCTGGATCCAAGAAAGGTGCTCCTTGAAGAAGAGAATAGTCTCCCTTATTAGTTTCCATATTTGCGATCCAGGATGGGGCTCAGGAGTGTTATCCATGCATCTTTTTCTTCCTCCAATCCTATACTTTTTTGTTATAGTTGTTTTCCACCAATCCTTTTTTCTCGTGACTATCCTCTAGAGAAGCTTGGATCCCATTTCTAATTTGGACACTTTGGGGTCTTTGATTCCCAGTCCCCCATGTTTTTGGGGGAGGGTGATTGTGTCCCAATTCATAAGGTGGAATTTTTTGAAATTGGATTTTCCCCCTTGCCACAAGAATTTGTGGATGAGCTGGGCCAAGTCTTTTAGAATTCCCTTTGGGTACAAGAGGGAAGAAAATTGAAATAGGGAAAGGGTAGATAAAACGGATTTAATCAAGATCACCCTTCACGTTGGGTTGAGCCACCTTAAGACCCAGGACACCATCTTTTCCTTTACTTTTTGAAGAGAGAGTTTCCAGAACTCAGCTGGTAGAGATTTTAGGCACAGAGTTAGTCCAATATATTTGAAGGTTTTCCATTCCATTGAGATTCCAAATCACAGGATTTGAGCAATCCCTTCTCTGATAGTAGAAGATACATTTCAAACATAAATTTGGCATTTTGTCTTATTGAGGAGCCCACCCGAAACTATCAGAAAAGTGTATAGAACTTGATTTAGTCTTTTGGCCATGGTTTTTGAAGCTCCACTCAAGAGGATTGTGTCATCATCAAATTGTGAGTGATTGATTCGTTTTACCCCTTGGGCTATTTTGATTCTTGGGACTGAGCCATTGTTTATTTCCTACTCCTGAGTTCGATTAAGAGTCTCTGTCATGATCACATACATAAGAGGTGAAAGTGGAAAACCTTCTCTTAAGCCCCCGGAGGCCTAAAAGAAGGGGGTTGGTCTTCTATTTAAAAGAGGAGCAATCCAAGGGGAGTCAATGCAAGTTCTCATCCATGAAATGAATTCTTGACTCAACACAAATTTTTCCATAACCTTATAAAGAAAATCATGCTCTACTCTATCAAAGGAATTTTCCATATCCAATTTTATTTCCATACCTGGTTCTCCTCGGGAATTGTTGGACTGTATTGCTTCTTGCACCAGAATAAATTTATCCCAAATATGTCGGCCTGCCACAAATCCTCCTTGATTTGGAAGGATTAATGATATGAAAAGAGGATTCAACTAGTTAGCTATGATTTTGTAAGACATATTACATAAATAAATGGGTCTAAAATGATCCAATGTAGAGGCTCCATTTTCTTTTGGGATAAGCACTAAGAAGGAGGAATTGGTGGCTCCTCCAATTTTTTTTATTTGTGAACGAATCTTATCATTCTAATGAAGTCATGCTTGATTATGTGCCAGTATAGAAGTGTAGGGTGAAGTCGTATGGTATCGGAGCTTTGTCTTCATTGAATTTGTTGATAGCTTTTAGAATTTTGACTTCTTCAATTTGTCTATTAAAATGAATATTATCATCCTCCATTAGCTTGCCTGGAATGTGCCTAAGAAGAGCATCAGCTATTTCATCTTTTTCTCTTCCATTTTTGGTATAGAGCTTGTGGAAATGATTTGTAGTTTATTTCTTGATTTTATCAAAATCCTTTATAATTTCCCCTTCTGGTGTTTTGATTTTAGAAATTTGATTAGCCCAAATTATGGCTTTTTCCTGTCTATGGAAGAAGGAATTATTTTGGTCCCCCACTTTCAACCAAAGACTTATATATTTTAGTCTCCAGATTATTTCTTCTTCAGTTAGCACTTGAATGTATTCCTTGTGGATTTTTTTCTCAATCATAATATGACTTTGTTGTACCTCTTTTGTCTCCATTTCCTCTTGTAATTTTTCCAGGTGAATATTTTTGTCTCTGACCTTGTTCTGAGTCAGGTACGAGGAGGTTTTTGCCCAATATTTGAGGAAACCTTTCACCAACTTCAAATTTTTCTTCTAGATGTAGTTTGGAGATCCTGTAATCCACTGATTCCATGTTTGGGAGATGGAGGAAAGGAACTTCCACCGCTCCATCCATAGGGGGTTGAATCTGAATGGAATGGGGACCTAGTTGTTTTGTGGTTCGAAGATTAACGAGATAGGACGATGGTATGATCCTGCCCAGGGTAGATTCAAAGAGCGGGCTTTGTTTGGAAGGGATAGAAAGGAGCTACTTATTATGAATCAATCCAGTCTAGAGGATATGTGGTCTGGACCTACTCTTATGTTGTTCCAAGTGTACATCCCTTTAGTAGAAGGGACATTGAAGAGATCCAATTCCGAGATCAAAACTTCCATCCTTTCCCTGAATTGATCTCTCATGATAGTACCCCCTTGTTTTTCCTTTAAAAATCTTGTTGTATTGAGGTCCCCGACAATGATAAAGTTTTAAGGGGGGCTTTCAGTGACCAGATCCTGAAGGGATCGCCATCATTCTATTTTTCCCAAATAATTATTTGGCATATAGACATTTATAATGGATTGTAACATACTTGTAGTTTTCCTTGTTAGAGATACCATCAGTCAGAACTGGGACTGCACCTGATCTTCTAATTTGAATTCTTCCATGTTCTAGAATGTACCTATTCCTCCCAAGGCTCCTATAGAAATGATTGCTTTTCCTTCACCTTTTTTCCATATTTTTTGTATATCTTGGAGGGTTTCCAGGTCCCTCATTTATGTCTCTTAGATTAGAAGGATTGAGGGTTTTTCTATTTTTAACAGTTTTATGACTTCTTCTTTTTTTATCCCTGCTCCCTAATCCTACGAAATTCCGGGAGACAAATTTCATCATTTATCAGTGGATTTTGGTGCCCCCCCTTTAGAGGGATGATATGCTTCTCCCTTGTGCTGGGTGACCTTGTTTTTCTTGGATTTGCCTTATATTTTTAATGCTTCCTCTATTGTTTTTTGGATGCCTAGCTCTTTTTCTCTGTCTGCAGCCGATTCTCTTTTATTTCTTTGGGATTTTCTTCCTGGTTTTTTTTTCATGGTTGGTTGAGTGACCTAAAGATCTGTAACATCCACAAACACCCATGTCAGGCCACGCTACTCCAGAGAGAACACTTTCATTCTCTCACTGCAAAACATACTGTAACAAACCCAAGATTGAAATGAGCTATGCCACATAAAGTTTTTGAATCGTATGAAATTAAACATACACACACAACACTCTTGTGGAAGATTTATGTATAAAATGTAACAGACAAATACATTACATAAATGCACGAATTCGTACTGAAATAACAGTAAACATAGACATGCAACATATAGAGGAAATACCCATAAACATACATAAAGTTATAATCACACATATGATAAACCCATAAAATAAACACGTTATAACAATGCAACATGTAAATTTATATCACAGTTGACACTTATCTTGGTAGGAATATCACCAACTACGTGCAGACCATCCACGAACCTCTCAGCCTTAGACCACACTGCTCATCACTCTCAACTGTGTCACCCCCAAGCTGGGACTAAACTCCAATCGAGTAAAGGGATTCCTAACCAGGCTAATGGTTCATAGACAACAGGAAAGGCTCCGTCATAGATGCCAATTCAAACTAACAACCTACAGTCCCTCATTCCCCACATGGTTTTCCCACCCCAGGAAGTGTTCCCCTTCTCTGCTCAACAGTCCTTCGTCTATCCCACTTCCTTTCCGGGCTTCAACAACAGGCCAGACATGAAGTCTCAAAGCCCTGTAGTTGTATTTTAACACCTTCAAGAAATCAATTCCCAACAATTCTCTCACTAGAGAGAAATTTATCATGGGCCTGACAACCTGCCTCTTCAATATCCCACGGGCCTGACAACCTTCCTCTTCAGTCCATCTCCCAAGCTAACCAACTACACAAAATGAATACAAATATGGATATAGTTCAGGTACAGTGATATGATGGTATGGAGGATAACTGACTGAGTAAGTGATTATGGAATCATCGTTGAATGATGGAAGGTGTGATGGAAAAAGATGGGAAAATGAACTAAGTCCCAAAAATATGTATGCATGTCCCCAACTTGACACTTGTCATGTTGGGAGCTACTTTGATCCACTTGTCCCTAACTTTATAACTTAAGATAAAATGATTATCCATACTTTATGATTTAAGAAATATTAATATAATATTTCTTTTTGGCTTAATCTCCCTAGCTTAGCCCTTTTCCTTAACTTTTGGCCCTCTCGTTCCCTAACTAGTGGAGTTTAGTCCCCCATCTCTTTTATCGTGGTCAGTCTACGTGCAACGATGTATTTTATATTAATCATGAGATATATACAAAAATAGGCCCACTAGCCTTTAACATCTAGACACTCTGTTCTAATTCCAAAACATAAGCAGCCCAGCTTATAATAACTAGTTCACCGGCCTATAAAACATAACATATACAAAAAGGCTCCCTGGCCTCAACATCATGCACACTTAATATGTTGTGTGCGGTATTCTAGAATGTGCACAATTCATCAATTTATTGTGCGGTACATGCACGCACTATGCCATGAAAAGTGCATACAAAATATGATATCAAACAACTCACCAGCTTAAGTACATTTGCATTTACATTTACAATTGGATTCGGTCGAGGCATATTACAAGATCATTATCATTTTCAGATGTATCTTGCCTCTCATCCTCTGGAAAATATGGAAGCTCCGGGGAGTAACTTGGTGAATATTTTGTTGTGGAATCCCCACTTATGATCAGGTTTTCTTTTTATTTACCTTTTCTGACCTCCTCCCCTATATCTTCTTGTCTCTTTTTTTCATTTTCTTCCTAGATTTCCCTGAGTTCCTCCATATTACCTTCTATTGGAAGTCAAGCATATCGTTTATGACTTGATTCCCTTTTGTGTGGAGAGCCTGACGATATTTCTCTCAGATCTGGAGATTTTTCCCTCTGTCCTTATGCAGGATTCGAGGGATTTTTCCCATTATCTTTTTTTTGCTTTGGTTGTTGCCACTGGTCTTTCTTTGGGTCCTAATCTTGATTTTCTTTGGCCTGAGGGAATTTTTTTGTGAAATTTCCATATTCATGACATTCTTTACGTTTGAAGGGGATTTGCTCGTAATCTACTTGTTGAATGTAAGACCAGTTATCTAGGTTTAGTTGTATTGCTTATGGGAGTCCTTTTTCTAGGTATACCTCCACAAAGAGTCTAGCATAGACTTGAAGTCCCTCTCATGGTTTAGCACGATCGATATATTTTCCTAAAGAGTTGTTGATACTTCTTATGGTTTCATCATTCCAACAGTGTAATGGGAGGAAAGGAAGTCTTACCCAAACATGGACTACTGAGGTGATATCATTTTTTGGAATAAAATTAGGTGTCCATTTATTGAGGTACATTCCACAAGCACCCATGAAATATGGGCCGCTTCGAAAAATCAGGTCCCTATCTTCTTCTTTTTCAAATAATAAATCAAAGAAGCCCTTACCATAGAAGGTCGCCAACATTTGTCCGTGTATCAGTTTGCGCCAATTCGATTCCAACCAGAGGTGCATGGATTTTGGGGAGGGTCAAAGTCTTGTGAACTGCCCTATCAATCCTTTGTCTGCCAATATTATGGATAAAGGTCACGTCGAAGGAGCATGCATAGAAACCTTGGGAATTTCTCCTGATTTTTTTACGAAACGTGTAGGAGTTACCTTGTGCATCTTTGCATAGGAAGATATCAGGGCCTGGAAGGCCTACAGATATGAGTTCAAGGATCAAGGAGGCATATCCCCCCCCTTAGAGGGGGCCATGATGGTCTTAATGCTAGCATCAGGAGGTGTAGGCGTGACTCAGAGATCAAACCCTAGCATGCAACCCACAGATAAGAACCCAATAGTAATATGTTAACCTTTGTAACTATTAGGTTTATTAATTATTAGTGATGATCTTAACTTAGGTGGCATAAAAAATATTCATTAATTTTATCTTTCTTTTACATAATTGTTATATTTTTCATAAATAATTTACATACAACATTCTAATTTCAAAAGTTAATGTTAATCTTAGACCTATATAAACATATTTTTTTATATGCAATGTCATACACTTGTTTTAATAGTCATGAATAATTTATGATTATAAAATGAATAGAGTGAAACATTATCTTTTATATCATTTTTAATATATTAATTTTAATATTTTTATTATATAAAATTAAAAAAAAAAAAAATCAAATTGAATAAATTAATTTGTGTAAAAAAATACAATCCATTTTTCACTACAATATATTTATTACACCAATAGGTGTACACTTATTGGAAATGGCTAGATTTAATGGTCTTTTAATCACAAATGGGATCTTAATGGCCACAATTTCATTTTGTCAGAATATTCTTCTTCGACACATTGAATGAAAGGTTGAGATTTGAAACATTAACTTCCTTGCATGAAACAACATGTCCGTTCATCATTAAATTGGGTGATTAAGGTGATTTAGGTATTTTACTGTGTTTTGGTTTTTTACCTTGCTTTGTCTTTTAGATTTTTTTATCGTGATTTGTTTTTTTTATTGCAATTAAGGTTTTTATTGCATTTACTACTTTTCCCAACAGGCATAGAATACGATCAGGGAATGGCCAGGTGTCATGTGCACTTCCTTTGGATGGTGCACTCTACAGTGACATTTCCACTCCCTCAGCTAGCGGTTTATCTCCACTCCATTGAATAGCAGTTTCACTTTCAATTGCAACTCTTTACTGCATATATCTCTCTTCACAAAATTCCCTAAGCCATTTACATTTCAAATCTGTCACATCGTTGAACCCTATATTTTTTGGATTGCTAAACCTTGGATAGTCCTATTGCTGGATCGATGGCATGTTGTTGGATCAAACTAGATCGTTTGGATTGATGAACCTTAGATAGTCCTATTGTGGGATCACTCACTTATGGCTGGATCAGAGTTCTTCATCTATCGCTTATGTATCATTGGCTCACTATTGCAGCCTTCTTAGGTGTATGGTAAGACTTCTTTTCAATTATCAAATCATTGCTAGGGTGTGTTTTTTATTTGAAAAACATCTAGGGTTTCGAGACATCAAGAGTACTCTGTACAGTTTTAATAATAAAAAAATTGGATGTTTGAGCTTGCAGGGTAAGCATACGATGGAGAGAAATTGCTGAAAGCTATCAATTACTTTCTCCATCTACAGAAAAATGTCCAAAACCTTTCAACCAACAAAGAGAAAATAAAGGCCAACTCTGATCAAAATGCAAAAGTTTCAATGGAAAAATTTCTTAATAAAACTCCATCATTCGAAGAATCGGATTCAGAATACCTTGCACTGAAAAGAAACCTTGGGAGTTCGGGTGTTCAGATTTGGATGAATAGTTTAGAACATGAGATTGTGTACTCTGATATTTCAATGGTGTTGGAAAGATGAGGTCTTGAAGTTGATTGTTTCTTCTTCTACTATTAACCCTATAATTTCTTGTATGTTCAAGGGCTTATTGATAAAGATTGACTCCATTCTCAAAGAAGCAGTTGCTTCTACTTTAATTTAATTTTTCGTGAAATTTTTTATCGCGAAATTTATCGCAATGAAACTGTTTATCATGAAATTTTTTATATCACGGAATTTATAGTGAAACTATAATTTAAAAATAGCCAATAATCATAGTGAAACTGAAATGTTTTACGGTGTAATTTATAGTGAAACTGAAATTTTTTACGGTGTAATTTATAGTGAAATTGAAATGTTTTATGGTGTTTGTCGCCAATAATCATTTATAATGAAACTAAAATTTATGGTGTTTTTCACCAGTAATCATTTAATTTATTGTGAAATTGTTTATCACAGAATTTATCGCAATGAAATTGTTTATCGTTGTTGTATCATTTTTGTCACCTAAATGAGCAAAATAAGGACACTTGCAAGTTCAATTGGGTTAGCTGAACAGGACATAAATGAATGCAAGAGTTAGAAACCTCAAGCATAAGAAATAAACAAACAACTAAGCTAATAACAATTAAATAAACTAAACTAAAGTGCATAAGGATAATAGAACCAAAATTAACCAAACAATTGACCAACATTCATGCCACCAATGGATAGATTGTATTAGTGGGCAAACACCAAAGAGAAAGGGAGACTTATGGGTCCCCTCTTCCTCCAAGGGAGGGATCTTGAATCCCCAATGTGAGAGCTCTTCTTACAAATAGCAAACTAGAAGGAAATGGTGAAGAAATCCAAAGCTCATTCACTCAAGAGGTGATATGAATAGCTCAATGAAATGGTGCTTGTATGCTCCAATGAGGAAAGAGGTTCCTTGCAAGAGAATATAGGCAACATAACAATACAAATGGATTATTGAAAATATAGTGAACCCATGGCCTCTTTTTATAGAAAATATTTGAGGCATTATTCAACCGGTTTTTAATGGGAACACAGAGCCTTTTAGGGCATCTCTAGGTCTTTGACCAGCCCGACACTCGCATTCAGCTCAAATTTGGGGGTCAAATTGACTTGGGAGCTGAACCAGAAGTGGGTGGGAATCCAACCAGAATCATAAATGCATTGTTCTGAGGTATGTGCGGCTTTTTACGTCCACAGTGACGCATTGGGTGCATGTGCTCTTTTCCGGCATTTTCGACTGGTGCACGTAAGTGTGCTTCCTTTGTATTTTAAGCACATGCTAATTTTATAACCAGTTGTATAGTTTTGTGCCCTTTGGAAGCGCATTTTTTGGACCATGGATGAACTAATAGGTGTTTGGAGATGCTGGATTCCTCTAACCTTTTTTCAACGAAATTTCAATGATAACAGATGCCCCCTGATGTGTGAGGTTAGGAGCATACGTATAGCCGAAATACATCGATGTGTCTTATACTAAGAGTACCTTTGTAAGAGAGAGTGTTGAGGGGAATTACAAGAGCTACCCATTGGAGGGAGAGGGGAACCTATGGGACCCAAACCTTTCATGAGGTGTGGAAAAATAAAACTGTGTACAAACGAGGCAGGCATGCCCCATGCTCGTGATATGTAACTCAAAACAATGTGTAAGACAGTAACTGAAATTGTGTGTTGATGTAGATGATTGCAGTTCCCTCCGGGGAATTTTGATAATGGCAGAGGACAATTAGAATGGTGAACAAACTATGAAAAGAGGCGATGACACCTGTAAGAAGTGTCGAGGATTTGTGAGAATTGATAGCCCAACAAATTTTAGAGGTCTTCGTCGAATATAAAAACAACTGCAATAGTCACAAAGTAAGACCCACCGCAATATGAGAAGGTGTTGAAGTCGAATGTTATGGGGGTCAATGACAGTAGAAAGAAATGATGGTTCTCTCTGTGTCATCTGAGACTCCTCATTGTATAGGTAATGAGAGTCAAGATATTGTCGCCCTTCTGGAAACTGTGTTGATGTCAACAGAAAGGGAGGCGTGACTCCAAGAAGAAAAGGGCTTCATGAAATCCACTGGATAAGATCAAGAACTGATGAGAAATATGGATGAAGTCAAGAAGTGGTGAGACTCACGGCTACCCTTGGTTGGGGATGTATGTGAAGGATGAGTGGCAACAATCGTGAAACTAAATCTAGCGTTAGGGGGATGACTAGACATGCGTAAGTTGTGCCAAAGGTGTGACAAAAATGGCCAAATGCATATATCAGGGGTATATGGACTATGAAATACTCAGAGTTTGTGGTTTATGTCAATAAGAGTAGAAGGTAAAACATGCCCCAACCAAGGGCGACAGGGGTTTCTTTGCCAGAAAAGGAAGATCGCTAAAGGCGACAACAGAAAGCTATGTATATTCTGGAAAAAAAAGGTTTTGTAAAATTACCAAATAAATAAATAATAAGTTGGGATAAGTGTGCAGATATAGAAACGGGTGCCCCAGTACAAGATGGCTTGGACAGTGAGGGTGCAAGTTGTGTGGAAAATAGGTGGAGGGTGGGGGTCCCATAGGTGGGTTTCTATATGAGGTAAATGAATGGAGGACAATCTACAGATGGGGAAATTGATGGTGGATTAAATGGAGGGTTAATGATACTGTGGAGGTGCAGTCAAATGTGAACCATAATGAGATTACCTGGGAGTCCAAGTGGGAGAGCTAGAAAAATGAGAGGAAGGAGCATGTGGTTGATTCTTGGGAATGGCAAGACTATCGAGACTCCCATTCCTAGGGGGTGAAAATATCATGAGTATCAAAATGCCAAAGGGGACTACAATTTGGACAAATCATGTAGGAGAGAGTGTTATTGGTTAACAGTACTGAAATATAGCGGAGGTGTTAGTACTGGAGAGCCGGAGGGGGGGACCCTAGGGGTAAATGTCAGAGGGTAAGACTGGGAGATGCAATTGATATTCAGAGGGAATGATTATATGCCAGTGTCGATGATATGCCTGAAGGGGCTGCATTGATGAATGATAACCAAGTACTTGCACACATAAAAACTGAATACCCGACATGAACAATATCTGAAGATAAGGAACATATAACAGTTATTCAATTAATTGTGAATATAAGCATGCGTACCTGGGCGTGATGTGATAAAAAAATTTCCTCTGGGGCCAAGTAGGAATGGTGACCCGGGGGACGTGACTATGTAGGGGGAGGGATACTGATCCTGTGGCTGAAGACGGATCAGAAAACGGATGTCCAGAGCTCCTATAATTGAACATGGAAGTTTGGTGAAAGGGACTATATATAGTTGTAGGGCCCACAATGCCACTTCATTTGTACCTTCTATCCTAGGGAATGTACAAGAGGTTTCAGAGCAGATTTGGAGATTCTGGGAGATCAAGCCAGTCGATCTAGGATCAGCGAGTACCAGGTTAGTGGTCATATCCTCCTGCATAGGAATTAGGATTTTGTTTTTTGGGCAGGGTTGTACGGATGGTCGTACAGAAGGACTTTGTGAGGGTGGGCCCCCCAGTGTGCAGGTGATCGAAGGATTTGCATGCATGAGTGCACAACTATAAGTGGGAAAACCGTACATGGGGGTGTCCAAAGGGGGAAATCAGGTGTGCATTGGATGTGCTCTTGTTGAAAGCACAGTTGTGCATTTGTGCGCGGCTATATCTCTAACAATTGTGCATGTGTGCACAACTGTGTAGCGGGCAGGAGCGCTTGAATGCACGTATGTGTGTGTGACAGGGTCGCATGCATGCACCCCTATATCTCCAAAATTCTTGCATGAATGCACAACTATGGGACAAACAGGCACGCATATGTGCGCGCCTATGGGGAAAACAGTCACGCACTTGAGGAAAAGCTAAGGGGTGTAAAAAACTTATCTTTTTGAGACTTTTTGGTGTTTTTGTGGGTTGTGATGTATGATCAAGTATGATATATGTGTATGCAGGTGACCAGTTGATGATGCCAGTCCACTAGAGGGAGAGAGATTGGGCGTGCCTGAGAGAGGTAGTGAGAGATGAGGAGTCGGGTGTACAGGGAACTTTGGCAGCCTATGGGTTGCTAAAGATGTTTGACTGTTCACTGGTGCAGGCACAGGAGCACCTTCTATAGTTCCTAATATCTATGTGGAGTCTTGATTGGTAGTGTTTCATCGTGCGGGAGGAGAAAATCCCATTATCGGTGACCAAGGATGTGTATTTCTTGACTGGGCTCCCTTTTCGGGGAATCCCGCTACCGGTTGAGCCCGTATTACCCGGGGATGGACATTTGGCTGACCTGACATGAACATATTGTTTCAAAGAGGACTTTATGTCAAGCTCGGTGGTGAGGATTGGGGCGATGGACACCCTTGTGCATTGTTTCATTGCAGCGATGATTGTGAGGGTGTATGGATCTCTAGCTACTCAGCAGATCAGTGGTGGTCACCTGAGGATCATGCAGAGGGCACTGAGTGGTGAGCACTTTGCTTGGGGTGTGATGCTACACACCAAGATGATAGTGCAACTT
Organism: Picea engelmannii; assembly: GCA_009831015.1. Classification (NCBI taxonomy): domain Eukaryota; kingdom Viridiplantae; phylum Streptophyta; class Pinopsida; order Pinales; family Pinaceae; genus Picea; species Picea engelmannii. Next base: position 176,521 of record ML797632.1, read on the forward strand.
AACTAGTGTCGGGCTGTTGACTCTGGTTAGTTTTCCTTTGGGTCTATCTTGGTCGCCTGGTTTTTGGAGAGGGTGCCCATGTTGCGCCCGATATTTTTGTTAAACGTGTCGGGTGTGAGAGAGTTGTGAATGAAGCGATGGGCGACGATATTAGCTCATCATGGAGGTGGGGAGGGTGGTCATTACTTTATGGCTGATATTGCACGGGTGTGGCGTCATATGCCATAGATCATACTCCAGTTCACATATAGTGGGGTGGATTTGCGGGAGGACCCGGAGATGGTGCTACCCCCTGGAGAGGTGTTCGACCAGAGAGGTATGTGGATGTATTTGATGGTTTCATTTTTAGATAGTATAGCATATGTTTTATGTATGGATGGATGTTGATGCTATCATTTTTTTGTTGTGTGTGCAAATGTGGGACCTCGCGGATGAGAGGTAGAGCAATGCAGAGGGACAACTCATCAGGGGCCTGTGAGACCACCACGAGGAGAGCCATGAGAAGGGAAGAGATGGTGGAAGGATGAGTTTGGTGCGAGTTCGGCCAATGATGAGAGAGCAGACATGAGACGCAGATATGAGGACCCCGGTGCAGGGCCTTCACCTACTCCTCTGGCGGGCGACGGTGGAGAGTTCGAGGATTTTTGCTGCCAATTGGAGGTGGTATTATAGGGAGTGCCTGAGGGTATGTGGACTTGGATCTAGGACAAGGGAGTCTTGGAGTAGTGTGTGGTCCATCCGGTGGAGTTGCGGACCCTGATCCGCAAAGAAGCTGTATAGGGGGCGGATATGAATGGGAAGTTACCCCCAGGACCAGATGGACCTCTAGTTGGTGGGCCACATCCTCCAGAGAGAGGACCAGGTGGTGGAGCTCTAGAGGGGCCTCCGGTGCCTCATTATATGTATTGGTGTATTTATATAGGCTTGTGAGCCCATTTTGTATAGGGGATGTGACACCTATTTTGTACCTATAGGGATGAGGTGGTTCACCTTCCTATGGGCGATGTACGTGTTGTACTTTGTTTTGTAAACATTGATGGCACATTGATCGATAGATATATGGATATACATTTTTGAGATCATTGTGATGTTTACATGTGATGATGTTTTGTGATGCTTTTTGTGATGTGCAACCTATATGTTGTGACAGATTTTTGATGGTTTATGTATGTGTAATGTTGATGAAGGAGCATCATACAAAGCCAAAGAATGCGCCTAGCCAAAGGAACGGCGGAACGCGCGGATGAAAAAGGACACGTTTTTATGAAAACGTTTTGAATTTTGAAATCTGAATCATTAATGTAATAGCTAGGAGAAGCGTACTTACATTTATGTCTTGGAGATATGAACAAATCTGGAGAAATTACTCTCATCGGTCGGATCTAATAGGCATTTAAGTCTGTTAATGTAAAGTAGGTAGATTTAATTTAATAGATTAGACAGTTTAGAAGCATAGGAGGTAAAACAGATATAGACACCCTCACCCTTGTATCATTGTAACATTAAGATGATCATTCAGAATTCATAAGTTGTTGAGTTGTAGTAGAGAGCTGTAGAGAAGAACCCATGTATAGGATCACTTGAGTTAATATATGAGACTTTGACTCAAATTTCATGGTTTTATGATGCTTACTGTTTACATTAGTTAAATGGTATTGTTATAGTTGTTTTGCTTCTTTGTTATGCATTTATCTCAATGTTGTATTGTGTGTATGATTTCATGTTGAATGTATGAAGTCAGAAACAAAAGAAGAATGAGTTTCAATTGTTTCTCTGTCTGAGAATTCTTGCAAGGAGTGCAGTGAACATCCACAAGGTTTGCATTAATGAGGGTCTGAGTTTTATCTCAGAAATCTTAGGAGAGATATCGTTGTTCCCATACCAGCATAAGTGTGGGTGAAGCACAAAGTCGTGCAAGGTGTGCGCGGGTTGGTTGAAGTCTTTGAACTTATCAACCAAGGGGAAAGTTGAAGGACTACTATTGCAAAGAGTGCACAGGGTTGAAGATTCAAATAACCAAAGGTTATTTGAAGGTTTTCCACAAGGAGTGCAAGCAGGGATCCTTTTGGAAGCTTGAGTTTGCAAGCGAGAGCTCAAGAGGGATAGCACCTTTGAAGTGTTCAAAGGGAGGTGGAGATTGAAATCGTCTCGCAGAGGTCAAGTTCAGGTGCAAGAATGCCAAGTCACTTTGGCCCAATATCCTTGAGAAGAGTGAACGGATGGCGAGAGGCCTTCATGAAGGAAGTGTCGAAATTGCGAGAGTCATTGGATCTTGTAGAGTTGTAAGGTGGTTAGAGGCCGGTGAAACCCATCACCCAGGATTCGAAGGTTAATATGAGTCATTGATCTCGTTTCAACCCACATCATTGGATCATTTCATGAATTTGGGGTTCGTGAGTTTGGAGGGCAGACCAAATTCTTGGTTTCACCAAGTCCCGAGTTGCGAGGAGCAGGGAAGGAGATCCATACCATTCGATCCAAGCCACGGGAGAACCGCTGGATCAAAACCTTTGCGGGGTATCGCATATCGGGGGTTCGGGGGTTGAAAGAATTTATTTTCGACTACGAATTCATGAAGTGCCAAGCGTCGAGAGCTCATACAAACACATGGCACATCTGTTAGGTGGGGCCATGTGGTTGACACACGGCATAACAACAAGCACCCAGAGAAAGGTGGAAGCGAGTGACAAGTGGAGGACACACGTTGCCTAGGAAAAAGTCAACCCATTGTTGACTTATCACGTCTCGGGGATTCATAAAGGATGAGCATGAGGGCTCAACACTCTAACTCGTGAAGTTGTGAGTTGTGAGGGGTGTTATAGTTAGGCCCTAGCCGACGGTAGCTTGTAGAAGCACTAGCGAGGAAGGAGCCATACCCGTATCTCATCTCGGGTATCATAGGTTTGGAGTCGAGGGTCTTTTACTCATGAACTCATGAGATCGCAAGTCATGAAAGGCACTTGTGCTAAGGCCCAAGTTGTGGTCACATGGAGACGTAAGGCTTACACCTGGTGTTAAGTTGTGCAGGGCGGGTTTTCACGAAGGACCTGTGGTTCGGATTCTCAAAGTTCCAATAGGGATCCGAGGGAGCTGCTTTGGTTCGAGGAGAATTTAGAACGATCCTATTTGGATCTCGGATAGAGGGTCGGGAGTCTACGTCAAGTTCGTATCTGAGCCTAGAACAATTTATTTTCTTTCTATAGAAGAGAGAAGGGAGAAAAGTTTACAGCCATGCTGCCAAGAAGAAGAGATAGGTCATTACCTGATCCAGCAATGGAAAGGGAAATGTGTGAATTACATGCCAGGCTTGATGCTATGGAGAGAGCAGAGGCGCACAGTTGATGTTGGAGATATCAGTGAAGATCAAAGTGAAAATTAAGTTGGAAACGAAGGAGGAGAAGTTGCAATCGAAGATGCTACGGAAGAACGCCTATTCAGGGTTGTTGCAAGGATAGGTGCCAAAGAAAAAATGGACATTCCAGTGTACGAAGGAAACTTGGATGTTGAAGAACTTCTAGACTGGATTAAAGATCTAGACAAATACTTCAACTATGAGGATGTCGAGGAAGATAAGAAAGTAAAGCATGTTGTTACCAGACTTAAAGGGCATGCATCACTATGGTGGGATGAACTGCAGGCTGACAGGCGCTGCAAGGGAAAGAAGAAAATCAAGAGCTGGGATAGAATGGTTGAAAAAATGAAAGCCAAGTTTATACCCATCGATTATCAAATCACTCTATTTCGAAGGATGCAGAATTTGAGACAGAAGCTGATGTCATTGAAAGAATACACTAAAGAATTTTACAGGATAAACATCAGACCAAGTCATCCTGAAATTCAAGATAAGATGAGTATGATGACCATTCGGACTGTGGAAGATGCTTATCAGATGGCTCTGAAAGATTAAGAGAAGCTGAGCTAGAAGTAAGGTCAAAGAGGCTGAGGTAGAATTCAAGCCAGATGCAAAACAATTGCCCAGGATAGAATTCAGAAACCTAAGGAAGAGGAGAAGAAACCTCAAACTCAACCTGAGAAAGGAGGAAGCTCACAAGGAAGGCAGTATGCTGACAGAAATACTTTTCCTTGAGCCAGAGGAAGAGGAAGAGGTAGAGGAGGTGAGTGAAATGATTTGTCTATGGAAAAATCATACATAAATCCTATGAGTGTCCAGATAATAAGAAATATGGTGGTGAAACTCACATTGTTGAAGCTCAAGGACAAAATGTTGAGGCAGAAGACACTGAGGGCGGAAGATCCTTAATGATGAGGAAAGTTCTCTTGAAACCAGAAAAGGAACCAGAGAACTCGGCCCAAAGAAACAGTCTATTTCGGACTGCTTGCAAAACTAAGGATAGAGTATGCAAGGCCATAGTGGAAAGCAGTATCACAGACAATATCACATCTACAGAGATGGTAGAAAATCTAGAGCTGGAGGCTGTTGTACATCCAAGCCCATACAAAGTTTCGTGGCTACAAAAAGGACATCAGGTAAATGTCCCTAAACAGTGTTTAGTCGAATTTAAAATAGGAGGATATAAAGATAAAATATTATGTAATGTCATTCCCATGGATGTTTTCCATCTATTGCTGGGTAGACCATGGCAATATGATAGAAATGTGGTTCATGATGGGAGAAAGAACACGTACACCCTGGAGAAAAATGGTAGGACTCAATGTTGATTAAGGTTGGTTGTCATTGATGTCAACCCTTGAAGAAAGACTCATAGCACAAAGGTTGATGTAAATATGACTCATTATTTTTTTGTCATGGTTGATAAGAAGTAAATATGGATGAACTCCAAAGTGGTTCCCTTATGGTGAAAGCCCTAATGGGAAGATGCTTTGTGGAGTAAGAGAACCCATGCTTAATTGTGGAATAATGAGATGATGAAAAGTGAATTTGTCAGGGAAGATATCCTATATGGATAGTGTTAACGATATTTCTTGTAAGGGGGGTTAGAATGCAAAGGAATGGGTTAAAAACCCACTTGTCCTAAGTTCGGATGTAAATGTGCCCGTGGTAAGTAGTGAATGGATCTGGACGGCATGCATCCGCATGCCCAAATCAACGACATATATGAGATTCCAGACCCCCCCCCTGCCTTTCTACCTTTAAGAGGAGGGGGGGGGGTCCGGAATCGGGAGCACATATCTTCGACCGCCCCGATCATAGCGCCCGGATCAATGGTGATAAAGGCAATTCTGGACCCCCCTGCCTTTCTACCTTTAAGCGGAGGGGGGGGTCCGGAATTGGGTGTGCATCTTTTCGATGGCCAAGATCAGCGCGCCCGGATCAACGATGCTTGGAAAATCCCGTCCTTCTCAGTTGTTCTGTGTTTAGCTAGCGTGAGCCCTTCCCTCGTCATGTCATCCTCCAGAACCACCTTTCCCCTATTGCCATGTGTCATTTTTCCTCCTCCACTCTTTAATCCAGGAGGTCCTTTCCCCATCTCATCTTCCACTCACCACCTGCCATGTGTCTCTTTCCCTCCACGTCAGCCTCCCACTAAAATGTGTCCATCACATCTACTCTCCTGCCTCCTCCGCTTATCACCTTTTTCCATGTGTCTCCCCTGCAACCTCTCTCGCTCCCTCATCGCTTCTTCTCCACTCCCCGCTGTTCCGACCCCATCGCTCCGTTCCCGTGCCCCATCTTCCGCGCTAGCCTCCACACCTATTCTTTAAGCCAGTCAGTTATTCCAGGTGGCAGCGTGGGAGGCCCTCCACATCCCAAAGGTGCCAAGTTGGTCGAGCCATCCTCAATCCCGATGAAGAAGTTATTGGAGTGGTTGGTGGTGGTTAGACATCGCCTCTGCCATAATGGGAAAGCACGACAATGAATTAAAGGCACGTCAATTCACTGTTGGAACTGTCAAGAGTTAGATTGCGTCTGACATAAGTTGCACGATCTTTCAGATGTTGACTGTCAGAAGCCATGCAAACGCAAAGCTTTCAATGCAATGTCTCGATTCCACTGTTGTTGTTGTTCTGAGTATATGAAGGCATTTTCTCCATTTTTGTATCTATCGATGGTAGAGCTAAGCTCCCGACTGTAAAGTTTCAGTAAACATTCTAGTTATCTGGGTTGTGTATCCGTGTTTGAGATTTCTTGTTTTATGACAAACAGTTATCCTTTTCCATCTATGTTCTCATATTATATCAGAGAGTTCATGATCGAATGATTCGCGTGGATTGTTGCAGTTATGTTATGATAAAGGATTTGTTGTGACATTATTGTATTCTCTAGTCTTCTGTGTTTGAATGTAAGAGGATCTTGCGTTTGAATGCTTTCTTCTCCAGTCTGTTACAAACCTGATGTTTATGATAGACCTTCACACTTTTCTCATGCAAGTCTTCCCCCTACTCACCCTTACTATGACTCACTATTTGAAGTTTATCTAAGACCTCACTCGCCCGTGCACGCCTGGCCTAGTTTCTGAGTTGAGACGATATTGTTCTGAGTTTGCTTCCATTTGATCACCCCTTATAAACAAATTGTGACATTAAACTGATGGGTGTCAGGCTCTGCTCCTACAAGCAATCCAGGACTGACTTCTGACGCTAACATATCTAGCGCCATTGCCGGGGACGAAGTTGAATATTTTCCCCGAGATTGAACGACAAAGATCAACTGATTCTGAAGGTGCATCAGGTATCAGAACTTGAAGATTGCTACTGTGCACCTGGCGACTCCATTGTGACGACTCTGCTGGGGAGAACCTACTCTATCATTTGTGTCTTCGAGAGGCAGACACACGAGGTCTAATCCACACTTGCCTTTAGCTACACCAGAAGCTGACGCAGAAGCAATGCATAAAAAGGGAAAGAGCCCTGCAAAAGAAGTTTCCATCGCCGAAACAGGTAATACGCCAGCCCCTTCTGTGAGAACTCCATTTTCTTATTCTCAGCTTCCTTGTCATCCTTCCTCTGAGGTTTCCCATTTTCTAAATTTTGGGAGTGTTCCTGCTGAGTTTTCTCCTCCTGGTCTGGTATCAGAAAGAGAGACCCTTGTCACTCCCCCCTCCCTGGAAGATGTGCCTCAACACAGACCCCAAGCCTCTGAAGATTTCACCACCCCTCCTTTTATTGCTACTACTGTATAGAGAGAAGCATCTGTACATTCAGGTCCCTTAGCGCTCTCTCTGTTTTCCCCATTGTCTCCTCCAAGAACCTCTTTTCCAACATCTCTCGTCCACACTCCTTCTCCTCCGAGTTCTCCTCTACCTAATACCCCTATGGCTAGTGCTAATCCCCCTCTGAATAGGATGGATGCCATAGTTGCTGCTAGATATGCTCCTTTAATCCTACCCCATCCTATGAATCCCCTCCCTGCTGGAGATTATTTGAAATATATGCCCAAGTTCACTGGGGAAGGGGACGTAACTGCTAAAGAGCACCTAGATTCTTTTTATAGTTATGCAGACAACTTGAATATTGAGAATGAAGATGTCTCGATGAGAGTTTTCATCCAGATCCTGGATGGAGAGGTGAGGAAATGGTTTAGAGGATTGGCCCCTAGATCTATCGCTGGCATTGAAGCCTTGGATAACGTTTTCATAAGGCAGTGGGGAGATAGAAAAGATTTCATGTATTACATGACAGAGTTTGTGTCTCTAAGGAAAATGGAAGGAGAGTTTGTCTCTGACTTCTCCAAAAGATTTAATAAGATGTATAATAATATCTCTACAGAGATAAAGCCCTCAGAAGCCTCTGCCCAAATTTCATATGCTGGTGCATTTGATCCTGATTTCTGCCTGCTATTGAGAGAAAGAAGAGCTACCTCCTTAGCTCAAATGGAAGATGCTAACATAGAAGTGGAATCCAACATATTAGCAGCTGACAGACTGAGGAACAAAGCTGACACAGATAGAAGAAAGGGAAGACCCGAAGCCTCAACTTTTGGCCCATCGTTGCCCCACCCTCAAGTGAATGAGCTGACCAAGATAATGAAGTTTCTGACCAAAGAGGTGGAAAGATTGAAGGTGGAAAGGAAGAAAATGTATAAGGGCCCTCAGAACACCGAAAATAAATGAGGTTTTAGAAGGCCAAATAATAATGTGGCTCCCCCAACTATGCACAGGGAGAGGGGAAGAGACAGAGAAGACCAGAGAATTCAGGCCCCTTTTCAAAATAATTTGGTGGCTGGTGAGGAGGAAAGAGAAACAGATGAGCTTGATCCTGAAATCCACTGCTTAGAAGACACTCCTCCTTTTCCACATCTCACTCAGACAACCTATGAAGAGTCTCTCATGGATAGTCAGCTAAATGAATTGAGCAAGGGAGACAAAGCTAGCGACAGTCGAGGTAGGTATAACCTGAGGTC
>ML797632.1:206800-233833 GCA_009831015.1 Picea engelmannii
AGTATGTGGGCACAAAAGAACAAGTGGTAGACATCTTTACAAAACCACTTCCACGGGAAGCCTTTGAATATCTTCGCCAAATACTTGGAGTTATTTCTACTCCAAAAATGAATGCTTTTTGAATGCTTATCTTATATGTCTTATATGTACACGAGGAAACACCATAAGTGGACAGTTTGTCAGGGGGAGCAGCCCCAGATGGAAAGATACCTTTGCCATTGATGACAAAGGGGGAGAGATTTATCAAATGCAGAGGACAGAGGCATTGTTCCAACAGGAGCAGATTTATCATATGCAGAGGACAGAGGCATGGTTTCAGAAGGAGCATGAGTGATATGATTTCAGTGTTGCATCAGAGTGTTTCCATCAATGCCAAAGGGGGACATTGTTGATTAAGGTTGGTTGTCATTGATGTCAACCCTTGAAGAAAGACCCGTAGCACAAAGGTTTGGGTAATGTACCCAATAGTGTTTGATGTAAATATGACTCATTATTGTTTTTTCATGGTTGATAAGAAGTAAATATGGATGAACTCCAAAGTGGTCCCCTTATGGTGAAAGCCCTCATGAGAAGATGCTTTGTGGAGTAAGAGAACCCATGCTTAATTGTGGAATAATGAGATGAAGGAAAGTGAATTTTTCAGGGAATATATTCTAGATGGATAGTTCTTGTCATGTCATTTCTGGTGGTATGTGGAACGTCACATAATTCCTCACGGCTAGAGAGTGATGGCCATGAGAAGTTGGAGACCCCAGGTTTGGGTAATGGACCCAAGTTTGTTTGATGGGTAATGGTATGAGTTATGATATATTTTCAGATAATACTATTCTATATGGATATTACATGTCATTCCATTTCTGGTGGTATGTAGAACGTCACATAACTCCTCCCGGTTTGAGAGTTATGGCCTTACGAAGTTGGAGGACCCTCATATGTCATCTACAATCCCCAAAAGGTCAAAGTAATCAAAGTGGTTTAAGAGATTTTAAAAGGTAAATAATAAAGTGAAGTGATGAGTGTATTATAATTCAAAGTGAATACAAAATAAATTATTTCAATAATAAATTTAATGGAGAAATTGGAAGTGGATCCAACCCTAAAATAAGGAAAGTGGGGCCAAGTGACCTAGAAGATGTTTTTAAGGAAGCTACTTGGAGAGTATAAATAAGAGGAAAGGCTCTCTCATTTAAAGAAAAAGGATTATAATTATGCTATTACTGATTCTCCCCCCCTCTCAGTAATCCAACACTCACATGTTGTTGTCGATTAAGTATAAAGAAGTGAAGATAGAAATGAGCAACAATGTACTTCTCATGAGTGGGAAGGAACTTATTGATGAGGTTAATAAGAAGGAGGACACACAATTTATTGTGGTCAGGAAGCCCAAAATTCTTTTGACCAGTACGAGAATAGATGATCTACCAGAAGCAATCCAAGAGTTGCTGGAAGAATTTGTTGATATAGTAGTGGAAAAACTACCTTGTTTGTTGCCACCTATTAGGAGTATAAGTTATCATATTGATATTATACCTAGATCCAGTTTACCGAACAAAGCCGCGTATAGGTTGACACCGCAAAAAAATGAAGAAGTTAAGAGACAAGTCCAGGACTTAAGGGACAAAGGATTGATTCGAGAAATCTTGAGTCCATGCGTTGTTTCGACAGTGCTAAGCCCAAAGAAATATGGAGGATGGAGAATGTGTACAGACTCAATGGAAATCAATAAGATTACCATCAGATGCAAATTTCCATTTCCAAGGATGGACGACTTGATGGATTGCTTGAGTGGAGCAAAATTTTTTTCAAAGATTTGAAAAGTGGATATCGTCGGATTAGAATGAGAGAATGTGATGAATGGAAGACAACATTCAAGAAAAATGAAGGGCTATATGAATGGCTTGTTATGTCATTTGGCTTAACGAATGTGCCCAGTACTTTCATGAGGTTGATGAACAAAGTCCTGAAGGATTTCATTGGGAAATTCTTCATTGTATATCTTGATGATTTATTAATTTTCAGCAGGACAGAAGTAGAACACTTAAAGCATTTAGCTGAAGTAATGAGGAGATTACAGCAAGAGAAATTGCTGATCAATATGAAGAAATCGTCATTTATGAGGACATAACTCATTTATTTGGGTTTTTTTATCTCTGCAAATGAACTGAAAATGGATCCAAAAAAGATAAAGGTGATTAAGGATTGGCCATCGTTGAAGAGTGTATTTAAAGTATGAAGCTTCCATGGTTTGGCTAGATTATACAGGAAATTCATCTGAAACATCAGTGGAATTAGTGCATTGATGATGGATACGGTGAAGAAAAGACATAAATCTTTTCACTGGACGGAGGAAGCAAAGAATAGCTTCAATCTGCTGAAGGGGAAGATCACTAAGAAACCAATTCTAGTTTTTCCAGATTTTAGCAAGACATTCCAGGTCAGGTGTGACGTGAGTGGATTTTCAATTGGAGTGGTCTTAAGCCAAGACGACAGGCTAGTTGCATATTTCAGTGAAAAACCGAATGAAGCGAAGATTAAGTACTCCACGTATGACAAAGAATTCTATGCAATCATACAAGCACTGAAGAAATGGAGACACTATTTGGTTGCCAAGGAGTTTGTTTTGTACAACGATTTTCACGCTTTACAATTCGTGACTCAACAGGAGAAGTTGAACCAAAAGCATACTAAATGGTTTGAATTCATGCAAAATTTTACTTTTGTGATTAAGCATATTTTTGGAACTGCTAACAAAGTTGATGATGCTTTGAGCAGGAAATGTTTGCTTATGCAGGAATTCAGAGTCAAGACTTTGGGTTTTGATAACCTCAAAGAAATGTATAAAGATGATCCAAATTTTAAGGAGGAAAATGAGGCATTTGAGAATCCAATTCTCAGAGACAGAAGCCAATGGACTAAATATATGATCTAGGATGGATTATTGTCCAGGGGAAATCAGCTATGTATTCTGAAATGCTCCATGAGGGAGAATTTACTAAAGGAAAAACACAGTGGAGGATTGGTCGGACATTTAGGTCATGACAAGACGTTCTCAAAGTTGAATGACTCATATTTTTGTCCAGGGATGAGGATGGATGTGAAGAAATTTGTGGACAAGTGTAGAATTTGTTAGCACACGAAAGGAAAAAGGTAGAACGCAGGATCATATCAACCATTTCCCATACCTGAAAGGTCGTGGGATGGAGTGAGCATGGATTTTATATTGGGACTACCAAGGACACAAAGAGGATGTGATTCAATCTTTGTGGTAGTCAATAGATTTTCAAAGATGGAACATTTCATACCATGTTAGAAAACCAGTGATGCAACTCATATTGTGAACCTGTTTTTCAAGGAAGTTGTAAGACTTCATGGCTTACCAAGGAGTATCATTTCTGATCGAGATACCAAGTTCGTGGGACATTTATGGAGGACCTTATGGAAGAATCTTTGGAAAAACTTGTCTTTTAGCTCAACGTATCATCCTCATACGGATGGACGGACAGAGGTCGTAAATAGGAGCTTGGGAGATATGCTGAGGAGCTTAGTGACTAAACACCATAGTCAGTGGGATCACATTATTCCATAGGAGGAATTCTCTTACAATGATTCACTCAATAGAAGCACAGGGCATAGTCCATTCCAGATTGTATATTGAATGCAACCAAGGGGAGTTTTTGAATTGAAAGATGCAGAACAATCTGAATTCAGAAGTGCTAGTGCAGAGGAATTTCCAGAAGGAATGAAGGAGCTTCACAACCGAATTAAGGAGCGATTGCAGAGTTCAAGTCAAGATTACAAGCGGAGAGCAGATCAACACAGGCGAGAACTTCAATTTGAAGTTGGTGATCTGATTCTTGCACATTTGAGAAAGGAGAGGTTCCCAAGGGGAACATATAACAAGCTCAAGATGAAAAATATTGGACCATGCAAGGTCATAAGGAAATTTGGGGCAAATGCATATGAGATTGAATTACCCGATGGGGTCAGAATCTCAGAGATATTCAATGTTGTTGATTTGTGCCCTTACAGAGCTAAAGAAGTAGGAGTAGAGGAGGAACAGAAAGAGGTTCAATGGACAAAACAAATGCTTGTTGCTGACAAGCCACAAATGGAAGGCATAATTGATAAAAGGATTAGAAAAAATACCAGGAGGAAAGAGTATTTTGAATACTTGGTCAAGTGGAAAGGACGTCCAGTTGAAGATGCCAATTGGGAGGATGAAGCAACAATTCATAGGCATGGACAGACTGTGCAAGAGCTCATGAATAGGAGTTCATAAAAAAATTCAAGCAAAGGAGTATGATGCAGGAGCATCATACAAAGCCAAAGCACGCGCCTAGCCAAAGGAACAACTGAACGTGCAGATGAAAAAGGACATGTTTTTATGAAAACGTTTTGAATTTTGAAATCTGAAGCATTAATGTAATAGCTAAGAGAAGCATACTTACATTTATGTCTTGAAGATATGAACAAATATGGAGAAATTACTCTCATTTGTTGGATGTAATAGGCATTTAAGTCTGTTAATGTAAAGTAGGTAGATTTAATTTAATAGATTAGATAGTTTAGAAGTGTAGGAGGGAAAATGGATATAGACACCCTCACCCTTGTATCATTGTAACATTAAGATGATCATTCAGAATTCATAAGTTGTTGAGTTGTAGAGAAGAACCCATGTATAGGAGAACTTGAGTTAATATATGAGACTTTGACTCAAATTTCATGGTGTTGTGATGCTTACTATTTACATTAGTTAAATGGTATGGTTGCAGTTTTTTTGTTTCTCTGTTATGAATTTATCTCAATGTTGTATTGTGTGTATGATTTCATGTTGAATGTATGAAGTCAGAAAGAAAAGAATAATGAGTTTCAATTGTTTCTCTCTCTAAGAATTCCTGCAAGGAGTGCAGTGAACGTCCGCAAGGTGTGCATTGATGAGGGTCTGAGTTTTATCTCAGAAAACTTAGGAGAGATATCGTTGTTCTCATACCAACAGAAGTGCAGGTGAAGCACAGAGCCATGCAAGGTGTGCGTAGGCTGGTTGAAATATTTGAACTTATCAACCAAGGGGAAAGTTGAAGGACTATTGTTGCAAAGAGTGCACAGGGTCGAATATTCAAATAACCAGAGGTTATTTGAAGGTTTTCTGCAAGGAGTGTGAGCAGGGATCCTTTTGGAAGCTTGATTTTGCAAGCGAGAACTCAGGAGGGATAGCACCTTTGAAGTGTTCAAAGGGAGGCGGAGATCGAAATCGTCTCACAGAGGTCAAGTTCAGGTGGAAGAAAACCAAGTCATTTTGTCCTGAGATCCTTGAGAAGAGTGAACGGATGGCGAGAGGCCTTCGTGAAGGAAGTGTCGAAATTGCGAGAGTCGTTGGATCTTGCAGATTTGCAAGGTGGTTAGAGGCTGGTGAAACCCATCACCCAGGATTCGAAGGTCAATATGAGTCGTTGATCTCGTTTCAACCCACGTCGTTGGATCATTTCACGAATTCAGGATTCATGAGTTTGGAGGGTAGACCAAATTCTTGGTTTCACGAAGTCCCAAGTTGCGAGGAGTAGGGAAGGAGATCCAGACCATTGGATCCAAGCCACAGGAGAACCATTGGATTAGAAGCTTCGCGGGGTATCGCATATTAGGGGTTTGGGGGTTGAAAGAATTTATTTTCGACTACGAAGTCATGAAGTGCCGAGCGCTGAGGGCTCGTACAAACACGTGGCACATCCATTAGGTGGGGCTGCGTGGTTGACAGGTGGCGTAACAACAAGCACCCAGAGAAAGGTGGAAGCAGGTGACAGGTGGAGGGCACACATCGCCTGGGAAGAAGTCAACCCATTGTTGACTTATCGTGTCTTGGGGATTCGCAAAGGAGGAGCACGAGGGCTCAACCCTCCAACTCGTGAAGTTGTGAGTTGCGAGGGGTGATAGAGTTAGGCCCTAGCTGACGATTGCTTTTAGAATCACTAGTGAGGAGGGAGACATACCCATATTGCATCTTAGTTATTGGAGGTTTGGAGTCGAGGGTCTTCGACTCACAAACTTGCGAGATCGCGAATCACGAAAGGTGCTTGTGCTAAGGCCTGGGTTGTGGTCACATGGAGACGTAAGGCTCGTGCCTGGTGTTAAGTTGTGTAGGGTGGGTTTTCATGAAGGACATGTGGATCGGATTCATGAGGTTCCAATAGGGATCCGAGGGACTCACTTTGGCTCGAGGAGAATTTAGAACGATCCTGTGTGGATCTCGGACAGAGGGTCGGGGGTCTGCGTCATATCTTGATGTGATAAATGCCTATCTAACACTAGGTTAGCCATGTTATCTACTATTTGATTGAATTTTTGGGGAATATGTGTAAATGTGATTGAATCAAAATGTCAATATAAAAGTCTAACTTGTAGGTATTTGAGGAAGAGGCAAGGATCGCGAACATGGTATACATTATTGAGTTGAAGGAAAATGAGTTGGGAATCTAGTAAGATGCTAAGGTGACGAATATGGTGGTGACTGGCCTCGGAAAGGAGGCCAATGACCGTTGTATATTCTGCTTGGTTGTTGGTTGTTAAGCCCAAACATATGTCGCTGGAGTGGAGTAGTTCATGTGAGGGGGTATAGAGGTCCCAACCGGTCGAAGCAATATTCTGTGTCCATAGGATAGATCCGTTAGTGTAACTGATGTGGTAGGCCAATGGAGGAGGCATATGTCAATAGCACAAATGGTAGATTAGACACAAGGCATGGAGGGGAAAAATAATATTAAAAACTCTACAAAACATGTACAAAAAATAAAAATCCTAGTGTAGAATGGCTACGCTCATGCGTAAAATTTCATTAAGTACAACCCGTTGATGGGTTCTTTGAGGGGGTGGCCTTCTAGAGAGGCCAGGATGTAGGCACCTTTAGTGAGGTAGTTTTGGATGATGTAGGGTCCATTCCATAATGACTCGAATTTGTCATGACCAAAGGTATCATGAGCGATGTCATAGGCAAGGACGAGATCTCCTTCGTTGAATGAGTGAAGGTTGACATGGCAATCGAAGGTAGCCTTTGACCATTTCTTAGTGACCTCATTATTTTGTAATGAAGACCGTCGGTCTTCATCCAGTGACTCTAAGTTCAACAAGCACTACTCCATTAGAGCAGTGTCGGTTAATAGCTCAATAGTGGTAAGCAAGGTGGGAATTTCACACTCAATGGGGAGAGTGGCTTCTACCCCATGGACGAGATGAAATGGTGTAAAACCAGTGGCAGTTTTAACTATCTTGCAATCAGCCCATAACTTTGAAAACAACATATGATGCCAATTGGTCTTGTGTTTGTTAACAATGCACTGCAACATGGTTTTGAGGACCTTGTTGATGCCTCTACCTGTTCATTGGAATGGGGGTAGTAAGGGAAGGTCAACTCATGGGAGAAGCCTAATATTGAGGAGATTTCAACGAATATCTCATTCTCAAAGAGTTTGTCGTGATTGGAGACTAACTGTAATGGGACTCCGAAGTGGGTGATGACATGGTTGAAGAAAAAACGTGTTGTGGTGTCAACAGTGTTGTTGAAGGTGGGCATGGCTACGACCCACTTGGTGAAGTAATCAACTACTACGATAATGTATTTGTGTCCATTGCTAGACAGTGGGTTGCAAGTCATGAAGTCTATGCCCCATTTGTAAAAGGGTTCATCAATGATGACTAGGTGTAGAAGCGCGGGTGGCGCTCACGCTTTGTTGGCATACAGCTGACATTTTTCACATCCTTTCACAGTGTGGATGCAATCGTGAAACAATGTAGGCCGGAAGTAGCTTGCTCAAATTATTTTCTAGGAGGTGGACATCCCTGAGAGGTGGTCATCGCAGGCATCGTTGTGGCAGTCGTTCGACTCTATCGACTTCGTCAATAGTCAAACATCGATGGAGGACTATGTATACCCCTCGTCAATATAAAATGTCTTTGATAAGGAGGTATCAAGGGGCCTAATGGAAAATGCATCGACGATCGTCTTAGGAAAGATGGGGTCAAAAATTTTGGGTTTGAAGTTATATGAGAAGGTCGGCATACTTGGGATAATCCAAGGGGATGTAGAAGAAATGTTCGTCGGGGAAGTTCGTGTTAACGGGTGAAATGGTAGTTTATGAAGGAAATGTCGTAATGAGTTTGGAAAGGATGAGGAATTTCTTACACTTGGGTGTTGAAAATTCGAGGTTGTACTCGTAAAGGATGATGATCCATTGGGAAAATTTTCCATTAATTTGCCAGTGACTCAGCGAGTATTGCAGGGGGTTGGAATCTACTACAACTTTGGTGGTGCGAAGCAGGATATAATGGCACAATTTTTGGAGTTCGAGGAAAACTGCAAGGGTGAGTTTCTCTTTCTAATTTTACTTCAGGGGTGGCCCTGAAATATTTTTACTAATATAGTAAATTACATGCTCACAGTCATCGTCCCTTAGTTGGACGAGAACTCCTGCCACTGAGACGGCTGAGGTCGATAAGTAGAGGATGTAGTCGTGATCATAGTTGGGTGGACTAATTAGAGGGGCATTGGAGAGTGTCACTTTTAAATCATCAAACACATCCTAGGCATGTTCATCCCATCAGAATGGGATATCATGACGTAACAAGTGAAGGAAAACATGTGCATGAGTGGCGTAATCGGGGACAAAGCGGCGTAAAAAGTTAGTTTTTCCTTGTAAGATTTGCAGCTGGTGTAAATTCCGAGGGGGAGGAATTTTTGTGATGGCTTGGACCTTGAGGGGGTCCATGGTGATGTTTCGTTGGGAAATGATGAACCCAAGGAGGCATCCAGCAGTGACGCAGAATACGCACTTGAGGCAGTTCAAGCGGATATTGTACTGACAACACCTTTGGAAGATGATCCGTAAATCATTGAGATGTAAAGTGTGTTTCTTGGATTGAGCGGTGAGGTCATCCAACTATGAAAGGATGATATGAGATAGATCATGAAAAATGTATGTCATGACCTGTTGGAAGGTTGCACCAGCATTCTTGAGGCCAAAAGGCATGACATGATATGAAAAAGTACCTCAGGGGGTAGTGACTGTGGTTTTGTATTGATCGACTGGATGAATCTGAATTTGGTTGTAGTCAGAGAAACCGTCCATGAAGGAAAACGCCTCGTGGTCGACACCATCATCGATAATTTGGTCAATAAAGGGCATTGGAAAATTCTCTTTCGAATAGGCATGATTGAGGTCACGAAAATCAGTACAGATGTGGATAGTGCCTTATTTTTTGTTAACAGGGACAGGGTTGGAGACCCATGACATATATGCGAAGGGGTATATGAACCCTACAGTGCATAATTTGTCAATTTCGGCTTTGATGGTCATTGCTTTGAATGCATGTAATGGACGTTGTTTTCGTCGTACAGGTGTGATATCAAGCCATGTGTTTATACGATGTTCGACAATAGAGGGATCAAGGTCGGATATTTCTCTGTATGACTAGGGGAAAATGTCTTAGTATTCCTGGAAGAGAGCTTTGTACGAGATAAGTTCTTCAGGAGAGAATGCGGCACCTATGGTGATTTCCTCTATGACTCTAGAATTGACATAAATATCGATTTTGACGGTGGGGGAAATGTTGGCCATGTTGCCTTCTTCAAAAATGTCGGGGGCAGGGATAGGGTTATTGAACCATTCTATATGCCCTGATGGTATAAAATCTTTGGTTTTGATTGCATATATGGAGTTTTAGTTAGGAGGTGCAAAGGATTCCTGTGAAAGAAAGAGTGCTCTGTGATGGAGCACATTCCATTGGAAATCGGGTGTAGTTAGTTCCTCGAAGATATCTTCTTCGCAGTGGAATATTGGAGAATATAGGGGATCAAGGGAATTAACGTTGATGACTGTCACCAGGTGACTGTCTTCAGGTGGTGAAGATTTAGAGGGGGTGATGCAAGTAGGTTGCGATGGTTCACTTGACATGAACCAAATGCCAAGATACTCTGGGTTAAAAATTGTGGTTGGTCGTAAGATTTCCGTGGGGAAATGAACTGGAGAATTGGGGGGATTTGGGGGAAAATCCTCATACAAGATATCCATGAACCACGAGGGAGTGGGAAGTTCCTCCAGTTCAGGAGAGATGATGTGAACAATACTAGGAGAGGGGGTGGGGGTGATCACTTGTATCATGGGAGGTGGGGTGACTGGGGATTTTGAATAAGGGTCATTTGGTGGCACCTATATTCAATGATTGTAGGACACTGGTATGTGAAATGATCGAGTGATTCACAGAGAGAGAAAGGGCATATCATCCATTCGTTGACTGAAGTCATGACATAATGAATGTTAGTGACATGAGTACTTGATGATGTGAATGGAGAGGGTTCTTGCTGAAAGCTCTGGCGTACTGTCGTTAGCGTCTGTCAAAATTGAGGGAGTATGGGGCAATGGTGGGTGTAATGTCCATACTCTAAACAGATGGCAAATGTGAATTTGGTTCGTAGCCATTTTCTACCTATAGTAGGGGATGTGGTGGTAGTATTAGGTGTGCTTGGTGAAGCCATGGGTGATGTGGTCTCTCAGGGGAGTTGGATCAAATTGCGTAACTCGGGGAGAGAAGGGCATTGGTTGGTGGGGTGTCCTTCTTTATCACATAGTGCACAAAGAGGTTGAACTTGGGGAGGAGAGGATCGGTGGGCTATTGCATCTTCTGTCTACCCCCAACTATAGTTGTGGCATTAGCAAGTGGGGGTGAGGGTGGTGCAGTTGCAATAAGTATCGGAATTTTCATTGGGAATCCTTCGCGTTGGGGAGGGAGAGATGGTTGAGGGACCATCGCAGGTGGGTGTAGATACCATACTAGAATATCTAACACCATATTGGGAAGGGTAAGATTTGCGACTACCTGGAAATCTTGTACGCCCGGTGGGGGGTAAAAGAAGGGGATTTGAGTGATGGCTTGGGGGATTGTCTCCCAAACCGGGATTTTCCCTTGGGGAAGGGTGAAATCGGGAACAGGTGGAGCTGGAGGGTTCTCAGGGGATACCTGAGTGAGGAGTTTTGTGAATATTGGGATGTCAGATAGTAAAGAAGCCTATGTGGGAGGAAGGGTATCTCCAGTTTCAGTTCCATTGGATGATATGACACACACTTGTGTTGAGGGATGAATGAGCAGTGGTGCTCCATGGTATGTCCCTAGCAAGGATGGGTCCTTGAAGATTCTGGGGCCCATCTCAATGACTGGGTAGGCATCATAATTACTCTGGACAAGTGTAAGATGTTATCGATGTTGGAGGAAGGGTTGGGCTCGTAATGTGAAACTTGGTCGATGGTGATGATCTTCCCGTTGTGGGGGAACATCATCGATTGAAACATGRAAGAGGCCACAATATTCATAGMATACATGTAGCTATGCCCAAACAAAATGTTGTAATCGAGTGGGGCATCGATAACCGCAATGTCTATAAGGATGTTTTTTCCCCCAACTTCAATGGGGACATTTTGAAAGATCCCTTAAGGAGAGGATGGYCGTCCATCATAGGCTCTCAAAGTAAAGGCAGATGGTATGAGCTCAGGGGAGCCAAGCGTTTTCCATACAGTTTTGGAAATGATGCATGTGGATGCACATTCATCAATGATACAGTAATGAACTGTGATGTTCCAGATTTTAACCAGTATTTGGAAAGATACCAGAGCGGGGAGACAGGGTTCCCCACTATTGAGATAAAATGTGATGAGTCTGGTATCAACAGGGTCGACTGCCCCCAGGGTAGAAAGTAATGACTTCCATTGAGGGGGACAGGTTTGAAGGACTTCCAAGACTAACATGGTTGTAAGAGATTGTGCCAAGTCATCGACCAGACTATAATTGTGTGTCATCCTAGCCTAAGGGTTGTTGAAATTCTGTCGTAATGGGATACGAGGAATACGAAGGGGTGTTTCGGTATTAGGGTGTGGAATCATCAAATGTGGTCCAGTTGTAACTTGGACTGCTTCCGAGGTAGTGGGAGCAGATAAGGGGGGGGGAGGGGGGGGCGGGGGGGGCACTATATTAACGAATGTGCATTTGTAGAAGAAATTATTCTTCACTAGTGAGGAGGATAGTGTGATCTGCAGGAGTGCGAGGGTTTGGATACGATCCCATCTTTCGTGGGGCAGGGTGCATCTCTTGCTGGGTATTCATCACCCCTTTGTGTGGAATGGGGTTTTGCAACACAGCTGGGGGTGGTTGCTGCACATATTTTTGTGGGGCCTGTAGAGGGGTTGGTAGTGCTGGGGGATGTAGTCCGTTCATGGAATATTTCATTTGTTTGACTCAACATTTTTTTGGAAATTGTGAGTATAATGACCATGCTCACTGCAAAGGGCACAAGGGAAGTTCATTCAGAGGTTGTTGTTGTTCCTCCCTTGGCATTTGTTGTTATTTCCCCCTTGGGGGTTCTATTTCCCCTGATTCTGGTTGCCCCCAACATGTTGGTTTTGTGGGGGGTTGTTTCCCCTTGGTCCTGGGTTATTATTTTTTTGGTTTTTTCTTTTATTTTTGGCATTATTCAACTGATGGGCCAGATTTTTAGTATTCAGTTGTTCAAAATTTTGAAATTGTTGAATTGGAGAGAGTTGAATAAAGTTAACCCTAGAGTGTGGTTGTCCTTGTGGAGGAGAAATGGGATGTGGAGGACCAAGAAATGGGAAATACGAATTATGTTGTGGCAATGATCCATAAGATACATAGGAAGGCATGGTGCTTTCACTAGTGCTTAGGGTGTAAGCAAAGGTAGAGGGGTTTTTAGAACTAGGTTGAATAGTTGGGCGCATCATGGGTGTCGGTGGGGGTCCACTTATGGGTGGAGGAAGGGAAACAGGGTATGGTTGTTGATAAGGGGGAGGAGGGTAGTAAGGGGGTCCTCCATACACCGGTGGATATGGAGGTGTACCATACATAGGTGGTTGTGGGGGGTATGGATTGTGGTGTGTTGTGGTACCAATCAATCCATCTACTGAGTGAGACATCCTAGGTTTGTCCTGGTTGAATGGCATGGGTCTCAGGGCGTCAAGTAGTAGCGTATATAAGTATCAGGACTTCAAATAAATGAGGTCGGACTGTTGAGCCTTGTTGATGGCTTCCTCTTCAGACTAGGGGAAGGTGGCATCTACATCCTTGGCAAAGAGGGAAACAAGTGATTTGGGAAACCAATAGAGGCATTGTTGCTTGGTGTCTTCTGCTTTGCATAGACTACATCATCGATGCCATTCGTGAATGTGGTCAGCGATGTGTGTGGCTGAGGTTTGTTTAAAATGTGAGAGCATTTCGAGACCATTTTCATGACGGATTGGTAATTGAAAGAAGATAAAAAATGCTTTGCCAACGATTCAAAGGTCACATGGGACCCAGATTTTTCATCTACATACCACTTGGCTGATGGGCCAGTGAGCATGCGTTGAAATAACCTCAATCGGATAGATTCATCCATGATGTTGTTTGAAGAGCACCATAAGTGGAAGGTCATGACATGGTTGGTCGGGTCGTCTCTCGCTTTTCCTTCAAACTTGGGTATGTCTGAAGGTAGTTTGGTAGGCATTGCAGGCCATGTGGGGTCATGCAATATAGTATCATTGGTGAGCTTAGTCAGATCCAGTATGCTGAGGGAAGCCAAGTATGGCACTGGGGTGGCAGTGGAGGATTAGT
Organism: Picea engelmannii; assembly: GCA_009831015.1. Lineage (NCBI taxonomy): Eukaryota > Viridiplantae > Streptophyta > Pinopsida > Pinales > Pinaceae > Picea > Picea engelmannii. Next base: position 220,442 of record ML797632.1, read on the forward strand.
TCCAGCCATGGTGTGAGTGGTTTGTTTACCTGACCCATGAAGGGGGATAGGTGGGGTTGTACTTCCTCCTTGGGAAGAAGTGTGCCCCCTGCTTCCTTGTAAAGGAGAGTTAGTTAATGGTTGACCTTGGGAAGTGGAGCCAAGAAAAGTTGATCCCAAAATAGTGGCACTCACGGGGATGTGAGAGGGTTGAGCCAATGAGTTGGAGAGACTAGGAACTTCTCCTAGAAGAAGAGGGAGGTTTTGTAAGCGTTTGGAATGGCGGGGATTATGTGGGTCCCCTATGGTGTCTGACTAGAAAATTTAATGTGTGTGAATGGTGATGAGATCAATAAAATGAGCAAGAGTCTTTGTATAATTTTGGACCTTTACAATATATCTCGCAATTGAATGTAATCACAAGAACATCATACATAAATTGAAAAGAAGCATATATGTGGGTAGGTGGATTTTGTCCGCATGGGAGAACAAAGAAAAAAAATGCTCGTGTCCTAAAAAGACGTAACATCCTTTCTCTCAAATAGAACTGGACCTTCCAATAGCACTCAACAGTGGGGTCTGAAGCCATCAGAAGAGGAACTAGTGAAGGATGAAATAATCAATTATAATGAGGGGTAGAGGGTGCATATCCTGAAAGATCTAGCGATATTTCCCAATAGCCACACAAAATCTAATAAAGGTGCAATTGCATCTCACAATTGCCACTTGGTTAGATGTCCTAAAATTTGGTCACTAGGTACCTCGGTCAAAGTGCGGCATTTAGATTTTCAGCCTCAGAAATGGGTCACAGGCTGGATCCCTTCCAAGAGGTGGGTGCCTCAAGGGGGGGCACACAGAACAACCAGACCTCAACCTTCAACCCTTCACGGGTATTTCCCTGCCTTATGGTGTAGGAACACTTGACTTGGAGGATTTTAAAGTTCCCTATTTGTAAACTTCTAATGTTTGAAGATGTGAGAATCAGATAATGGGGGGTTATTTGGATGCCTACCCCCGAGATCCTACCTAGACTAAAAAAATCTTTTGGCACCTCCTGTGGAGGAAAACTTAGTGAGTTTTTAGAAAATTTTATATGTGGTTGTTTGAGAGATTGGGGGTGTGAACCAATCTCGTTCAAATAAAGTGGGAGTGGATAGTCTCGTCAAGAAAAGGGTGGGGCATTTCGGAATCCCTTTGGAGGAAACTTTCTTGAACCTCCACAATTCGAGATGAAACTATGTGAGTGAGTAGTGAATTTGTGTGTGAACAAGTGAAAGTGTGCCGAATTTTTAATAAGTTAGGTGTCACATTGCAACATGTGGACTCCATGTGGTCCTTTACAAGTCTTGATTACCTATGTTACTAGATGCCATTGGTACAACCCTGCATAATTTTAAAGTCCCTAGAGAAATAGCATGTGGACATGTGGGTCCTTACCAATCCTTTAACTCCCTAATTTGATTAATCTAAGAAAGCTTCAAAAATTATCTTAGATTGAAAGAATGTGGGCATGTATGGGCCCATTACAATAATCTTTAAACTCCCCTAGTGACGTAAACTAAGAAATTAGCTTCAAAACTATCCTATGTTTGTAGCATGTGTGCATGTATGGGCCCTTACAAATTTAATATGTTTTGAAAAAAAGAAACTAAGAGGGGGCCCTAGGGGGGCTTTGTCCTCTCCTAAAAAATTTGTTTCATTTTTTAAGGGAGATGAAATCTTCCCTCAATCATTTTTTTTTATTCTCAAGATCGCTCTATGGTGCGAGAGAAGAGCATACTCAATGATTGAAGTTTGATTTTTGGTTCCAATGCAAGTGTTTATATATGTGATAGTGAATGATTCCAACTTAACTTTTACAAACAAAACAACCATCCATGTGGAAAAATGAGAGAAAAAGAGGAAAAGAATATGGTTTTAACCTCTTAAGTGCCTATGTTTTGACTAACCCTTTATGTGGAGAGGGAATCTAAGTGTTGTGCATATTACAATTTGCATATAATCAATCTTAAGAACGCTATGACCTTCAACATACCACAAAAACTCTTACAATGTGAAATTTTTGGACAGATGTGTGGGTCGCAGAGTAGACAAAGGCGCATGTGGTGCCAATGCACAAATAAACAACGACATGTTGGCGTAGGTGCATAGAATGCACTGAGAAACATAGTGGGTTTTCCGCACGTTCTCGGAAGACGTACCTGTGAGTTAAAAAACCCGTGCACTTTTTGATACATGGCCGGGAACAAAATTACGGATGAAATTCTCTTATCTCAGCTTGGAATTTGGCTTTTTGCATGCAGGCTTCAGCCGATTATGATCCCTGCAAGTTAAAAAAATCAAAAAGAAGTGCTCAAACAACCCAAATGGGGAGGAAATTGATACCTATCCCCAGCAGAGTCAGCAATCTGTTGTATAATTTTCGTCACCTAAATGAGCAAAATAAGGACACTTGCAAGTTCAGTTGGGTTAGTTGAACAGGAAAAAAATGAATGCAAGAGTTAGAAACCTCAATCATGATAAATAAACAAACAACTAAGCTAATAACAATTAAAGAGACTAAACTAAAGTGCATAAGGATAATAGAACCAAATTTAACCAAACAATTGACCAACATTCATGCCACCAATGGATAGATTGTATTAGTGGGCAAACACCAAAGAGAAAGGGAGACTTATGGGTCCCCTCTTCCTCCAAGGGAGGGCTCTTGAATCCCCAATGTGAGAGCTCTTCTTACAAATAGAAAACTAGAAGGAAATGGTGAAGAAATCCAAAGCTCATTCACTCAAGAGGTGATGTGAATAGCTCAATGAAATGGTGCTTGTGTGCTCCAATGAGGAAAGAGGTTCCTTGCTACATTACTACATTACTTCATTAATTAATAATATTTTGTATAACTTATTAATGTTTAAATTTGAATGTTTATATTTTTTTATTAATTTATAATTGCCATATTTATTGATAATTAATATGGATTTATAACGACATTAATTCATTAGTCTATAATAATTGTATTAATTATTACTGCATTACTTCATTAATTAATAATATTTTTGTATATCTTATTAATGTATTAATCATGTTTAATAATAATAATAATAATAATAATGTATCTAATGTATTGATAATGTATTATTATATACATTTATGTAATAATACATTAATAGTTAGAGTTGGGATTATTACATTTTATATACTAGCATAGCCACAAACTTGTGGCTGGTAAACACCGAAAGATTCGACTTACACCACCTCCTAACACAAACCCTCAGCTGATAATGAATCCCAACCTTCCGACCACCGCAAAGATTCCTCAATTTTTACAAAATAATCCATCCAAGTTATGCTCACCGCGAATCCAGGCTTCCGCTCAAATTCGGAGGAAAACCTTTGAACGCTTCAACGAAAGCCGAAACTCTATCATAACTCCAGGGCTTTGAGCACTGAAAATCTTCTCTTTATTCGTTAAGGAGAAATAATAAAACTTTTTAAGGATATTGATAACATAGGATCTTGAACTATAAAATCTAATAATTATAAAGTGTTCTATAAAAAAAATTCCAAATACTTCTTCATTATCTCATAACAACTATTTACATATAAAATTTAGTAATTTAAATATTTAAGTTCTAAATTGTTTTTATAAATTTAAAATTAATATTTTTATAAAATAATGTTATAATGTAAAATAAATATTCAAAAAGTTTCAAAATTTTGTTTATTTTTACTTATTTATGAATTCATAAATATTATATATATATAATGATGGCTATTAATATCATAGAATATAATATCATCGAATTTTAGTTTATTGCTTTTCTTCTATAGCCGATGGCCAACTAACTTGGTACAAATGAAACATGATCCCAAAAGTAAGGAGCATGCAAATTTCAAGTCATTAATTAGGGTTCCTGCAATTTTTGCGGATTTCTCCGCTGGTGCCAGTGAGGGGTTTGATATTACCCATATTCACCATGGCGGCTTTGAAGTCTGGAAAGAAAGTGTTCTGATTGGAACTGTAGGTAGTAACCTGAGAATCTGTAGAACCTCCATTAAACAGTTGTTGTTCGGAGTGCAGAAGTCCCTTTTCTCTTCCCAAATTACTGTAATAATCATTGTCAAATGTGGTAGGGGTAGCCACATCTAAGGGCAAAGGGTTGTTGTCACCGCCAGCGCTTGGGCACTTTGCCTTCGCAGATGTAGCAAAGGCGGCGTTAATGTTGGATTCGTTGTAGATGCGAGCTATGAATAAGAAGCATTGCGCTTGACCAATTGTATGAGCACCGGTAATATGAATAACAATACAGGATGAATATCTTCATGCAGAGACCATTAGTCTATTCCCTTGGAATGAAATGCTCAAGCAATATGAAATACACGGACAGCTAAGGAAATCTGCGGTAGAGAATGGGTAGACAGCTGAAACGCACCGACAACTGAAACGCATTAACAGTAGAAAATCCGTGGCTAATAATTTAAACATGGTAATATCAAAGGTTAATCATTTAAACATGGTAATCAGATGGTGATACAGTAATTTCTTAATATGATTAGGTAAATGTTAAAAGGTAAACAGGTTAACGGATGCATTTTAAAATACAAGGAAGTTATGAAGAGTAAATCACATTCATTGATTTTGGAGGACGACTAAGAATATGCAAACATCTTCAATTGTTAGCCATCAGATTAGAATTTTAGATTAAAAGGTGATTAATTGTGCTCATTGTCAATAGGTGTACGCTTTTCAGTGTAGTTAATACTTTATTAATGTATTACTACTTTAATAATGTATTATTTTATTACTATTTTAATACTTTAATAATGTATTAATTAATTAAGACATTTAATTATTAATGTATTAATACTATAGCATTTTACATTATACATTAATGTATTAGTATTTTAGTTCACACATTACACATTAATGTAATAATGAATTAATACTTTAATAATGTATTACAAAATACATTGATTAAGGTCAATGCATTACTACTTTAGTATTGTATTTATTAATTCATTTAATAAATACAACGCTTATGCAATAATAATTAATAATACTTTCCTTCTATGTAATATATATATATAACATCACTTCAACATTCCTATCTTTTTCACAAAGGAAACACTTACTTAGATATTTTTTTTTTTAACTTTTCCAAAACATCATTTTTGTAATGTGTCAAACACAAACCAACCTTGTCATGCAACGAATAGCCTAATGTTGCAATCTGACAAACAAAACCACACGTTACAACATGATGAATATAGTAATGTTGTAATGTCTTGAACATAGTAACATCACACAATGACCAACATAGTAACGTTGCAATCTATTGAACATAGTAACGTCGCAATGCAACATTAATAGCCATCTCATTGCAATATGGATAGTAACGTCACAATGTGTCACCCATTTCCCTATCATCACAATGTGATGGGCATATCTCAATGTCGCAATGTGACAAACACTTCCAAACATAGGTATGTGTCGAATATAGTAACGTTGCAATCTACTAAACATAGTAATGTCACAATGTGATGAACATAGACCTATCGTCGCAATGTGACGAACATAAATGGACATCACAATGTGATGAACATAAAATTGTCATCAAAAACATAGTAATGTCACAATAGGATGAACATATATAGATGTCATAATGTGATGAACATAGCTCTGTCATTGCAATATCAAGAAAAAAATCAGAGCTTACAATGTAACAAACAAAGTAATGTTGCAATGTCTCGAACATAGTAACGTTGCACAGTGATAAACATAGTAATGTTGCATTTTGTTGAACATAGTAACGTCACATGGTGATGGTAATAGCCATGTCATCACAATATGGATAGTAACTTCATAATGTGCCAAACATAAAATAAAAAAGCTCATAATGCGTGACACATGAACCCGTCATTGCAATGTGATGAACATTTCCTCATGTTGTAATCTGACACATATCTCAATGTCACAATGTGACAAACAGTTCCAAACATCAGAATGTGTCAAACATAGTATTGTTTCAATCTACTAAACATAGAAACAATGTAATGTGATGAACATATTCCTATCAGCGCAATGTGATGAACAGAAACATACATCGCAATATGACGAACATAGCCCTATTGTCCCAATGTGTCAAACATAGCCCTATCGTCGCAAACATAGTAACATCATAATGTGACGAACATATACAAATGTCGCAATGTGATGAACATAACACTATCATCACAATGTGATGAACTTTAATTGATGTCACAATGTGATGAATGTAGCCTTGTTGTCGCAAAGTGACTAACATATACAAATATCACAATGTGATTAACATAGACCTGCTATCATAATATGACAAACTTAATTTGATGCCACAATGTGATGAACGTAGCATTCTCGTCACAATTTCATGAACATATCCCTCTCATTGCAATGTGAAAAAATAACTGGACATCGTAATGTGGCAAACATATCCATGTTGTCACAATGTGAGGAACATGTACTCACATTGCAATGTGACACACATGTCCTAACATATCCTTTTGACATAAATTTCTAAATGACGCAATGGAATGAACATAATGCAATGTGACGCACATATCCCGATGTCACAATGTGACAAATAATTCCAAACATTGGAATGTGTCGAACATAGTATCATTGCAATCTTATAAACATAGCAATGCTGAAATGTGATGAACATATCCCTGTCATCGCAATATGACGAACAAAAATATATGTCCCAATGTGAAAAAAATATTCTTATTGTCACAATGTGTCGAACATTGACCTTTCGTCCCAAACATAGTAACATTGTAGTGTGACAAACATATAAATATTTTGTAATGTGATGAACATAGCCTTGTTGTCAGAAAGTGACTAACATATACAAACATCTCAATGTAATGAACATAGACCTGTCGTGACAATGTTATGAACTTGAATTGATGTCACAATGTGACGAACATAACCTTCCCATCGCAAAGTGACAAACATTTACAAACATCGCAATCTGAAAAACATAGCCCTATCATGGCAATGTGAGAAACATAAATGGATTTCATAATGTGTCAAGCATAGCCTTGTCTTCGCAATGTGATGAACATGTCCCCACATTGCAATGTGACGCACATATTCTAACATCGCATTTTGACAAAAATTTCCAAACGTCACAATGGACCGAACATAAAACATTGTTGCAATGTGATGTATAGAACCCAATGTGGCAATGTGACAAACATAGACCAACATTACGATGAGACGAGAATTTCCTAACATTGAAATGCTATGAACATAGCCATGTCATCACAATGTGACAATCATAAACATACATGGCAATGTGACGAACATAGCCCTATTGGCATAATGTGTCGAACATAGACTTGTCATCACAAACATAGTAACGTCGTAATGTCACGAACATATACAGATGTCCCAATGTGATGAACATAACATTGTCATCAGAATGTGTCGAACTTAAATTGGCATCACAATGTGATGAACATAACACTGTCATTGCAATGTGTCGAACTTAAATTGACATCACAATGTGATGAACATAGCCTTGATGTCATAAAGTGACTAACATATACAAATGTCCCAATGTGATGAACATAGCCCTACTATCATAATTTGATGAACTTAATTTGTCATCACAATGTGATGAACATAGCCCTCTCAATACAAATGTCACAATTTGATGAACATATCCCTCTCATCGCAATGTGACAAACATATTTGGACATCGTAACGTGGAAAACATAACCATGTCACCACAATGTGATGAACATGTCATCGCATTGTAATGTGAAGCACATATCCTAACGTCGCATTTCGACAAAAAAATTGAACGTCGCACTGGAACGAACACAATCCATTGTGGCAATGTGATGTATAGAACCCAATGTGGCAATGTGACAAACATATACCAACATTGTGATGAGACGAACATTTCTTGACATCGCAATGTGATGAATATAACCCACTATTGGACAATGATAAACCTTTTCCAACACCATAATGTGACAAAAAAAAACTATTCATTGTAATTTGATGACCATAACTTTACGATGTGATGTGATGAACAAAAGATTATTTCACAATGTGATGAACAAAAATTGATGTCGCAATTTCATGAACAAAACTTATGTCTCAATGTGACGAAAAAAACATGATCAAGATTGTAATGCAGTAGTGCCATAGTAAATTGTGGTTAAACATAATCAACTTGGACCACCATAATCACATCGACATGGTCAAGGAAGGTCATCCATGGCCATGGTAAACCATAATAAACCTCGATCAAACCATAGTTAACCATGGTTATGGTCAACCATAATCAACCGTGGTGAGGGACAACCATGATCAACCTTAGTGAACCTTTCCTTCCCAAACTCAACCAAGGTTTACCAAAGTTAACCATGGTCATGGTCAACCATAAGAAGCCATGTTCATTGTCAATCAATGTATTAATGTATCAATACTTTAATAATGTATTATTAATGTATTTCTACTTTAATAATGTTTTTATTAAGGTATTAATACTTCAATAATGTATTTATTAGTGTATTATTACTTTATTAATGTGTTAATAATGCATTAATAATTTAATATGTTACATTATACATTATTGTATTAATACATTAATTTTTACATTGCATTAATGTACTTATGTATTGATACTTTAATAATGTATTACTAAAGTCATTAAGGTCAATGTATTACTACTTTATTAACATTTTTTCTATGTATTAATACTTTAGCAGTGTATTACTTTATATAATAATGTCAATTAATACTTCAATTTTTACATTACCTTTATGTGATAATGTATTAATACTTTAGTAATGTATTACTACTTTATTAATGTATTATTAATATATTAATTTTTTAGTAATGTTTTCATTAAAAATGTATTAACTTATTAATTAATTAAATTAATACATTGTATACATTATTTTATTATTGTTGTTTATAGCCATGACTATAAGAAACCATAATCATAGTCAACCATCTATTTAACAATGTATTATTACTTTAATAGTATATTATTAATTGTTAAAATATTGTAAATGCAAAGAGTATTCTATTTATTTATTGATTTATTATTCATTAGATCAATCCCCTTTTGTGGATTGATCATGTCGAGCATTGTAATTGACCAAATTCCCTTTTGTGGATTGGTGAAACCCTAATTGTATTATGAAAATTAAGAAGTCGGCCCCCATGACTAATTAAAGTGGTTTTAACCACTAAGAAGACAATTCGAACCTTCCCAGTGAAGAGACACCCTTCCGGCACCTGCCAGATAGTATAAATAAAGGAAGCCAATGCCTCATTATCTCACTCACTCATTTCGCTCATCCAGTGCACAAGTTTGGTAGCTGCAGTTGGGAGAAGAAGGAAGAGAGAGGCGTAATGCTCATTGTTGGATATTCTCTAGTGTTTTGGTTTATTGTCTTGGCATTGTATTGGCTATCTATATTAAGGAATTTTTTGTTGGATTTTCTCCCCCATGAGGGTTTCCCAGGATAAATGTTGTGTATCTTGTGATTGTGTTTCTCTCAGTGATCCTACATATGCTATTGTTATCTAGTAAATTGAAAAGAAACCTAATAATAGCTCAAATATAAACACGATATCATAGCTAAGCTAAAGAGAGCATCTCTCACTAGATAAAGAAAAATGTTAATGTTGTCGTACAAGAAAATTAGGGTTTTTTGTTGAAGAGGAATATTATCCTAAAAACCATATAGAAAAGTGTGCCCTATCCTAGGGAACTCTTTGGAACCTTGAGCACGCTTTTTCAGTGAACATAACTCCCGAAAAGTGACACCCTAGTTTTCACTAGTACTAGAAAACCAGAAGTACCAGAAAACCAGGAAACTAGAACCAGTACCAGAAGTACCAGTCCAGATTTCTGCAAACTCGGTTTCAAGGGGTAAAATTTAGATTTTCATAAATATGACTGCACCAACTTACTCACCTCACCTCAGTGCATCTAGCCCCTGGATCAGAATTTCAAAATTTGAAGTTTGAAAAATTATGGTTTCCTCATAAAACCCTAAGTTGCAGTTGCAGTTTCATAATTAGTTGCAGTATCAATTGCATTTGCAGTACTAGTTGCAGTCACCCTTGAATTTTTTAAGAGTTGATAATTATTACCATTGCTACCAGATGCTGCCACTACCTACAAATACTATCAGATGTATGTATTCAGATATGTTTAAACTATTAAACTTTAAAGGGTATTTGCAAGAGAAGGGGTATCTTACCATAGATCTAGAAGGATCATAAGATCCAACACATTCAGAGGAATAATGCAACCCAAGTTTGATTATTTTGATATGCATCTACCTGTTATGACATTATTTTGATCTATGTTTCATATTGAAGCTATGACCATCATAGTAACCTTTGGTCAAAATTTAATTCAAACTATTAGATTGATTAAAGTTGAGATCATAGAGTTTAACCTCTAACCCATCTTTCTGTCAATATAGCATATTGTCCTAGTACAGAAGACAGGTTGAAGAAAGCACTCATCATATTGAGTGAAGGAGACTTGGACGAAAAGAAACACACTCATTCTTGAGGGAAAGGCTACAGGTTCGAAGTTTGATTAATTAAGTTGATCATATTCAAAGTTTCACATGACAAGTTGATAACTACCCCTTCACAAGTAACCACTATAGTTGAGGTAGTAGTCTGTGAAAAGTATTATACTTGGTAACATGTGAGCATATTGAGATAAATTCTTAATGTAATCATTTACTAGATACAACTAACATCCCCTCAAGGAGAAAATTATTGTGTTGGTTCCAGGCTACCATGGAGGAATGTTTGATCAAAACACTAGAAGAGTGTTGACCTCATTTCGTATTGTATTTCTTACTTTTGATCTGTGTTTCAGAAAAGTCACAAGTGAAATCTCTAAAGGAGCTATTGTGACGATAATTTGTGCTATTGTTTTATTTACTATTATCAAAATATTATTATTCTTTCTTGTTCTTTTGTTGACCTTATTTTTGGTCATAGGTGATAACCCTGAGGAAGCTATAGTGAAGGTTGCAGAAGGCAATAGATTAGATGAGACATGAAGCAGACTATGTACATAACCATATACATTCATATACCAAAGAAGATGAAGAAGAAGCTATCTTTTGAAATCTAGAGTATCTCATATGTATATTGATTGTAAAGAGCATAAGGCTCCAAAGATGACTGAACATTAGAACAATAACTCACAATAGACTTTTTCAAAGGATAATGAAGCCATCTTGACAGGAAGTAGAATTCACTTCATGTATGACTCATATTTTCATATTTAGACTTGGTATTCAACATCAAGTATACCCCATAAGAGATGATGAAGTCCTTGTATACTCAGAAGAAATCAAGAGTAAGATTGATATAATAAAGGATCAAGATGAAGAGACAACTTCCAGGACTAGGAGACAGATGCCATGAGAAGACTAGATCGTAGCTTCAGAAACTTCTAGGAGAAATGAAATCTCCTAGGAAGATTCCCTTGTTTCAGTCATAGAGAAGGAATCCAGTCAGAAAGACTAGGATATGTATTTTTCCATGAGACTAGAAGAGAAGTCAGTATTTACTTCCAAGATTGATCTAAAAGATCAAGCATGTTGTAGATGTACAAATCCTGACGTGTGTCCATAGGATTCTCCCAGCAAGAGGGAGAAGACTATTACGAGACACTTACTCCAGAAATTGAAGAAATAGTTCCATTATTCATGAAGACAACCAGAACAACCATGATTCATATATAGTATGAGATGTAGGGGGAGAAATCCCCATATTTAAAATTGAGTGGAAGTTGGTGCAGTACATTAGCTAGGACATGGAGACATTACTATGATAAAATATAGGGTTACCTCCATGAAATAATAATAGCTACCTTTAGTATCAGTTATTGAGCCACTCTCAATTTTAGATGAAGTTGTTTCCATTGTTGCACCCTTTTCGTCACCTTGGTGAGCAAATAAGAGGTGCTTACATGCCCAGTTGGGCCCTGCTGAGCATGACAGCTGTAGAGGAAAGAGTTAGAGAAAGAAAAACAAAACTATAAGCAAGAATTAAACTAATACAAACTAAAATCATAAGTAAAGGGACATAGAGATAACAAACACAAAAATACCAATATCACCAATGTTTTTAGGCTGATCTATTGATGAAATCAAAGCACCAAGAAGAAAGGGGACTATGAGTCCCTTCTTCCTCCAAGGGAAGGCTCTTGGACCCTCACAAGCTTGCTCTCCTTACAACAAGAAAAAATGAAAATGGTGGTGAAAGAACTCCTTTGCAAATCCACTCAATGGAGAGGTGGATTGCTCAATGAAATGGTGCCAATGTGCTTTTGTCAAGGATAGAGTCCTTAAAACAATCTAGGCAGCACAACATTACATGAAATTCCTTGAGAAAATGAGGTGCATTCATGGATTTTTATAGCATTGCTTTGGGCTTTTGTGTAACTACCTTGTAGTGTGAAAAGAGGCCATTTAGAGCATTATTAGGTCTTTGACCAGCCTACCATGTGGATTCAGCTCAGATTTGAGGGTCAAATCGGCTTGGGAGCTGATCCATAAGTGGTTGGGAGGCCGACCACTTCAATAAATGCGCCATTTAGCAGGTGCACGGCTTTTTGCGCTAACAACCATGCATCGTGCGCGTATGCGCACATGGTACGTTTCTCTTCCACGCATGTGCACACGCGCCCAACTTCTGTAAAGCGCTCTTCAATTTTTCACTACTTTGTATAGTTTTTGACCTTTTTTGAATGCTTTAAGATTAATTCAGGGCCATGAATGACTTCATTGTTGTTTGGCGATGCTGAGTTCATGTCGCCACGTGCGGACGAAATTTCAGTGATAACAGATGCCTCTTGATGGATGAGGTTAGGAGCATACGTATAGCCGAAATCCATCAATGTTTCTTCTATTCAGAATGGTGTTGTAAGAGAGAGAAATAGTGGGATCGGTGAGAGCAATCCTTTGGAGGAGAAAGGAACCGGTAGGACCCGACCTTTCATAAGGTGCATAAAATAGACAACTATGTACAAACAAGGCGGGCATGCCCCATGCTCGTGTTATGTAACTCTGAAAAAAGATGACTGAAATGTTGGTGTAGACAACTACAGCGCCCTCGGGGGCAGTGATGATAAAGGCAGAAGAAAATTCTACAAAGGAACATACTCTGAATAATAGGCAATGATCGTGGTAATAAGTATCGGCAATGATGCAGGCATTAATGGCCCTACCAAGTTCAGAGGTCTTTGGCAAAGGATAAAAATAACTGCAATAGTCACAAAGTAAGACCCACCATAACATGAGAAAGTGTTGGTGTTGAATGTGATGGGGGCCAATGACAGCAGGGAGTAATGGTGTTTCACCCTGTGCCAT
>ML797632.1:233883-245468 GCA_009831015.1 Picea engelmannii
CTCAAGACTGCCTTTGGTTGGAGGATGTATGAGATAAAGAGTGGCCGCAACCGTGTAACAAGGTCGAGTGTCAGGGGGACGACAAGACCGGTGATAAGTTGTGCCAGAGGCGGGACAAGGTGATCAAATTCAGAGGGTAGAGGGAAGTGACCTGTGAGGTGCTCTGAAGATATGGACGATGCCGACAAGGGTAGATGATAAGTAATGCTCCAACCAAGGGTGACATGGGTTGCGCGTGGCCAAAAAGGAAGCAAGTCGCCAACAGTGACGACAAAAGAAAATGTAATGACTAGAAATAAAGGTGTTTGTACAATAAATAATGAATAATTGGGGAGAAATGTACAAATACAGAAACGGGTGCCCCAGTGTGGTATGGGTGGCCCAAGGAGGGCAGAACATGTTTGGAAGAGTGGCGAGGGGTGGGGGCCCCATTGGTGAGTTTTTGTATGAGGTAGGTGAAATGAAGGTAGGTTCGCAGATGGGCAAATTGAGTGTGGAGGAAATGAAGGGTTCATGATACTGCAGAAGTGCAGGTAAAAAATAGAACCGTGAAGAGATAATCTGGGAGTCCGTGTGGGAAAGCTAGAAAAATGAGGAGAAGAAGTATGTGGTTAATTGGCGACATGATGAAAGATTATCGGGACGCCCATCCCTAAAGGGTAATGAAGAACAGCATGAGTTTCAAAAGTGCCAAAAGGTGCTATGAATGGGACAACTCATGTGGGTGAGAATGCTACCGGGTGACAGTATCGAAGGTGCAAATGGAGGCGTGGGTACTGCAAAGCCGGGAATGGGGATCCTAGAGGCCAACATCAGAGGGTGTGACTGGAAATGTAAATGCGATACAATGGGAAAGATTACATGCCAGTGTTGAGTATATACCTGAAGGGGTGGTGTTGATGAATGATGATCAAGTACCTGCACACACGATAACCAAATACCCAAAGTGAACAATATCTGAAGAGAATCAAAGATATGAGCATGTATTTGATAAATGTGACTATGTGCGGGTGTACCTGACCATGATCTAAAAAAAAGGCACCCTGGGGGCTCAGGATGAAAAGCGACCCAGGGACTACTGCGATGTAGGTGACAGGATGTTGATCCCAAGGCTGAAGACGGTTTGAAAAATGGACACCTTGGGCTCCCGGAATGGTGAGTGGAAGTTTGGCAAAAGGCCTATATATAGTTGTAGGGCCCACATTGCCACCTCATTTGTACCTGCTGCAATAGTGAGTGGACCAACAGTTTCAGAGGAGATTTGGAGACTGGGGGAGAATGAGGCATCCGTTTGAGGAGTTGCGAGTATCAGGTTAGTGGTCTGATCATCCTGCATAGAAATTGGTTTTCAATTTTTGGGCAGGGTTTGTACGGAGGGTCGTACAGGGATATTTAGGGGGTTTTTATGGGGTGTGGGCCCCACATGCATGGGTGACTCGGTGAAAGGCGTGCATACGTGCGTGCCTATTCACCGAATATACGTGCATGGGTGTGTGGTAGGAAGAATTTAAGGTGCGCCCGAAGGGCACGCCTATGAGTTGAAAAGGCGCGCACTAGTGTGCACCTGCGGGTGCGACAGCCGTACACCTGTGCGCGTCTGTAGGGTGAACAGGCATGCTTGACAGCATGCCTGTGAGGCAAACAGGTGTGCACTGATGCGCACATGTGCGGCGTACAGGCGCGCATACATGCGTGCATGTGTAGTGAACAGGCGCGCATGTGTGTGCACCTGTGGGTAACAAAACCGCGCCTAGGAGGCAAGGTTTGAAGGGTAAAAATTAGTGTTTCATGATGCTATTGATGGTTGCATGAGCTGACGTAGGGTCTATGTTGTCTGCAGGTTGATCATGGTGACGATGCCAGTGCGGTGGCACGAGCGAGACTGGGCCCAGTTACGAGATGTCATGGCCATTAAGGGGCCCGACGTGCGTGCTACTTTGGCAACCTGTGGGTTGCTAAAGTTTTTTGAGTGCCTGTTGATATAGGCACAGGAGTATTTATTGCAGTTCCTGATCCAGATGTGGAGTCCGGAGATGCACTGCTTCCTCATACGAGGAGAGTAGATCCCCTTCACTACGGTGGAGGATATTTATTTCTTGACTGGGCTCCCCTTTTGGGGAACACCCCTACTGGCAGAGCCGATGCTGCCTAGGGATACAGCCCTTGTCACGATTGGCGAGCGATACTGCTTAGGTCGGGACTTTATGTCGGGGACTGTGGTGAGCATCAGTGCCATAGACTCCCTAGCTCATTGTTGTATAGCAGCGATGATTGTTCGTATATATGGGTCACTTGCGACCCAGCGGATTAGTGGTGGCCAGCTGTTGGTGCTGGAAAGAGTGGTGGTCGACGAGCAGTTCTCGTGGGGACTGACGCTGCATGCGCGGATGGTAGCGTAGTTGGATCGCTGTTGGTCCACAGGTGCAGAAGAGTTTGCCTTTGGGTCAATCCTAGTGGCATGGTTCTTAGAGAGGGTGCCTATGCTGCGCCCGAGGGTTCTGCGGGAAATGTTAGGGGCACGAGAGCCGCGATTGAGGTGGTGGTCGACAGTTTTGGTTCGCCACGGTGGTGGCGAAGGTGGCCACTTTTTCTTGGCAGAGGCAACATGGATATGGTGGCAGATGCCACAAGTGATACTTCAGTACCCCTATGTTGGGGTGGGCATCCGGGGGGACCCAGACATGGTGCTACCTCCAGGGGAGGCTTTTGACCATCGAGGTATGTTCAGTATTGGTGTGCATGTTTTGATGTATATTGTTTTGTGAGATAGAAGTCCATATGTATATGATATAGATGTTGATACTATCTTTTGTTGTTGTTTTTTGCATGTGCAAATGTGGCACCTCACGGGCACGAGGTGGAGATGCAGAGAGTGTCAGCTCGGCGAGAACCAGAGAGACGACTGCAGGGAGAGAGACATCGGTGGGAGGATGTCGCAGGGCAACCAGCGGAGCCCGAGAGGGCAGCAAGAAGGCGTCAGTTCGATGACCCTGGTGCGGGTCCATCACATGCTCCTCCAGCGACGGCTGGAGTGGACTTTGATGACATACGCCATCATCTGGAGATGGTGTTGCAGGATGTGCCTGAGGGCATGTGGACGCGTATCCAGGATGAGAGCTTAGTGGAGCAGTGTGTGGGGGTGCCGCCACCATGGTGGGCCATAGTGCGGCGAGCAGTAGTGCTTGCGGGGATGACGAGTGGACGCCTGCCGCCAGGGCAGGAGGGTCCTGTGGGTGGTCCACCACCTCCTGGGGCAAGTGGTGGTGGTGCGATAGAGGCACCATGATGTATATGTTTTTGTTGTATATAGGCTGGTGAGCCGGTTTTTTGTACCGAGGTGCTATGCTGGCCTGTGGATACGTGTATTTTTGTATGTAAACATTCGGATGGCCTGATGGGCCTTTATATATATATACATGAGTATACCTTTTTGAGATCCTGATGTTGTCTACATGTTTTTAGCTGATGTGTTGAGTATGTCCATTCTATATATATGTTGTGACAGTGTTTCATGATATGGTTATGTATGTGTAGTTTGATGTGATATATGCCAATCTAACACCATGTTAGCTATTTGATCTATTGTTTGATTCAATTGTCTTGGAATATGTGTAAATGTAATGGAATCAAAATGTTGAGATAAAAGCCTAACTTGCAGGTATTTGCGAAAGAGGCACGGAACGCGTACACGGTATTCATTGTTGAGCTGGAGAACGACTAGTTGAGAGTCGAGGAAGATGCTAAGGTGACGAATATGATGACGTTGGGCATCGTCCAGGAGGCCAATGACCACAGTGTATTCATCTTGGTTGTTGGTTGCTGGCCCCAAACATATGCTGCTTGAATGGAGCATTTCATGTGAGGGGGTGTAGAGAGCCCAAGCAACCGAAGCGAGATTTTGTGTCCAACGGCTAGCACCATCGGCGTAGCCAATGTGGTAGGCTGGTGGAGGAAGCATCTGTCAATAGCACAAAGGATAGTTTAGATGAGAGGGGAGGAGAAAAAATATTAAAAACGCTAGAAAAAGAAAATAACCTAAAGTAGAATGACTACGTTTAAGCATAAAATTTCTTGAGATACAACCCGTTGACGAGTTCTTTGAGAGAGAGGCCTTCGAGAGAGGCCAGGATATATGCACCTTTGGTGAGGAAATGTTGGATAATGTAAGGGCCGTGCCAAAGTGATTCGAATCTGCCGTGGTCAAAGGTCTCATGAGCGATATCATAAGCCAGGACAAGGTCACCTTCACGGAATGAGCGAAGGTTGACATGGCGATCAAAGGTAGCCTTGGATCATTTTTTAGCTACCTCGTTATTCTGTAAGGAAGATCGACGATATTCATTCAGAGACTCCAAGTTCAGCAAGCGCTGCTCCATTAGAGCAGTGTCAGGTAATAGCTCAATTGCGGTGCGTAAGGTGGGAATTCCACACTTGATGGGAAGAGTTGCCTCGACCCCGTGGACTAAATGGAATGGTGTAAAACCAGTAGTGGTTTTCACCGCCGTTCGATAAGCCCATAGCGTAGAAAATAACATATGATGCCAATTGGTTTTATGTTTATTAACCGTGCGTTGTAACATGGTCTTGAGGAATTTTATTCACTGCTTCGACCTGTCCGTTTGACTGAGGGTAATATGGTGAGGCAAACTCGTGAGAGAAGCCTAACCGAGATGAGAGTTCGAAAAAGATCTCATTCTTGAAGTGTTTCCCATGATCGGAAATGAGTTGGAGTGGTACGCCAAAATGGTATATGACGTGATTAAAGAAAAAGCGCGTTGCAGTGTCAGCAGTATTGTTGAAAGTGGGCATAGCTTCAACCCATTTGGTGAAGTAATCAATGGCAACAACAATGTATTTGTGACCATTGCTGAAGGGGGGATTACAAGTCATAAATTCAATGCCCCATTTACAAAAGGGGCCGGCCATAATGACAGGGTGAAGAAGGGCGGGGGGAGCTCGGGCTTTGTTGGCATAGAGCTAACATTGCTCACAACGTTTCACGGTGTGAATGCAATCGTGAAACAAGGTAGGCCAAAAGTAACCGGCTCGGATAATATTTTGAGCAGTGGATATACCCGAAAGATGGCCCCCACATGCGCCGCTGTGGCAGTCGTTTAAGACTCTATTGGCCTCGTCGATGGTCAAGCATCGACGAAGGATGGTGTCGACGCCCCTCCGGTATAAGATATCGCCAATGAGAAGGTAGCGGGGGGCTTGATGGAGAATACGTCGACGATCATCGCGTGAAAGGTGGTTACCAAACTTTTGAGTTCGGAGGTAGACGAGGAGGTCACCGTACCAAGGATCATCCGAAGTGATGTAAAAGAGATTTTCGTTAGGAAATTCGATCTTGACGGGGATACTAATAGTGTTAGAGGGAAGGGCCATGACAAGTTCGGCGAGAATGAGGGCCTTCTTACTCTTAGGCATTGAGAACTCAAGGTTGTACTCCTGAAGGATAACGATCCATCGAGCGAATTTGTCGTTAAGTTGTCGATGGCTGAGCAAGTATTGCATAGGGTTGGAATCTGCAACGACCTTTGTGGTGCGAAGCAGAATGTAATGGCACAGTTTCAAGACTGCGAGGACAACTACAAGAGCAAGTTTATCTTCATGTTTGTACTTCAAGGGTGGTCCTGAGAGGTTCTTACTAACGTAGTAAATGACATGTTCATGATTTTCATCTCTGACCTGGACAAGGACGCCGGCTACTGATACAGCTGATGCTGATACGTAGAGGATGTAGTCGCGATTATAGTCAGGTGCACTAATTAAAGGTGCATTTGAAAGTGCGGCTTTCAGATCGTCAAATGACTATTGTGCATGGTCGTCCCAATGAAATGGGATGTCGTGACGTAGTAAGCGAAGGAAACCGTGTGCGCGTATGGTGTAATCTGGGACGAAGCGTCGAAGAAAGTTAGCTTTGCCCTGAAGACTCTGAAGTTGCCATAAATTCTGGGGAGGTGGAATTTCAGTGATAGCTTGGACTTTGAGGGGGTCCACGGTAATACCGCTTTGGGAAACAATAAAACCGAGGAGGCAGCCTGCGATGACGCAAAACACACACTTGAGGGGATTCAAGCGGATATTGTACTGATGACACTGTTGAAAGATGATTCGTAAATCATCGAGATGCTGGGTTCGTTTCTTGGATCGAGCAGTGAGGTCGTCCAAGTAGGCGAGGATGATTTTAGCCAGATAGTGGAAGATGTATGTCATTTCCCGCTAGAAAGTTGCACTGGCATTCTTTAAGCCGAAAGGCATGACACGATATGCAAAGGTACCCCATGGGGTAGTGAATGAGGTTTTATATTGATCGGCTGGGTGGATTTGCATTTGGTTATAGCCAGAGAATCCGTCCATAAAGGAAAGAGCCTCGTGGCCGGCGCAGTCGTCGATAATTTGATCGATGAACGACGTTGGAAAGGTGTCTTTTGGACATGCGTTATTGAGATTGTGAAAGTCTGTGCAAACGCAGATAGTGCCTTGTTTTTTGTCGACAAGAACAGGGTTGGAAACCCATGAAGTGTAAGTGATGGGGTAAATAAACACGGCAGCGTGTAATTTGTCGATTTCGGCTTTGATAGCTGTGGCTTTGGATGGGTGTACCAGTCGTTGTTTTTGGCGAACTAGTGTGATGTCAAGCCAGGTGTCGATACGATGTTCAACAATAGAGGGATCGAGGCTAGGATTTTTTGTGTATGACCAGGTGAAAACATCTCGATATTCCTGGAAGAGGGATTTATATGCGGCGATTTCCTGGGGAGTGCAAGCAGCTCCAATGGTGATTTCTTCGACGATGCCATTTTTAATGGAAATGTCGATTTTGATGGTGGGGGAAATGTTGGCCATGTTGCCTTCTTCAAATACATCAGGGGAAGGAATGGGATTATTGAACCAATCGATAGGCCCGGATGGGATAAAATATTTGGTTTCGATTGTGTAAATGGGGTTTTGGTTAGGAGGCATGGGGGTGTCCTGTCGAGAGAAGAGTGTGCGGTGATGTAGCACATCCCAGGGTGAGTCTGGGTGGTTTAGTTCTTCGAGTATTTCCTCATTGCATTGGAAACACTGGGAATACAAGGGATCGTGAGGAGTGATCTTAGTGACAGTGTGATTGCCCCCTGATGGAGAAGCAGGGGGAACAATGCTAGGAGATGGGGAGGGTTCACTCGACATAAACCATATATTGAATTACTGAGGGGTACCCATGGTGGTTGGGTGGAGAGTGTCCGTAGAGGAATGCGCAGGAGAGTTGGGGGGATTGTGGGGTAAATCCTTAGAGATGTCATTAAAGAACCATGGAGGCATTGGGAGTGCCTCGGGCTCCGGAGAAATGACATGAAGATCCTCAAGTGACGAGGTAATGTCAAGTATCACCTCTGCAGGTTGGTGAAGCAGGGCCAATTGACGTCTCCTGTACTCAAGGCTCAGAGGACACTGGTACGTAAAATGAGCCAGTGAATCGCAGAGAGAGCAAGGGCATCTCATACGTTCATTGATTGAAGTGGTGACATAGCGAATGTTAGTGATATTTGTTGAAGCAGACGTAGCAGGGCGTGGGTTGTTCTGGAAGTTCTGGCGTACGGTGGCCAATGCCTGCCGAAAGCGTGGCAGTGCTGGGCAATGATGAGTGTAATGTCCATACTCTGAACAGATAGCGCAAGCGTATTTGGTCCTCAACCCTTTACTACTGGAAGGGTTGGTGGTATTAGCAGTAGTGACAGGTGTTGTGGAAGTTTGTTTGGGAGGCATCAAATTCCATAATTTAGGTAGTGAGGGACAATTGTTGGTTTGGTGGCTCTCTTTCTCACATAGTGTGCAAGGTGGTGGGATGCATGGAGGAAGTGGAGTGGTGGGCTCTTTCTTCTTTCTCCTTCCCCCAGCTGTAGCAGGGGGGGTAGTGAGTAGGGGGGTGGTGGGGGTAAGGACAGGGATTGTCATGGGAAGTCCTTCCTGTGGGGGAGGGGATGGCCAAGGGACCATCTCTGGTGGGTGTAGATACCAAAAGGGGATTGCTAACACCATATTTGGTAGTGTGAGAATTGTGGCTACCTAAAAAGCTTCGATACCTGGTGGAGGGTAAAAGAAGGGAATTTGGGTAAGGGGTTGGGGGAATGTCTCCCAAACGGGACTAGGCCCTTGAGGGGATGTGGATTCATGGACTGTTGAGGTCGATGAGTGCACAGGACGCTCCGGCGAAGGTGGTTCTACGACTAGTGGGACGTCAGGAATGACTGAAGCCTCCTGAGGAGGAAGAGCATCCTCTGTGTGAGTTCTGTTAGATGAGATGACACATACTTGATTAGAAAGATGAAGGAGTGGTGGTGCTCCATGGTATGTCCCTAATAAGGATGGATCTTTGAAAATCCCAGGACCCATATCGACGAGTGGGTAGGCGTCTTGGTTGGTGTGGATGAGAGGAAGAATGTTATCGAGGTTGGCAGATGGGTTAGGCTCATAATGTGAGACTTGGTCGATGGTCACAATCTTCCCATTGTGGGGGGACATCATTGTCCGAAAGATGGAAGATGCCACTGCCTTCATAGCATACATGTAGCTACGACTGAACAGGATATTATAATCGAGCGAGGCGTCGATAACTTCAATATCAATGAGAATAGTCTTGCCCCCGAGTTCAATGGGGACATTTTGGAAGAGCCCTTCAGGAGAGGATGGTCATCCGTCATAAGCTCGTAATGTGATGGTAGAGGGTATGAGTTCTGGGGAACCGAGTTTCTACCATACTATTTTGGACATGATGCATGTAGAGGCACCTTCATCGATGATACACTGATGAACTTTGATGTTCCGTATTTTTACTCGTATTTGAAAAGCGATCAAGGTGGGAAGACGAGGTTCTCCGCTATCAAGATTGAAGGTGATGAGTCGAGTATCTGCAGGGTCGACTGCCCCCAAGGCAGAAAGTAGATATTTCCACTGCGTCGAAAAAGTCTGGAGGACTTCCAAGACTGACATGGCAGCCGGGGATTGCGCTAAGTCATCTACCAAACTATAGTTGTGAGCGGCCCTAGCCTATGAGTTGTGGACATTCATGCGCAAGGGGATGCAAGGGATGCATAGTGGTGGTTCGGCAGAAGGGCAAGGGATCACCAACGGGGGTCCCGTCGGTGTTGGGTTTGTCTCTGGAGATATGGGAGTAGACTCAGTAGGTGTATGATACTGATGGTTACGGGTTTGCAGAAGGATTCTTCCTCACTGATGAGGAGAATTGTATGCTCTGTTGGATTGTTGAAGTTGTGGTATTGGCCCACCTGAGGTGGGGGGTGCTATGTATCCTGTTGGGTGTTTATCACACCTTGATGTTGTTGCACGTATTGTTGTGGTGCCTGTTGAGGGGCATTTTGTGCAGGAGAATGGGGAAGACTACCCGAGTCTTTCAACCATTTCAAATCAGCGATCTAGGGGCAATGGTGAGTGTAATGACCAAATTCACCGCAAAGGGCACAAGGGAAGATGGTTTTAACATTATTTCTCCCTTGGCATTTGTTATTATTGCCCCCTTGGGGGTTTTGGTTCCCTTGGTTCTGGTTTCCCCCAGTGGGTTGGTGCTGTGGGGGTTGATTCCCACCTTGACCAGGGTTTTTGTTATTCCTGTTCCATCCTTTCTTCTTGGCATTGTTTGATGGATGAGTTGGGTTGGTTGTATTCAACTGTTCAAAATTTTGGTATTGTTGAGGAGCAAAAGGTTGAACAAAATTTACCCCCGCATGTGGATGCGGGGGAGTCATGGGTTGTGGAGGACCAGGAAACAGGAAGTATGGATTTTGTGGTGGTATCGATCCATAAGGTACATAGGAAGGCGTAGTGCTTTCACTAGTACTATAAGCTGATGTTGAGGGAGTACCACTGTTTGTGGGAATAAATGGATGTATGGGGGGTGTCGGTGGTGGTTCATTGATGGGTGGAGGTATAGCAACAGGGTATGGTTGTTGATAAAGTGGTGGGGGGTAATAAGGAGTTCCCCCATATGCTGGCGGGTATTGAGGTGTTCCATACATCGGTGGTGGTTGGGGTTGTGGACCATGGTGTGTGGTGGAACCTATTAGTCCGTCTGCTGAGTGAGACATCCCAAGTTTGTCTTGGCCAAATGGCACAGGTTTTGGAAGATCAGGAAGTACTGTGTATAAGTACCCTGACTGTTCATAGATGAGTTCATATTGTTGGGCTTTACTAATGGCTTCCTCTTTGGATTGAGGGAAGGTGGAAGCTACATCCTTACCAAGGAGAGAGACAAGTGATCTAAGAAACCATTCGAAACACTGTTTCTTGGTGGTTTCTGCTTTACATAAACTACGTCGCCTACACCACTCATGAATGTGGTCAGCGATGTGTGTGGTTGAGGTTTGTTTGAAGTTAGACAATAGTTCTAGACCATTGTCATGGTGGATGGGTAATTGGAAGAAGGTCAAGAACGCTTTGGCCAGTGACTCAAAGGTCACGTGGGACCCTGATTTTTCTTCGACATACCATTCAGTCGAGGGGCCAGTGAGTGTGCATTGAAATAATCGCAGTCTGATGGAATCATCCATAATGCTATTGGAAGAGCACCATAGATGAAAGGTCATGACATGGTTGGCGGAGTCATCCCCTGCCTTTCCTTCAAACTTTGGTATGTCTGAAGGAAGTTTTGTTGGCATTGGAGGCCATGTGGCGTCATGCAATATAGGATCATTGGTGAGTTTGGTGAGATCCAGTATATTGAGAGAGGCCAAATATGGAATCTGTAGTGGGGTGGGAGGGTTAGCTCCAGCCATAGTACATTGTGAACTTGACCCTTGATGGGGACTAGGTGGGTTGGTGCTCCCTCCTTGAGAGGAAGTGGGTCCCCCGCTTCCGTGTAAAGGAGAGTGAGTGAACAGATGACCTTGGGAAGTTGACCCAAGTAATGTAGAACCAAGAAAAGTTGATCCTAATATAGTAGCACTCACAGGAGTGTGTGAAGGAGGTGTCAATGAGTGGGCATGACCAGATACTCCCCCTAAGATAGGAGGGAGGTTGAGCAAGCGTCGTGAACGACGAGGGTTCTGTGGTTCCCTTATGATGTCAGACTAACTATGTGAATGTGTGCAACAAGTGGTGAGAGAAATATAGAAACAAGAACCTTTGCGTTTGAATGTTTACACAATATATATATCCAAATCAAACTGTAATCAGATGTGCATCATACATAAAATGAGAAAGAAGCATATATATGGGTAAGTGGGTTTTGTCCGTGTGGGGGAATCAACAGAAAGCAAATGCTCGTGTCCTAGAATACGTAACGTCCTTCCTCTCGAATAGCACTGGACCTTCCAATAGTACTCAACAGTGGGGTCTGAAGTCACTGAAAGAGAAAATACTGAAGGATGAAACAATTGGTTATAATGAGGGGTAGAGGGGGCATATCTCGAAAGAGCTGGCGATATTTCCCAATAGCCGCACAAAATCCAATCAAGGTGCAATTGCAGCCCACAATTGCCACCTGGGTAGATGTCCTAAAGTTGGTCACTAGGTACCTCAGTCAAAGTGCGGCATTTAGATTTTCGGCCTAAGAAATGGGTCACGGGCTGGATCCCGTCCAA
>ML797632.1:245518-288550 GCA_009831015.1 Picea engelmannii
CCTATTTGACAACCTCTATGTTTTGACAATGTGAGAACCAGATAACGGGGAGTTATTTGGATGCCTATCCCCGAAATCCTACCTAGACTAAAAATTTCTTTTGGCACCTCCTGTGGAGGAAAACTTAGTGAGTTTTTAGAAAGATTTTGGATGTAGTTGTTTTGGGAGGTTGGGGGTGCAAACCAACCTCGTTGAGTTAACAATGGGAGTGGATAGTCTCGTCAAGAAAAGATGGGGTACTTTCAGAATCCCTTTGGAGGAAACTTACTTTGACCTCCACGTTTCAAGAAGAAGCTATGTGAGTGAAAAAATGACTTTTGTGTGTGAGTGAAAGTGTGCCATTTTTAGTGAATTAGATGTCACCTTGCTGCATGTGGACTTCGCTTGGTCCTTACAAGAGTTTGACTACCTAATTAACTAAATGCCTTTGGTACAACCTTGCGTAATTCAAAATCCCTAGGAAGCTATCATGTGGACATGTGGGTCTGTTACTATCCTTTAACTCCCTATGGTGATGTAATCTAAGAAATCTTGAACCTATCCTAGATTGAACATGTGGGCATGTATGGGCCCATTACAAACCTTTAAACTTCCCTAGTGTTTTGATCTAAGAAAGCAGAAATTCAAACAGTATCTTATATTTGTGACATGTGGGCATGTATGGGCCCGTTACAAACTTAAGATATGTTTGAAAAAGAAAACTAAGAGGGGTCCCAAGAAGGGTCGTTGTCCTCTCCTAAAGGTTTTAAACGTTTGTTAAGGGAGATGAAATTGTTTCCCAATCTTTTTCTGATTCTCAAGGTCGCTTGAAGGCACGAGAGAAGAGCATACTAAGTGATTGGTAATTCAACTTCTAGTCCCAATGTAAGCTTTAGATGTGAAAAAATGGTTACCACCTTATCTTGTAAGTCAAAACAAGCCATCCATGTGGCAAAAAACAAATAAGGGAAATTGATTTTTATCCTCCTAAGTGCCTATGTGTGTTCGACTAACCCCTTTATATGATGAGGGGACTAAGTGTGGTGCAGTGTTTAGAGCATGCTTGACATCATTTTTAAGAAGGCAAAAGACCTTCCCCACATCCCAACAACTCACGATGTGAAATTTTACTCAAATGTGCGGCCCCTAGTGCAGACAGAGGCGCACAGAGCGCAGGTGCGCGAACAGAGTTGAGATAGAAAGCGCATGCGCGCAGAGAAGAGTTGTTACTTAAGCGCATGCACGCCTGATGCGTGTCCATGGGGTGAAATACCCGCTCACCTGTGACAAACGGCCGAGAAAGAATATCCGGATGGATTTCTCTCAATTCTCCCTTGAATTGGATGGTTGGCAGGTTGGCCTAGGCCGGTTAGTGCACCTGCAAGTTAAACAAACTAAAAGAAGAGCAAAATAAACCCAAATGAGGTAGGAATTGATACCTTATCCCCAGTGGAGCCGCCAATCTGTTGTACCCTTTTCGTCACCTTGGTGAGCAAATAAAAGGTGCTTACATGCCCAGTTGGGTCCTGCTGAGCATGACAGTTGTAGAGGAAAGAGTTAGAGAAAGAAAAACAAAACTATAAGCAAGAATTAAACTAATACAAACTAAAATCATAAGTAAAGGGACATAGAGATAACAAACACAAAAAGACCAATATCACCAATGTTTTTAGGCTGATCTATTGATGAAATCAAAGCACCAAGAAGAAAGGGGACTATGAGTCCCTTCTTCCTCCAAGGGAAGGCTCTTGGACCCTCACAAGCTTTCTCTCCTTACAACAAGAAAAAATGAAAATAGTGGTGAAAGATATCCTTTGCAAATCCACTCAATGGAGAGGTGGATTGCTCAATGAAATGGTGCCAATCTGCTTTTTTCAAGGATAGAGTCCTTAAAACATTCTAGGCAGCATAACATTACATGAAATTCCTTGAGAAAATGAGGTGCATTCATGGCTTTTTATAGCATTGCTTTGGGCTTTTGTGTAACTGCCTTGTACTGTGAAAAGAGGCCATTTAGGGCATTATTAGGTCTTTGACCAGCCTACCATGCAGATTCAGCTCAGATTTGAGGGTCAAATCGGCTTGGGAGCTGATCCATAAGTGGTTGGGAGGCCGACCACTTCAATAAATGCGTCGTTTAGCAGGTGCGCATCTTTTTGCGCTAACAGTCGCGCATCGTGTGCGTATGCGCGCATGGTACGTTTCTGTTCCACGCATGTGCGCGCGCACCCAACTTCTGTAAAGCGCTCTTCAATTTTTCACTACTTTGTATAGTTTTTGACCTTTTTTGAATGCTGTAAGATTAATTCAGGACCATGAATGACTTCATTGTTGTTTGACGATGCTGAGTTCTTGTCGCCACATGCAGATGAAATTTTAGTGATAACAGCCATGATAGAATAAGAGGAGTTACTCACAGATTTCAACATTCACAGTGAAAATGGAGAAACCATTCTCAGAATCAGAGCAACTGTAGGTGTAGAGTCTCAATTCTAGAAGGAACAGTTGTATAAAGAGGAGAGGACATACTCTCAGGTAGTGAGACAGATAGTGCTTTGCAGAAAGCACATAGAGATAGCGAATGATTTTGCAGATTAAGTTGTAGTTGAGCAAGTGTACCAAATTGGTACACCGTAATGTGAATATTTGGTTTGAAGTTGAATATAGAAAGAATCGGGTCTGCAGGTTGAAGAAGGATCTATACAAGTTGAAGAAAGCTCCTAGAGATTGATATGGCAGAATTGACAGTTTACTGAAGAGCTTGGGCTTTACCAAGAGTAAAGATGATTCTAACCTTTACCTGAAGGTCATGAATGATGATCCAGTAATGTTACTACTATATGTAGATGATTTATTCTTGACAAGATGAAGAAAATCTCATCACAGATTGTAGAAGAATCTCTCTACAGAGTTTGATGAAATACCTAATGTTTTATCTCCTAGGTATTGAATTTTGGCAGAACCCAGAGAAGATATTCCTTAACCAAGGGAAGTATGTAGTTGAAATAATGAAGAGGTTTAACATGTTGGAATGTAAATCCATGTACACACCCATGGAAACGAAGTTGAAGCTCCTGGCAGACACTTCATCAGAATTGGTTGATGCTACTCTATACAGACAGATTATTGCTTCGATGATGTATCTAATGAATACCATCTCGGATATATGTTTTGTTACCTTTTGAGTCAGTATTTGGTAGAACCGAGACGTGTTCACCTTGATGATGCAAAACATGTGATGAGATACCTTAAGGGTACATTGGATTTTTGTCTATGTTATACTAGAGATCATGACTTCAGATTGTATGGATATAATGATTCAAATTGAGCTGGAAGTGTTTTTGGTAGAAAGAGCACTGTGGGATGTTGTTTTAGTCTGGGGTCAGCCATGACTTCATCGCAGAGTAGGAAGCAACCCAGTATTTCTCCCAGCATGACAGAAGAGGAATATATTGCAGCATGTTCTGCCAATTGTGAATCCATATGGCTTTGGATGTTTTTGATAGATCTATTTGATATGGAGATGGAAGCCATCATGATCCTATGTGATAACTAGAGTTGTATAAAAATGATGTGTTACATGATGAGTCAAAGCACATAGAGATCTGGTATCACTTCATTTGTGATATGGTGCAGAGAGGATCCATAAAGCTCCATTATGTTGGCATGGATGAACAGGTTGTTGATGTGTTGACCAAGCCTCTGTCTCATGTAAAGTTTAATCACTTTTGAGACAATCTTGGTATAGTTTGAAAGGACCTCCCTCGAAAGGGGGAGTATTGTTGATGATATTATGGTATCCTGAATAATAGTGGGTAGCGCAGTTAGGATTTTATATCCTAGGGGATTGATCATCCCTTGACAAATCTCGAAGGTCTGTAAGGACGGGCTGTCAAAGTACTTGTGCATGTATATGCTAGCATTGGTCAGTAGTGGTAGCTTTTTTAGGATTTTATATCCTAGGGAATTTTTTGATTCCTGAGCAGATCCTTTGGATCTATTAGAGTACCACAAGATGTTGATGCTAGCCTTGTGTTGAAGATTTCCAGCTTCGTGTTGTTGTTGTTGTGATTCTAGCCTCATGCTGAAGATTTCCATCTTCATTTTGATGTTGTTGTGATGCCAACCTCATGCTGAAAATTTCGAGCTTCGTGCTAATGATGTTGTGATTCCATCCTCATGCTAAAGATTTCCAACTTCATGTTGATTTTTTTGTGATGCCAGTCTCATGTTGAATATTTATAGCTTTGTTCTAATGTTGTTGTGATTCAAGCCTTGTGATGAATATTTCCATCTTTGTGCTGATGTTGTTGTGATGCCAGCCTTGTGCTGAAGATTTCCAATTTCATGATGATGTTGTTGATATGCCAGCTTCGTGCTGAAGATTTCCAGCCTAGTGCTAATGTTGATGATGCTCCATCCTTTGTGTTGTGATATTGTTGTTGTTGATGTTGTATCAGCCTTGTGTTGTTATTGGTGATGATGATGTGTTAGTGTTATACTAATCCATGTTGATGTATATGATGATGATGCCACTTCAGCTTCTTGTTGAAGATGATGATGATGATATTATTTTAGCTTTAATGTTGAAGATGATGATGTTACTTTAGCCTCATGCTAAAGATGTTGATGATATTACTTTAACCTCGTGTTAAAGAAGAAGCTGATGTTACTTTAGCCTCATGGTAAAGATGATGATGAAGTTACTTTAGCCTCGTGTTGATGAGGATGATGATGTTACTCCAGCTCCATGTTGTGAACGGTGATGATGAGAAAAAATTATGATGATTTATAGATATGTCAATCAGTGTTCCAAATGTTGTTGATGTTGTTGCCCTCTCTCTCTCCTGATGATGTTGTAGAATACCCTTCTTGTTAAGGGGGAGTGTTGAAATATTGTAACTGCAAAGAGTATTCTATTTATTTATTGAGTCATTATTCATTAGATCAGTCCCCTTTTGTGGATTGATCATGCCGGGCATTATAATTGACCAAATCACCTTTTGTGGATTGGTAAAACCCTAATTTTATTATGAAAATTAAGACGTCGACCCCCAAGCCTAATTAAAGTGGATTTAACCACTAAGAATACAATTTGACCCTTCCCAGTGAAGAGACACCCTTCCAGCACCTATCAGCCAGTATAAATAAAGGAATCCAGTGCCTCATTATCTCACTCACTGATTTCGCTCATACAATGCGCAAGATTGGTAGCTACAGTTGGGAGAATAAGGAAGAGAGAGGCGCAATGCTTAGTGTTGGATATTCTCTAGTGTTTTGGTTTATTGTCTTGGCATTGTATTGGATATCTATATTAAGGAAGTTTTTGCTTGGTTTTCTCCCCCATGAGGGTTTCCCAGGACAAATGGTGTGTATATTTTGATTGTGTTTATCTCAGTGATCCTACCTATGCTATTGTTATCTAGTAAATTGAAAAGAAACCTAATAATAGCTCAAATATTAACATTAATGTATTACTTTATTAGTGTATTCATACTTAGCAATGTATTAATGTACTAATTAATCAATACATTACATTATTACTCTAATAATACTTTAATATATACATTAGATTACAATAATATAATAATGTATTGCTAATGTATTAATACTTTAAATGTGATATTAATACATTAATAATGTAACAATTAACTAATACATTACATTATTAATGTATTAATACTTTAATTTATACCTCACTTTACGGTCATGTAATAATGTATTGTTAATGTATTAATATTTTAATAATATCTTACTAAATACATTAACTTCAATGTATCACTTCTTTATTAATGTATTAAATTATTAGTATATTAATAAGTTATTAACTTACTAAACTTTAGCAATGTATCCTTTAATGCATTTAATGGTATATTTAATATAATACTTTATTAGTGTATTAATACTTTAGCAATGTATTAATTTATAATTTATTATTATATAAATTAATTATTAATGTATTAATACATTACATTATTAATGTATCAATCAATCAATTTATATTTTAATGTATTATTACATTATTAATGCATTAATTATTTAATATGTTACTTTATAGATTAATTTATTAGTACTTTAATTTATACATTATAGTAATATAATAATGTATTATTAAATACATTAATCTCCATGTTTGCTATTTTATTAATGTATTATTTATTACCCTATCCATACTTTTTTAATGTATTTAATGTATTATTAGTGTATTACTTTATTATTGTATTAATATTTTAGCAATATATTAATGCATTAGTAATGTATTGTTAATTAATAATTAATTATTAAGTAATATATTAATTTATTATTAATGTATTAATTATGTATTAATATATAAATGGTCGTCCCCAAGGCATGTCCTTCGTCAACTAGCAACAACCACTTTATAAAAGTGGTTGATATACATTGATCGGTGCTATTAGTTTCGAAATGTGGAAAATGGCGTCGATCGGCGTATATCAGCCACTTTTATAAAGTGGTTGTTGCTAGTAAATATTCAATTTAATAAATAGCTTGACATTTTTATTTTTATTTTCCACATGAAATTTCTCTTTTATATTCATAAAAATATAAAAAGTTTTCTTACATTTGGCCTTACAACATAGGTCCTTTTGATCTTGTGTTATTATGGCACCATACATAGCTGACACTAAGCTCATAACTAGAAGAAACTTATAATATAGGAAACATCCCCTACATAGCTAGAAGAGGGAAAAATTCAAAAAATAGAAGTATTGTCCCTCATACTTTGTTGCATACTATAGCTAAAGAGACCAACAAACTTTTTCTAGACTTCAAAAAATTGCTACCTCTGAAACAATTAAAACATCTTTAAGTATAGAGTGGGCCCCTCATGACCATCCTCTCGTTGGTTGTAATCTATGCTTCCAGGAAGATTTGTTAAAGCCACTTTAGATAATTTATCTGCCTCTTGATTCTCTTCTCTGAATATGTGTGCAAAATTTATATTCCTGAAATAAGTGAGGGTGTCTTTAATCCTTTCCTTCTAGCTTTCTAGGGATACAACCTGGAGAGATCATTTCCGATTAAGCCACTCAATAACTATCTTAGAATCCCCTAGAAAAAGTAAATCTGGAATTGACAATCTTACAACAAAAATTAGAGAGGCCCAGGCACCCATTAGTTCTTCCCTAGTGTTTGTTCCTCGACCACAGTTTAGAGTCCACATAATTGAAGTGTTACTATTGAACTTTATCAAACCTACTACCCCACTTTGTTCACCAAATTGTTGCACTGCCCCTTCGAACCATCCAATGGCTTTGTCTTCTGGAATATGCACATGTGTAATTCAAGGAAGATATTATTTTTCCTTGAATCCATAGTTGCTCACTGCACCAATAGCTTTGAAAAAAATATTTTGTATTGAAGAAGAACCTACCTCAAAGATTGTCAAGTTTCTTTCAAGCCAAATAAACCAGCATAAGAAGGTAGGCAGAGTAGGAAAACCAGTATTCTGCTTTGCCCAATTTTCGAAGAAATCATTCTTTGAAAGACCACTTCATCCATTCCTGAATTTTACCACATGTTTTACCCTATTCCATACTGTAATAGTGAAAGGACAATACACAAAGAGATGCTTACCAAACTCCCTCTTACCCTTGCAAAGGAAGAAAATCCCTAGCCCTCTTTTTTGAAGATTTTTCTAGGTTGGAACTTTATTTTCAGCTACCAACCATGCATGTTAGCACCAGAAGTCACCTTCAGATTGCAAAAAAAAGGCAATCCAAAACTCAACAAAATGAATGATTTTCAACACAAAACTGGACAGGAAATGCACAGGGAAGTGAGGACCACATTAACTTCAATCAGTAAATTAAGTTAAAGCGAGAGAAAAGAGAAGACTTAGGAGAAAGGTGAATGAGATTTATTTGGGCATCATGCCTTTTAGCATCTCAGAGAAGAAAAACTCAAGCTCAAGAGCATTCTTGAGCTCAATTTCAGACACTGAAATATATCTATTAGGGACATAGTTACAGCTACAGCATGATCAAACCTCCATCATCCTGCAATTGAAATAGCTCGATTAGATCTTCCATGCCTGAGACATTCAATGCGAGAAGGAATGGATAACACAGGGAAATGAATAAAACCGATCATGATGTAGCCATAATCAAACCTCCATTACAGCAGCATAAGGATCCTCTATTGGATCATCCATGCCTAGGTGTTTTAAACAACTTTTACAAACAAAATGGAAAGAGGGAAGCTGACTTATATTAACATGAAAGTCTCAAGTCAATTACATAACCAAAGAACAACTTTGGTAGAACAAAATTACAGATTGGGAGCTCTGCTCCACCAAAATACCACCCTAACAAAATATCAAAACTAATTATTTATACTCAAAACTGCTCACGACCACCAAGAACACGATCGGGCCCCTGCATTCAAGGCTTTCCGTTTGCATCTTCTCGGTTAGACTACACATGTATTCTTTTGTCAGATGAAAAATTAACTCATCATGGGCCTTTAGGAAAAATCGCCCATCGGTGGGGGTACCTCTAGCTGACAGCTTTGTCTCCACAACTAGACCCTCCATGCTTTCCATTTATGGAGTGAGTTGAAGTTTCAACCACCACTCTTATTTCATTTACTGCTTCTTCTTGAGATCACAACGAGGCTAAATGCCCAGGGGATTTTGTGTGTTGTTGGTGGCTCTTCAAGAGAACCTGATGCCTAGAAATTGTGATGGTCCCTTTCTGCAACTAACATTGGCATTTCGGCCTTCGGCACAGACCTTGTGAGATTTGCGCCCACCTTCATGCTTCCAAGGCTTCGGGTGCTAGCTTCTTCTTCACTGCACTTTCCTGCATGTGACCTCGGGCCATGACCTGGGGCTTACCTCCACATGTGCTTTGGGATTTCACCTTTTGGGGGTGCTTACCTCACATGAATATAATTCCCCGATACCCGATTTGATGAAATATCCCTACTCGGATCAACGGTCGAGTCTTCTTTCCATCTGACGGTTGAGGTTCCTCGCGATGGGAACCAACCTTTCCCTCTGGACCTTCTTTCCACATGACCTTAGGTTGCGACCTTGGGCCCACTCTCAAGCACTTCGCAACTTTGGGCTTCGGGTGCTCTGATGTGAGCCACTCCTGACTCTCTTGATTTTCGAACTCCTGAACTAGATCTTAGAAAGCGCTAGCTCCCTTCCTATGGACCCCTCTGACATGACCTCGACTATGACCTGGGGATCTATTCCCGAATGTCTTGGGACTTCGCTTCTCGGGGAGTCGAGGTGTTGCCTCCAGTAAAACATCTGATAAGTGATATCACGAATAAGTTGATTTCAGCGCCACATGCCCCTCTCATTTGGACGGCCTGGATATCCTTTGTGTTTTGAGACTCGGGGGGTTTGCACCTTCCTTATTTCAAAATTCTTGAAGTGGCATTCTTCGTTGTCTTGATATGTGCGCGCCTTAGCACAATGTGCACTGAATTTGGATGAAACAGATTTGTGGGTTTTCAAGCCCCCTTCTTTCGCATCTGGTCACCCAAGGGCCAAATCCTAAGGGAAAACACCCCCTTACAAATATATGTGCTAACATTAGGCTCCATGGGGGATAGATTCCTCCCTGCGAGGCTCTAAGATCTCCTTTTGTAGTTCCAGTCGCCTTCTATTGGGCTATGGAGTCAAGCTCAAAACACCCTGCTGAGGAATACCAATCGATAACTAAAAAATGAAAATAAACACACAAGCTCCAAAGGAGATTATTTATGTATAGTCCTAAACTAATTTAATTTTTACACAGTGCTTGGTGAAAGAAAACTTCCACCATAGCCATTCAAGCAACTTCCTATCTGCAAATTTGCTTATTCTGTCAATGATTGATAACAGATAATGAAACCGTGACAGCAGAACGATTACATTCTTCATATTTCCTCCTAATGTTGAGGTCAGGATAAAGTTGGGCATCTTCAAAGCATGAAGGAAATACATCTCCATGCATTCCTTCACAGGCTCACAGGACAAGCGAAAAACTCCAAAAAAATTATAACAGGAAGCCTTTTGTGCTACACAGCTGCTCACACATTGTTGGATTTCTCTGGCAAGCTCAGGTGGGTGAGAGGTTGATGCAGGCTGACTAATATGAGGTGATGGCTTCTCACTGTCGGGCTCTAGATAGGAGACAAACTGCTCCTTCTACTTCTCCTCTTCTTTTTCATAGCTCTCCCAAGGATCAGATTCATAATCATCATAAACAGGAACCTTGGGAAAGATTTTATCTTCCTCGTGTTTCTCAATGTCTTCTGCAGGCCCAGAATGGTTGATTTCCTCATAATATTTTTCATTAGTGAACATAGGATAAGACTATGTAGTATGTTCTTGGAAATCCTGCATATCCAGCTTGGAATCTGATTCGTAGTTGTCATATACAGGTTGGTTGCTCCTCTGGTTAGCAAACTGTGATGTGGGGCTCTTTTGCTCTTCATATGAATAATCATCAAAGCTTGAGACAGCATGCACATCAGGAGAAGAATGCAAGGCCTCTACAATTATGAAATCTTCATTATCATCCTCAGTAGAGCTACCAAGAACATCTGCCTCAAGGACTGGAAAATCCTCTGCGCTTTCTTCAGATTCTAATCTTTCTAATTTGGCAGAAATGGATCTTACTAGTTCCATCAGCTCATCCAAAGAATCTCCTTCCTCCTCACAACCTTCATCCTCACATCTTTCATTAGGCACAGCCATATCGTTATCATAGTCTTCATATTCCTCACAACAGTTATTATGAATAAACTCAGAGGAATAGAACTTTTGACAACACCTATTGAAAGTTGCATGAAATTCCTTTAGGGAGGAGTTACTAGCAGGGGGCAAGGAATGATTCCATTCACGAGCATCCCCTACTAATGATAACATGAAAATCTTCAATAATACATCATCATGATGTATATCCCACTAATGCATGAGTTCATGAAACTCACGAAGATGTTGAGCAGGGTTTTCCTCTTTACGCTCTCTAAATATGGGGAAAAAATCACCCTATTTATCCATAGTAGGGACAACATTAGGAAAACTAGGAACAACAGAAAAATTAAAAGGAGAAAACCTCTGAGCCAATATTTTGTTCATTTCGAACCAATGGAGTCTCCATTCGATTCTTCAACCATGGAGTCGCTAGGTGAAACATGTGCAGAATGAGTGTGTCTGGTCTTTGTTCACCATCAAAGACTATATCTGATCGTTGTATTCTCCCAGGGGCTACAGATGTAGCCAGATGGTAGCCACACTAAAATAATGGAGTCATGACAGTGGAGTCATTAGATGCAAGTGCAATATTCAATGGTTCTGATGTCTAATGCACCTTGAGAATCAGAAGCTCATTGTCATTCTACCCATGGAAAATCTTCAATTTGTACCTGGAAATGACGCCATAAATGTTAGCATCAAAAGTCACCTTCAAATTGAAAAAAAAGGCAAGCCCGATACCCATCAGTGTTTGGGGTGGATGTTGGTTTAAATGTGGAGGTCAATGGCCAAAATTCAACAACATGAATGATGTTCAACACATAACTAGACAGGAAATGCACAGGGAAGTGAGGGCCACATTAACTTCAGTCAGTAAATTGAGTTAAAGCGAGAGTAGAGAAAAGACTTAGGAGAAAGGTGAATGAGACTGCTTTGGGCATCAGGCCTTCTAGTAGCTCAGAGAAGAAAAAATCAAGCTCAAGAGAATTCTTGAGCTCAAGTTCAGACACTGAAATATGTCTACTAGGGACACAGTTATAGGTGCAACATGATCAAACCTCCATCATCCTGCAATTGCAACAGCTCGACTAGATCTTCCACGCCTGAGACATTCAATGTGAGAAGGAACAGATAACACAAGGAAATGAAAAAAACCGATCACGATGCAGCCATAATCAAACCTCCATTATAGCAGCATAACGATCCTTGACTAGATCATCCATGCCCAAGTGTTTTAAACAGTGTTTACAAACAAAATGGAAAGAGGGAAGTTGACTTCTATTAACATGAAAGTCTCAATTCGATTACATAACCAGAGAACAACTTTGGTAGAACAAAATTACTGATTGGGAGCTCTACTCCACCAAAAGACCACCCTAAAAAAATATCAAAACTAACTATTTATACTCAAAACTGCTCACGACCACTAGGAATACGATCGGGCCATTGCATTCAAGACTTTGCATTTGTGTCTTCTCTGTCAAACTATGCATGTATTATTCTGTCAGACACAAACTTAACTCAGCATGGGCCTTCAGGAAAAATTGTCGATATGGGGGGGGGGGCTCTGGCTGACAGCTCTGTCTCCACAACCAGACCCTCCATGCTTTCCATTTATGGAATGAGTTGAAGTTTCAACCACCACTCTCTTTCATTTATTGCTTATTCTCTGGATCGCAACGAAGCTAAATTCCCATGGGTTGCTATGTGTTGTTGGCGACTCTTTGAGTCAAAATGGCTCCTAGAAACCATGATGGTCCTTTTCTGCAACTAACATCAGTGTTTCAGCCTTCAACACAGACCTTGTGAGATTTGTGCCCACCTTCGCGCTTCCAAAGCTTCAAGCACCAGCTTCTTCTTCACTGCTCTTTACTGCATGTGACCTCGGGCCATGACTTGGTGCTTACCTCCACAGGCGCTTTAGGATTTCGCCTTTTGGGGGTGCTTACCTCACATGAACACAAATCCCCAATACCTGATTTACTGAAATCACCCTACTTTGATCAACGGTCAAGTCTTCTTTCCATCTGACGGCTAAGGTTCCTCACGATGGGTGCCAACCTTTCCCCCTCAGACCTATTTTCCACATTACCTTAGGCTGTGACCTTGGGCCCACTCTCGAGTGCTTCGCAACTTCAGGATTTGGGTGCTCTCATGTGAGCCACTCCTGACTCTCCTGATTTTTGAACTCCCAAACTGGAGTTTAGCGAGTGTTATCTCCCTTCCTATGGACCTCTCTGACATGATCTCCGCTATAACCTAGGGCTCTATCCCCGAAGTGCTCAAGACTTCGCTTCTCGGGGAGTCGAGCCATTGCCTCCTATAAAACTTCTGATTTTTGAAATTGTGAATCAGCCAATTCCGGTGCCACATGCCCCTCTCATTTGGATGGCATAGATCCCCTTCGTGTTTTGGGAATCGAGGGGTTTTCACCTTCCTTACTTCAAAATTCTCGAAGTGGCATTCTTCGTTGTCCCAATCTGTGTGCACTTTAGCACAACGTGCCCTGACTTTGGATGAAACACATTTGTGGGTTTTCAAGACCCCTTCTTTCGCATCTGGTCACCCAAGGGCCAACTCCTAAGGGAAAACACCCCCTTACAAATATATGTGCTAACAATGCAAATACTTAATTTTTAAAGGACAGTCCCATTTACACAGTATTTTACTCCACCCACCTACTTTAAATTTCCATAGTTTTGTTGCAACTACATTGTAATCACTTTTTACTGATAGTTGTCCTAAATAATCACCTCTCATCCATATTAAAACATCTGGGTGATCCTGAAGATGAATTCTTGAGCCTATCAAAAGATTTCGATACTTTTCCCATTTAGATGTTAAGTCTCGCTTGAGCTCCAAAGATACACAATCTAACCAGGTGGAATAGAGTGTTCCCCACATGAGATCACACCTCACTTGATATAGCATGTGAAATTCTTTTTGGTTCATATTATCAACTAAATATTTTGATAAAAAAGAGTCCTTTCCCAATCCCAGGATGACATCTTTCCCAATAACAATGGAATTTCCTGATCACGGATTCCATGCCAGCCATTGTAATACAAGTGGTAAAGAATTAATCAAGTTTTTCCAGATCTTTGATCCAAAAGTCGTGACCGTTGAGGTTGATCTTAACCATGTAGAGACCGATTCATAAGGAAAATATTTGTCTTTTATCACCTGGTTCCATATTCCTTTCTTCGTCAATACTCTCCACAGAGTATTAGTTGCCAAAGCCCTGTAAAAGATAAAGATGTTTCTAAATCCCCATCCTCCCTAAAGTTTAGGCCTCGAGACAGTCTCCCAATTACACAAATGATAGCTTCAAATTTTATTGTTGTCGGACCACAAGAAGAAAAAAACCATATGACAGATCTTTTTTATAACAGACAACGGAATGTGTGTTAAGGCCAGTCAATAAACTGGTAGACTCTTCAATACTTCCTTTACCAAAACATACCAGCCTCCCAAAGAGCAACCTATTACACTAGTGATTAATTTTAAATTCAAATTTTTCAATGAGCCATCACCAGTCCTCGGCTTTATCGCTATATGTTTTTAGGAAGTACCCCAAATATTTAAAGCCTTTCGATAGATATTTGAAATCAAAATTAAATAAAACATTTAACTCATTAAGAGTTTCATGTTGGACTCCAGTGTGAAGGAAGTTCGATGTATGCACATTAATTCCCATCCCTGATGCTTGACAGAAGATACTAAGAATTTCTCTGATCTCGATCCATTCGGATATCGTGGCTTTTGACATAATAATCACATCATCCACGAAAAGAAACTGTAAAATCTCTATGATTCGAGATACTTTTATCCATGTCAACACCCCCTCTTCTTGACCTTTTTTAGCATAATACTAAGGAATTCCATGGTCTAGGTGGATATCGATGGCCACCCACCTTTTCCAACTAGCTCAAAACAGTTTTCTGGCAATTTTGGTAATTTACTATTTTTAGCAGTTTTCACTTCCAGAGTCGTTTTGAGGCTATAAACGATGTTTTTTGAGAAAAAAAGGTTTTAAAAATATATAATTTCCTTCATTATTTCCCCTCAATTGAATCTCGTCGATGATACCTTTCTAACGGGCTATCATACGCCTAAACCGGAGATCATATGCAAAAGTTACGACCCCGGGAAGTTGATGTACTAACTTACCCAAATGGGGCCCACATGACTTTTGGCACTTCATCTCCTAGGGTTAGGTTTTTGGATGTCTAGGGTTTTGGGCATTCCTCTTTATTGTAAAAAGGCATTCATAACCTTATTTTAATCATCTTCTTGTGAATGAGCGCATTCTTCACATCTCTTCTTAGAGATAAGCCATCACCATTCCAGCAAGCGTGTTTCCACTGCATTTTACAGTTTCAACTTATTTCCTTATTGAATAGAAAACCAGTTTTACTGTATCTCTGTTATTTTGTGTTAAGTACCTATTAATAATCTGTATTAATTTCATTTTTCTCATAAAATTTGGATTAGTGGTATCAGAGCGGTCTGCTCCTTGTCATCTTAATGCATTTCCCCAACGAGGTCAGAGTACAAAGAGTTGGGTCTCGAGCTTGTTTCTCTTGAGGACAAAAGCTCTCGCATGCCCAATTGACCTCTCATGTCAGGAGAATAGAAATATGATGGGAAAAGAGATCCTTTCAAACTATTTATTGAGGAATCCCTCACGCAACAAAGGAATGAGATGATGGATAGTTTCGCACAAATCCTTCGGCGGTTACCAACATGCGACACATATTCTTCGAGCAAAGGTGCCACCCCCTTCAAGGTACAAATAAACTTCGATATTCCTATATTTGAAGGTCATATAGACGTAGATTTTGTAGACAAGTGGTTAAACCTACTAGAAGGGCATTTTTCTATCCATAACTTCTCAAATAGAGAAAAGATTACTTTTTCACTCCTCAAATCTGTTCCCCATGTCAAAGATTGGTGGGAAACCTTCTGTGAGAAAAAGGAAACAAAGGAACCCTCATTATTTACAATCATGGCCACCTGGGAATCCTTCATGGATGCTATTAAAGAACAATACTACCCTGTCAGAAGTTATGACGACTTGTATACCAAATGGACCACATTGTGGCAAGAAAGAGACCAAGCAGTGCTAGATTTCACAAATATCTTCCATATCTTTCACACCAAGATGGGTATCAAAGATTCAGAGCGACATCTAGTGCTCAAGTATAGTGGTTCTCTGCATAGATACATCTAGACCAAAATGGAATTTATGGGCATCTCATCCTTGGGCACGGCCTACCGATATGCTATCAAAATCGAGCAGAAGCTCAAACAAAAGACGCAACAATTTGGGCCTGCGAACCCCTCACAACAAAATCCAGGAAAGGGTGGCCCCAACCAACAGAACAAAGGACAGAGAAAAGATGGACAGTATCAGGACAATCAGTCCAATCCACAAGAAAATAAGGACATTCGAAAGATAAAGAAAGATACCAAGAAGTGGTGTGGCTTCCATAAGATCCCTTGGCATAACACTATTGACTACCGCTCAAAGTAGTCGATGGTGGACGAAGTGAAAGCCTCTGAATCAGAAGCGGGTTCTGACTCTGAGCCAAAACTAGAAAGGGGAAGACATATCATTGACGTTGAACCCAGTGCCACCGTTGCTACCACTAAGCTCCAGCATGTTGAACCAGACGAGCCAGAAGAAGGGGACCGCCTCTTCCATTCAAAGATGTGGGTAAAAGGCACCCCATTGCACTTCATCGTTGATAGCGGTAGCCAGAAGAAACTCATCTCAAAAGAGGTTGTCAAGCAGTTGGCCCTGTCGACACCACCGCACCCACAACCCTACACCATTGGATGGCTCCGCTAAGGAAGTGATCTCCGCATCAACCAACAGTGTCGATTGTCGTACGACATCAATCCCTTCAAAGACGAGGTATTGTGTGATCTTTATGCTCTCAAAGTTTGTGATGTTATTTTGGGTCAACCTTATTTATGGAAATGTCATGTTGTATACGAGTCTAGGCCTCATAGTGTTATTACTACTTTGAATAGGAAATTGTACAGGATACCCGAAGCATTCCCACCTAGTGTTATTTCCTTGATCTCTGCTAAGCAATGTAGAAAGGTCATCTCTCATACGGGGAACTTTTTCTTCTTCATTATTCTCTCTCAGAATGAGAGAAAGAACATAGCCACATCCAGGGTATTTGCAGTTGACCTCTCCACACAACAGAAGCAAGTAGATAAGGTTGTGGAAGAATACTCGAATATCTTCTCCTCACCTACCAGGGTACCTCTACACTGTCAGGTCAAGCACCCCATCAATATGACCCCTGACGCACCGCTGCCCAATGGGCCAGTCTATTGTCACTCTCTATTGGAGAATGAGGAGATCAAGTGACAGATCCAAGAACTTCTCTACAAAGGGAAAATATGTCCTAGTTCATTACCTTATGGAAGCCCAATCGTGCTGGTACAGAAGAAAGATGGGACCTGGCGACAATGCATTGATTACCGGGCTCTGAATAAAATCACAGTCAGAAATCAATACCCAATTCCCCGAATCAACGACCTCCTTGATCAACTCACGGGGACCAAATACTTCAGTAAGATTGATTTGAAGTCAGGCTACCACCAGGTCCCGATAGAACAGACTGATGTATGAAAGACTGTCTTCAAGTTAAAGGAAGGCATTTTTGAATGG
This sequence comes from Picea engelmannii, assembly GCA_009831015.1. NCBI lineage: Eukaryota > Viridiplantae > Streptophyta > Pinopsida > Pinales > Pinaceae > Picea > Picea engelmannii. The sequence goes on from ML797632.1 coordinate 262,909, forward strand.
TTGGTCATGTCCTTTGGTTTGACAAATGCTCCAGCCAATTTCATGAGGATGATGAACGATATTCTGTGACCATTCACCAATAATTTTGAAGTGGTGTATCTGGATGACATTCTCATTTACAGCAAGACTTGGGCAGAACACTGCATCATATTTAGCAAGTTCTGCACACCCTATGGCAGCACAAAATATACGCCAACCTGGAAAAATTCTCCTTCGGCATGGACAGGGTCCATTACCTGGGCTACATCATTGATCAACATGGTATACATGTGGATCCAGCCAAGATCCAAGTCATCTGTGACTGGCCAGCCCCAACCACACTCACTAAGATTCGGAGCTTCTTGGGCCTTGCCAATTTCTACCATAGGTTCGTTTTTGGATTCTCCCATATTGTATGGGCCCTCGGTCAAATAACTGTTAGGAAAAAATATTGTCGTTTAATTCCGTTGTAGTACTTTCCCAACTATTTAATTTTTCAATCCAAGGTTCGTAGGCTTACGAATCACATGCACTATATATGCAGGACTGAAGTAGAAGTAATCTAATCTAAATTGTTGAAATGAAATTAATCTAGGAAAGCATTGAAAGACAAATCTAGGAAAGAAGGAAATTAGTCTAGGAAAGCATTGAAACACTAACTAGGAAAGCAAGAAATTAATCTATGAAAGCAATACAACATGTGAAGAGTTGAATGACAAAAGACATATGTGAGCTCACACAATAATGCTATCTCAAATTACATTACAAGAATCAAATGACAAATCATGAAAGCATGACAAATGAAAGAATACAAATCAAAACTAAGAATCCCCTTCTAAGACTTCAAGCTAATCTAAGTCTAATCTCTCATTTCTAACTCTTTTCAAATGAAGAGAGAACACTCTCTTTTATACATGAGAGTCTTGAAGATAAGATAAGAGTCTCATAATTATAGATCCAGTATTCTCTCAACCACTTTCCTATTATTACAAGATATGATCCCTTCAAATCCTCCACACATCTCTCACAAATATTGGATAAGATATGCCATCAAAATCTCCATGATCTTCTCCTTTGAATATGCTTGAATGATTGTCCCAAATATTCTTCAAATCTTCAAAGATTGAAGATGAAATTCGAATTTGAGGCTAGGTGGTAATATTTGACTTTGTTGAAATCTTCAAATATACCTGTACACATCATAAAACTCATCCAACCTTGAGATATAATGAAAATATGTTAATTTTATAATATTTAATCACAAATTCACTTATAATACTAAAATGAATAAAATGGAAAATAATAAGGTGAAACTCAAATATAATTATGGAAATGGTATGATAAAAGGTTTATTAGGACCATGAAATGTAAGGAATGGTGAAGGGAAAAGAGGATATAAATGTGACATTTCTTAGTCCTAACAATAACCAGGGGTGGTGGTAAGGCGAAATTTACGTGGGGTTGGTCCCAACAACAAGCGTTTAATGATTTGAAGCAGCGCTTTTGCTCATCCCCAGTACTTTCACTACCATACCTACAACAACCCTTTGATATTGAGACAGATGCTTCAGACTATGTTGTGGGCACCATTCTCACTCAGCACAGCCACCCCGTGGCCTATCATAGTGAGAAATTATCAGATGTTGTCCGTAAGTACCCTATTTACGACAAAGAAATGTACTCTATTGTGAACGCCTACTGCCAATGGAGACATTACATTCTTGGGAAGCAGACAGTCATCCACACTGATCATAAGCCACTGCAATTCATGCAGACATAAGGAAAATTGAAGAATGACCTCCATCAAAAGTGGTCCACATACTTGCAGCAATTCCACCTCAACATCAAGTATAAAATAGGAAGCACCAATCATGTCGTTGATATCCTCAGCAGACCACCAGTCACGACACTCACCACGGTGTTATACTCTTGTGGCCATGAGACCTTTGGATGGCCCCAACTCTATGAGACAGACCCAGAATTTGCCACCACCTACCAAATGTTGGGGGCAAATGCAGTTGTCGATAATTTCCATCTTTAGGATGGGTTGTTGTGTCATCTGGGCCATATCTGTGTTCCATCAAGTGAGCGAGCGAATATGATCTAAGAATCCCACTACAGTTGGGTGGCAAGACACTTTGATGTTTAAAAGACATTGGCGATGCTACAGAAACATTTCTACTGGTCGAAACTTTGATAGGAGGTTAGCAAGTATATCAGGTCCTACACTGCCTGCGCTATTTCCAAACTGACCACTAAGAAACAGGGCATGTACACCCCTCTTCCTACTCATGACAGACCATGGGAATCCATCTCAATGGACTACATGTCAGGCCTCTCATCTACCAAGCAAGGAAATGACTTTGTTTTTGTGGTTTTTGATCGCTTTTCTAAGATGGCAATTTTGGTTACCTGCAAGAATAACATCACAATAGAGGCCAATGCCAAGCTCTTCTTTGAACGAGTCTGGGTACATTTTGGAATCCCACAAACAATTGTCTCAAATCGGGACAATCAATTTCTCATCACATTCTGGTCGAGCCTCTGGTCACTTGTGGACACCAAGCTCACCAAATCCACAACCTTCCACCCCCAGATAGATGGCCAAACCGAGGTCGTAAATCAAATTATTGTGCATATCCTTGACATGTATAATTCAAAGCACCCTCGCACATGGGATGAGATCCTTTCCTATGTCCAACATAGCTACAATCAAGCCCTACATATCTCAACCAGCCATAACCCCTTTCATGTGGGGTTGGGATTCCATCCATTGGGTCGAATAGATGTTGCACCTCCCCTTGCGGTCACCTCGACCAAATCATATCCTGCTCCAACTGAAGCTGACAAAGACACCCGGTTCATTGAGTGGATCCAGCACATCCACCAATAGGTTTAGGATATCCTACAGAAGTCCAATGACAAGTACAAACAATGCCATGATCAACATTGGGTGCCACATAAGTTTCAGGTGGGCGACAAAGTTTGGTTGCACTTGCAGAAAGAATGCCTTACAGGACCCCATCAGAAGCTTCACCCACTCCTTTATGGGTCATACACCATCAGCAAGGCCGTGGGGGATAATTTTTTTCATCTCAACATTCCTCGTTTCCTTGGACTGCACCCAGTGTTCAACGTGGATCTCCTTCGCCCTTATTTCCCACCATTATTGGACACCTCAGAAGTAGCAGAACAGCTGAAAACAATAGAGATCAACCCCGACTACATACAATAGGCATCCAGTGATCATATTTTGGACACACAGATCAAGGGCACTCACCAGCAAAGGATCCATCTTTATCGGGTCGTCAAAGCAGGGCATCTCCTGCACCAAGGTAAGTGGCTCACCCGGGGCCAAATTCAGCAAAAATTTCCTCATCTTATGGAGGACCTCAATGAAATGGATACCATTGCTTCCTAAGGATGGAGGATTGATCCAAGTGGATATCGGTAGCCAACCACCTTTTCCAACTAACTCAAAACAGTTTTCTGGCAATTTTGGTAATTTACTATTTTTAGCAGTTTTTACTTCCAGAGCTGTTTTGAGGCCCTAAACGACGTTTTTTGAGAAAATGGGTTTGTAAAATGAAAGTTTATTAACATTGTACCTATAATGAATCTCCTCGAAGATACCTTTCCAATGGGATATCATAGGCCTAAAACAGATATCGTATGCAAAAGTTACGACCCCGGGAAGTTGATGTACTAACTTACCCAAACAGGGCCCACATGACTTTTGGCGCTTCATCTCCTAGGGTTAGGTTTTTGGATGTCTAGGGTTTTTGGAATTCCTGTTTATTGTAAAAATTCCTTCAGATCCTAATTGTAATCATCTTCTTGCGAATGAGTGCAGTCGTCACATCTCTTCTCAGAGATAAGCCACAACCATTCCAGCAAACTTGTTTCCACTGCATTTTACAGTTTCAACTTATTTCCTTATTGAATAGAAAACCAGTTTTACTGTATCTTTGTTATTTTGTGTTAAGTACCTGTTAATAATATGTATTCATTTTTTTCTACTCATAAAATTTGAATCATTCCATCATGAGGATGAAGAGGAAGGGTGACAAAGGGAAGCCCTGATGAAATCCTCTCTTACTCTGAATGAATTTTGTTGCCTCCCCATTGATCAAAATTGCATAAATAGTGGAAGTTACACATCCCATTTTCCATTTTGTTGTTTCCAGCCCAAAGACACATTGTAGAAGGATTAACCTCAAAAATTCCTAGTTTATGCAGTCGTATGCCTTCTTGAGATCCAACTTTAGTATAATTGCTTGAATTGTTTTTTACTTTATGCTCTGCAAACACTCATGTGTCATGCCAATAGCGTCTAAGATATTCCTTCCCTTGAGGAAGCCCAGTTGTTCCTTATATATAGCACAAGAGAGAATAGGCCGAATTCTCTTTGCTATAATTTTTTCAATGATCTTGTAGCATAGATTGCACAGAGCAATTAGGCAGTAATCGGTGAAAGTACTAGGGCAATTAAATTTAGGATTCAGTGTTATGAAAGTTGAGTTGATTTGTTTTATTACTTCACCTTTTATTCTAGAATCCTCCATAACATCGATAAAATCCTTCTCGACCAGCTCGAAGAAATGTAGAAAAAATTCTACAGTCCAGCCATCTGGCCCAAGACTTTTATCCTTTGAAAATCCTTTCAGAACCACTAGAATTTCCTCCCTTGAATAAGACTTTTCTAGATTTAATACTTCCTCCTCCAACACCATTCTAGGAAATAGCATTACTGTAGCAACCTAATCACCAATAGTATTAGTTCTCGTATCCTGGTAGAAAGATTTAAAATAATTGATAGCTTCGTCCTTTATGGCCTCTTTATCCATATGGATCATGCTCGCTTCATGCTCAATCTTCCATATGTGTTTTTTATTTCTTCTGAAACTGGCAAATCGATGAAAGAAATTTTTGTTTTTGTCTCCACTTGTGATCCAGATAGCCCTACTCTTTTGTTGCCATCTCTCTTCCTCCTCCAATAACAATTTTTTGCACTCAACCTCCAGAATCCTCACCTGATGCTCAAAATCCTCAATCTGTAATCCATGCACCTTCTATCGAAATAGGTCATTTAAACCCCCTTCAATTTTTTCCATCTCTAAACATTCCCGGAGCCGTTTTTCCATTGACCAGGCCTTCCCCCAGGCTTTTAGAGTTGATAATCTCCCTACTATTCTTCTTTGTGCTCCCTTTATTTGTTGTAGTGTTGCATCACTCCACACCTCACAAACCAGTGTATCAAAGGAGACATCTCATAACCAGGTTGGATTTAGCTTTAAAGGATGGGTTGTCATAGACAATCCTTCACCTAGTTGAAGGAACACTGGAGCATGATCAGATATATAAGGAAATTCAACCCATGCTCTATATCTAAAAGAGATTGTGAGAAGGTCCTCCTCCATGTAGAATATATCTAATCTCTTTGTTATGCCTTCAATTATGGACCTACCATTTCACCACGTCGAGACCACCTCGACAAGAGCCACATCCACCAATTTGTTTTTTGAAAAAATCTCCTTAAAAAATCTCGCCAGAGGATCTGCCAATGTTGACTCTCCCCAAACCTCCTCTAAATTTGTTGTGAAGTTCATGTCTCCTTCCATTATCAAATCATCAAGTGATAAAAGACCCCTTTCGTCAACTTTTTCCCATAAGTTCTTGCAATCTTGACAAGGTCCATACACATTTAGGAGGGACACCTTCCTTTTATTCGCTAAGCTAGTACCTGACAAAAAAATGTCGTCCTATCTTAGGACTGGTGCTAAGTCAAAGAAAATAGGATCCCATGATACTAGTAGCCCACCAGACTTTCCAATAGAGCTTACTGCACAGATCATCCACTCGGGTCTGAGCATGTATAAGAAGTTTCTTGCCTTTTCCGCAACCACCAGTGTTTCTTGTAGGAAAATTACATTAGTTTGTGTTTTAGCCAAAATTCTTCTCATGGGGGGCAATTTTAGGGAGCGTCCCACCCCTTAGATGTTGAGGTAGAGAAGGATCATGATTTTTCCCTTGCAAGGGATTTCATGCCTCTAAGCACCCCTTATTCTAGAATAGTAGTAGTCTATCTTGCAGGTAAAGAAACCAAGGTTCCCGCCTTTTCACGGACACTCTTGGTTTTGATAGGAGATAATTCAAAACCAAAACCCTGCAACCATGCTGGTTCCTTCCCTATAGCAATCCCATCACCCGAGGGATCACTGTGAATTCTCATAGTGGTATATCTAGTCACTACCTCCTTACCCAGGTATGTCAGGATTGGGATGGAGATTAAGTTTTCACTAAAGGAGGGAACTAAGGCAGAGGTCATCCTATCCAGAGAGTGATCTCTAGTGGCAAGTTTACCATAACCTGGAACAACTAAAGAAACTTCCTCAGCTAGGGAAACTCGAAGGACAGGTTGATCCAAAATGGATCTAAAAAGGCCTAAAAATCAAAGTTCTCGGAATCAGACGAAACCAACGCCATTGTGTCTGTCTCGTCGAGTTGATTATGTCCATATAATATTTTCCTCAAACAAACACCATATGCAGGTGTGTGAAGACCTAGAGCGTGGCCATATGGCCCAAGCCACAAGACCAAGACTCAGACTCAAAGGAGCCAAAGCACGCCAACCAGCCCTCAGCGACATGGTAGAGACCCATGCGACCAGGAGATAAGAAAATAAGGGCTTGTGCCCAATATTTTCCCAATTTTGGGATTGGAACTATATTATATAATTTTTAATGATTTTTAGCCTGATTTTGGGAGATTTTGGCAATTTTTGGGAGATCTAGAGCCCGATTTGAGGCCAGATCTTGGGAGGAAGTTGGGAGGTTGATGCCCACTTCAAATATATATAAACTAGAGGTTCTTGGAATCCTTGGACAGGTTCAGGAGAGGAGAAATGTTATATAATTGTGAAGCCAGAGTTATTTTTATGCAGGGAAGCCATTAAGGAGAGGAACTTTGCAGGCCAATTCTGGGAGCTTCGCTCAACCATTTTTAGTGCTGTCAGTTGTGTTGGGTTCTTGAGGTCGGGAAGAAAATAGACACACTAGATTGCATTCCAATTGACATTTTTATGATGTATTTTTGAATAATTGAAGAGAAATAATAAAGCCTCACCCACTAAGACAAAGGCCCGGAGATGTAGCCAATCTTGTCGAACTCCGTTAACAATTTTGTTGATATGGTTTTTTCATTCTTTGTGCTTAATTTCAGATATGAATTTGTTATTATGGATGCCATGTTATATCATTAATTTCTTCCTCTTTCTTCAATTACTAAATGGTTAATGAACTCATGCTTTAAAACTTAACCATAGTCTTAAAAGATCTTTTCGGATCAAGTGGTATCAGAGCAGGTTGATGGTTGGTTTTTGAGTTTGCATGATTACCAGGGAAAATTTGAATCATGGTGAAGGTGATCTTGTCGAAGAGAATCCTGAGATTGGATCGATAAAGAGGACTTCTCAAAGTGAGATGGCATCAGAAGAGGGACTTTCTCATAATGAGATAGAGTTTCAAAAGAGCTTCGTTGCCATGTCGGAGATGGTAAAGGTTTTATATGATGATTACTTGGAGCAGAAGAGACCGATTCTAGTTGAATCTTCAAAAGCCAAAAGTGAAGAAGAAGAGGATCCTCCTAAAACTCCTCCTTCACCTTCTTCTTCTCCAACAACTTCTTCTTCTTCAAGTACAAGTTCCAAATCCACCGTAAGAAAACATTCCCATAAACATAAACATGATATGCCTTTACTTAAGCTAGATGTGAAGTTTGAATTACCCATGTATGATGGTGAAGTCAATGCAGAGAGGCTTGATAACTGGGTCAGATAGATGGAAGTTTATTGCAGTGTGCAACAAATCAAGGATGAGGCAACTCAAATCAAATTGGCATCACTTTGAATTGCAGGCAAAACAGTGATCTGGTGGCAAAGCAAGTTGCAAAATGGCACGCAACAAGTGGGTAATGTATTTCCATCATGGCAAGGTTTTGTTTATGCACTTAAAAAGCAATTTTATCCTTTGTTTTATAAAGAGAATGCTTTAATTGAATGGCAAGGCCTTAAACTAAGAAAGGGACAAATAGTGCAAGAATACACAGATGAATTTTGTAAGATGACATTAATGTTAGACATTCCATTACATACCCAAGAAACTCTTATGAAGTATATAGGAGGTTTACCTGCACACATTTGTAACATTGTATTTATGTTTGGACCTACTAATCCTGATGAGGTTTTTGTTCAAGCAACATACATTGAGGTAGAGAAAACAGGAGTTGGTTTATCAGGGGAATCGTCTTCAAGAAAATAGGACAAAAGGAAGGAGAATGGCAAGAAAGAAAATTCAGTGACAAGAAGGGAAGAGAAGCTCTCTTGCAAGCATTGCAAGAAAGAAGGGAATGATGATGACCATTGTTGGCAATTGCATCCCGAGAAGAGACTGAAATGGTTCAAAGAGAGGAAAGGGAGGCAAACATCTGCAACAGCAACACGACCAACAGACTTGGGATTAGATTCGGGTGATGAGTCAAAAATCACATTAGTTGGTTTGACGGGTAAAATTGGTGATGGATATGATTCTAGAAGTAAATTGTTTCACATAAGGGTCATAATGAATCATACTAAGGTCGACACATTGACATATAGTGGATCTCAATCTAACTTGATTTCAGAGGAAGTGGTTAAACAATTGAGATTAAACACTCGGATAAATCATAAACCTTACTCACTTAAATGGATAAGAAACAATCATAAATTCCTCATAACAAAGAAATGAACTTTAAAGTTTTCAATTTCATCAAAATTTGTGGATGAGGTAACGTGTGATGTGGTGCCACTCAATGAATGTGGAATGGTCTTAGGAAGTCCTTATTTGTATGATCGCAAAGAAATCTTCTACAGGGAACATAATCAATATCACTTAATCAAAGAAGGAAATGAATATGTTATACATGCTCATCATTTAAAACAAATCAATCTCTTCAAACAATGGAACAATTAAGGAAGTTAGCTCATGCAAGCAACACGCCTATAATTGTGCCAGATCAAGCAATTGATCTTAAGCATGAACATGAGATGATTGTAGAATGGAAGTCCAATCATAATTTGCTTCAAGATAAGCTAATGTCGTGCAAGTACTACACACATATTAGCTCATTTGTAGTCATATTTTTTATGTTATCATTGCTAATGTTTTCAACATGGATGGTAGTAGATTTAGTAAGATATGAAAGAGTACAAGTGGCTAACAATATGTTGTCAATTGTCATGGTTGTTTTGCAATTGATCTTGATGAGATAGGTGCACAGGATAGAGTTTAAAGATAGATAACAAGTGAGGTGGCCTATCCCACACTTGATGACTGGTTAGTACCCTTTTGGAGGACCAAAAGGTTTTAGTGAGGAGGCGTGATCCAAAATGGATCCAGGTAGGCCTAAAAATCAAATTTCTTGGAATAAGATGAAACTAAGACCATTTTTTTTGTCTCATCGCTCTATTTCTGTCCATATAATTGTTTCCTCAAATGGACACCGTATGTGAAAGTTATCGTGTTTTGACCAAATTCCCAAATAGGAAAAAAGTCAACTGGCCAAATTCAACAATGACATCAGCAGTACGATAGGTGACATCATCATGCTGACATGGTGTCACTAGGAGGTGACATGTGTCACTCAAATTTGACACTTTCGGGTTGAGTTGGCACCTGTACAGATTTGGCACGTGGCACTGTAAGGATGACACATGGTAGTGCGTACATGACATGGCCCAATGGCAGGATGACACGTGGTTGTACAGATGATAGTTGGGTTGTACAAATGTTGACGTGGTAGGGTGACTGTGTAGTACAAATGTGACGTGGCATGACACGTGGTTGTATGGCAGATGACTAGGTTGTATGGAAGTTGACGTGGTAGTTGACTAGATTGTACGACAATGAAGTGGCTCACTGACTGTACTAGTGACTGGGTAGTACAGGCAAATCCCAAGGAGACACGTGTCCCAATCACAGGGCACCACGTGGCACCCCAGATATTTCCAAGGATGACTAGTTAAAAAAGATTGTTATAACCTCCCGAGGAATCGAACCCATGACCTGTTAGGATATTTAGACACTTAGGAGTTAGTTAAGATCTAATTGGTCTAATGTGTCATTAGGTAAAAGTGTGTTTCTTAGTGTGTTTCTTTAGTATGCATTAGTATGCATTTTTAGTTAGGAAATCCGACGGTCACGATATGTTCCCGACATAGAGTGATCTGACTGTTCCTACTCTCCTCGATCTTAACGGCCATTGATTTGTGACTTAACACCTATTGGTCCATGATATATATTTAAAGAGCATGGAGGGTCATTTTCCAATGATAGATTTTAAGAAAATCTCTTGTAAAATCTCTCTGTAATATTTTATTTTGCATTAATAAACTGCTCCAAGTAGTCGTGTTGGTTGGGGTCGTGGATGTTTCCCTGTAGGGGTTTTACCACGTGAAAACACCAGTGTGTTGATATTTGATATGGTTATGTGAGTGTTTACGGAAGGTGTTTGTCCTCTGTTGGAATACCTATGTTGTCGAACATGGTATCAGAGCCTATTTGAAGACCCACTCCTGTTGTAGATCGAGATCGTGAAGCCGAGTTGTCTCATCTCCATTTTCTATCATTTTCGTACATTTTTGGGCTGAGAGGACTATTCCATTGCGTCCGGAGCACTCGTTTCATTTAGGAACACTTTTTGTTTCACTCTAAAAGGTTTATGTTTTCCCAAGATACGGCCATTACAGTCAAATCCGGATGTATAAAGTTTGAATACACATTTTTTAAATTTTTGCATAGTAGTATTTTGGTTTTATTTCGGTTTTGTATTATTTATTTCCGGGTTGCTACTCTTTTAGATCTGTGTATGATCTTTGCCCCGTGCCCTGTGCAATCTCATCAAATCATAAACAGATAGAAAAATGTGCATCTTCTGGGTAAGCTAACCGATATCTAATTGTTGTTGTCATCGAGAAGCGAAATTTTTTTCTTGTGTGAAAAGAGTTTTTTTTAGCATGCTCTTCAAGGCCATATTCAACAACAAAAAAAACAACAATCCTCCTTCTGAACATTACAATATGTTTTGCTAGACCATTTTGTTAAAAGTTTATTTATTAAGTAAGAGATCTTGAGTTCAACTCTCTCTTTTGTTACTTTTCTTTTTTTAAATTCATGTTAAAATTGTAAAGTTTATTTCACTTCAATTATAAAAGTGAATCACTATAAGTAGCTTTAATATTTTATTTTAGAGTTATTTATTTTGCATGTAGTTTTTCTTTGTAAAAATAATCTCCACTTCTCTTTATAAAAGTGGGTCACTTCATAAAGCAACTTACACTACCACGTGGTCCTTTGGTTACCGTTTATGTCTTTTTTAAAAAGGACATAACTCTCACATCTGAAGTCCGTTTTTAGTGCTGTTATTTTTAAAACCACATAAATTTTTGAGATCTTTCCATCCAGATCATCAGTTTCAATTTTTAAATCCTGGATATTTAATATGGATTCTACAAATAATCTCTTGCTTACCAACACCAACTACTTCCAATGGAAATCTCATATGGAGGATTTATTAAGAAGTAAAGGCTTGTACCGGATTACCTTGGGAAAGGAAACATCACCCATTGATGTTGATAAGAAAGTCAAATGGGATAATAGGAATGATGAAACGCGTGGATTAATTGGAATGTCCATCTCTCCTGATATAAGGTTTCACCTTCAATCAATTGATCAACCCAAAGAAGCTTGGGACAAGATTGAATCTATGTTTGATAAACACAATATTATTCGAGCACAACAGTTGGAAAATCAAGTACTGACTTTAAGTCCAAATGATTTTTCTTGCATTGAAGACTATCTATCTAAGTTTAAAACACTCAGACTTTTATGTGAGGAATGTAAGATAAAGATAGAAGAAGAGTGTTGCATCTATCTTATACTTTCTAAGCTAGGTAGTGCATATTCTGTGTTTGTATATACCTTTTATGCCATGCAAGAGGCTCTAGGGGCAGCTTATAAAAAAACCAGTCTTGAGAACTTTTGTGATGCTTTGATTAGAGAGCAAGATAAGCTTGTACAACTTGGAGTGATCAGTACTACAGGTACCTCCAACAAATCCTTAGTTGTTCATCAAAAACATAAGTCCAAGAATACCAAGAAGCAACATCCTCGCCACAACAACAAGCAATATAAGGGTCCAAAACCCACTCAGACAGCTTTTGCTCCTAATGGTGACAAAGGAGCAAAATACAGAAGTAACAATACTGGCAAACATTGCAACTTTTGTGATAAAGATGGTCATGATGAGTCCAAATGTTTCAAGAAGATGGCGGCTTTAGAAGAAGCGATGAAGAAGCATAACATCTGTATTGATTATACTTCTTCTTCTTCTTCTCATGGACATGCACTTTCTACTTCTGGTTTCTCCTTCAATACAACTTCTACTTCTTCTTCTGATGAGTGACTTATTGATTCTAGATAATCTTATCATATGGCTAAGGATAGAGATATATATTATGCTCTAAATGAATGTAACACCAAGAAAATATTTGTTGGTGATGATAGATCTCTTAGTGTTGAAGGATCTGGAACAGTTCAAGTAGAAAATGGTCATTTCAATGATGCATTATGTGTTCCAAGTCTTTCTTGTAAACTTCTATCAGTATATCAATTCACTCATTCAGGTGAAGGTAAACCCGTAGAGTTTTCACCTCACCAAGTTGTAATCAAGGATCTAAAATATCCTAAGCATGTTCTTGCAACTAGAATTGTTGATGATATTACCAGGTTGTACAAGTTTGACAACTTTGGGTCATCCTCCTTTTCATCAGTTTTTGTTGCTCATAGCGATGACTTGAGAAAACTTTGGCATGAGCGGTTTGGTCATCTAAACTATTGCTCATTGCAACAACTATGTAATCAACAGATGGTGACTAGTCTTCCTCTTGTTTCATGCAGAGATGGTGTTTGTTTCGGTTGTGTTCTTGGCAAACATCATCAGGACAGTTTTGACAAACGTGCCTCTTGGCACTCCTCGGGCCCTTTGCATCTTGTTCACGATTATTTGTGTGGTCCACTTTCTTCTCCTTATTTTTTTGGGTGCAAGTATTTCTTAACTTTCATTGATAACTTTTCCAGACGTACTTGGGCTTACTTCTTAAAACTTAAGAGAGAAGTTTTTGACAAGTTTTTTTCTTACAAGGCCCTTGTAGAAAAGCAATATGGACATCAAATTTAAAAGTTAAGAACAGATAATGGAGGCGAATATGTGAACAATAATTTTACAAGTTACTAGACTACACAGGGCATCCAAATGCAACACATTGTTCCCTATACACCACAACAAAATGGTTTTACTGAGAGAAAGAACTGCACATTAAAATAAATGGCTAATTGTATGATCCAATCTAAGGGATTAAGTCTAAAGTATTGGGCGGAAGCAATCAACTGTGCAAATTACATAGTAAATCGCACTCCCACAAAGGCTCTTAAAAATATAACACCAGAAGAAGCTTGGACTAAAATTAAACCAGATGTAAGTCACTTCTGTGTATTTGGCAGTATAGCATGGGCTCACATTCCTGATGAGAAAATGAAAGCATTGCATCCTAAAAGTGAGAATTTTATATTTGTTGGTTATTCTGAATATGTCCAAGGTTATAGACTTCTTCAACCACATTGTAATGAAATTATTATTAGAAGAGATGTTAAATTTGATGAAAATATCTTGGCCTGCGAGCCTAATTCGGCGATTGTGCCTTCTTCGGCCTGTGAGCCATCTTCGTCATTTGTGCCTTCTTCGGCCTGGGAGCCATCTTCGGTGTTTGTGCCTTTTTTTGTTCCTATTCTAGTTTCTTCTTCAAATGATGACAGTGAGGATGAAAATCCACCTCCGTCTGTTCACCTTCCTCCATATAAGTCCTTTGAACATGAACCAGCTCCACATCTTCCTAGATGGGTCCGTTCAACACAAGAAGCAATTGGTGATCTAGTCTGTGATCCTTCAGATCAGCGCCGGACATGTTCACAGCTCCAGTAAGCCTCTTCTCTTTTGGCTCAAGTTTCAGAAACTCATGATCCAAAGACATTTGCAGAAGCTTCAGGTCATCTAGATTGGGATACAGCAATTAATGAAGAGTAGTGTTCTTTAATGGCAAACGATACTTGGGATATTGTACATCTTCCAAAAGGAAGAAAAATTGTAAGATGTAAATGGGCCTACAGAACTAAGTATGATTCAGATGGAAGTATTGAAATACACAAGGCTCAGTTAGTTTCCAAAGGATTTTCCCAAGTTGAAGGAATTGACTATAATGAAACCTTTGCCCCTGTAGCCAAAATGAATTCCATCTGCCTTCTTCTTGCCCTTGTTTCCTCACATAAATGGGAGGTCCATCAGATGGATGTTAAATCCACCTTCTTGCACGGATATTTGCAAGAAGAAATCTACATGGAACAACCTCCTAGCTATGTCTAGAATGACTCTAGCCTTATTTGTCGCCTTAAGAAATATCTGTATGGTCTCAAGCAAGCTCCTAGAGCTTGGTATGCCAAAATGGACATGTTTCTTATTGCCACTGGATGCTCTAGATGCCATTCTAATCCTAATGTCTATACCAAGAAAGTAGGAAGCCATCTCATAATCATTATCCTTTATGTTGATGACCTTATCCTTACTGGTAGTGACTCAAAAATTTTAAACCATGTGAAAACCAGCCTTAAGAAGAAATTTGAAATGACAGACTTAGGCTTTTTTCACTATTTCCTTGGCCTCCAAGTTTTGCAAACCGATGAAGGAATTTTTCTTTCCAGTCTAAGTATGCTTGTGACCTTCTTCTTTTATTTCACATGGATGATTGTAAACCAACCCCTTCTCCCTTACAGTCTGGAGTCAATCTTACTTCCACCTGTACTTCTCCTAAAGTTGATGCCACCCTGTACCGTCAGTTAGTTGGTAGCCTCTTATACTTGACTCATACCCGTCCTGATCTTTCCTTTTTTGTTGGTATTGTTACCCGATATATGCAAACACCCCATGAAATCCATTGGAAAGCAGCTAAAAGGATACTTCACTATGTTCGTGGTATAGTTCAGTTTGGGATACATTACAAATTAGGGGGGACTCCCTTATTGGTTAGTTTCACTAATTCAGATTGGGACGGTGTAACACCCTGTTTCCCCCAATTTGTAATTAATCATAAAATAGAAATTTCCATGCTAATGCATGAGGAAAATGTAAATGTATTATTTTTTGAGTTGCCAATAACTGACTGTGGGGGTGAAGCCTTGAAAGTACTAGCCATGATATCACTAGAGGAAGAATGTGAAAACTATAAGTGTTATCCACATTTTTGGTTATCGAGATGATATTATGATCATGTCATGATAATGGAAGATCAAACTCTTCATTAAGAACATTTTCCTGAAGAAGGTTATACTTGTCATTTTCTCAAAATCATATTTTGAAAATAGTTCGCAGGCTGCATATATACTCTCCTGCGAGAATCCTTCATTCTCGCAGGTTGCATTCAGCCGGAGTGCGAACCTCTCGCACTGTGCTCAAGGCCAGGGTGCGAACTTGTTTTTAAAGGAGGAAAATGAATAAGTTCTCGATCCTTCTAGAAGGAATCTTCTAGAAGGATGAGTTGGAGTTCGAATGGTTGGCAAAATACTGGCTTTCCAGATATCTTGGGATTATTCCCTATCCAAGTAACTAAACTATCTTCTCCTATATATTGAGGAGATTGCTTATGGAAATGGTTAGAGAAGAAGAAGCAAGCTAGCAAGAGATTGATTGGAGAACTTGTGCAAGACTGTATGGAGGATTGAAGCTACAGCAGCAAAAGACAACAAGCAAGGTCATCATATGTGGTTGAACTTTTTCATGCATGAGCAAGTGTGTGTGTCAGAGCTAGGAGCCATCGAAAGGAGATCTACGACATCAAGGATCAGGTTGTATATTTCTCTTTCAGTTAATACAATACATGAATATGTCCCTTTACCATAATGATGATGTCATCTTATTACATGATTCCTTGATCACATGTATAGACTAGGTATTGAATAGATTAATGCCTTTGCTGTGATTGGTTTGTGTTGTTGTGATTGGACGACACAAGAGCATCGGAGCAGAGCGAGGAACAACGGAGATTAAAGGAGAGCGTTCATAAGGTATGTCCACCATCCATTTCTCTTAGTTCATTCAATAGCTAGATCTAGGGAAAGAGTAGTATTCTGTCACGTTTTGTTCTAGATCCAGGTGGATCTGGGGAGATTGGTCTGTGTCCGCACTCACGAATTTATCCTTAAACAATAAGAGAGGGTTCATATATCAAATAAACCCAAATCTCCCTTGATAAGGATAACAAACCTCCTTTGAATCCCAAGGAAAGAAAATCAGTCAATGAAGAAAGGATCGGTGGTTGAATCACCA
Source organism: Picea engelmannii (assembly GCA_009831015.1). Taxonomy (NCBI): domain Eukaryota; kingdom Viridiplantae; phylum Streptophyta; class Pinopsida; order Pinales; family Pinaceae; genus Picea; species Picea engelmannii. Next base: position 279,355 of record ML797632.1, read on the forward strand.
ACCACCCCCATGAATGGAAACATGAGTTTCAATCTAAAGTACCACAGGGACCTACAGACCTGAGCTTCCTTCTGACAGAAGGAACATGGTAGGTCGAAAAACCATCTGAGGTAAGAGAGACACCAAACAAGGGTGGAAGCTCGCAGGGGGGACGCTAGAAGCTCTCTATCAAATCATGAACATAAGGTCGCGAGCTTGATGCTGAAGAGAGTCTGAGAAACCTCGTCGAGGCCAAAACCGAGTGAGAAAGCTCTGAGTTGCAGAAAACAAAACCCGAACAGAAGCTGAAATAGAGAGAGAACCCTTGAGAACTGTGAGAATTCCCTGGTGATATCATGGCTTGGCATGGGGGTGGCCAGAGTGCTAAGAATGAATTCCTATGAGCCTATGGTTAGGTGGAAGGATGAACACCCACAGTTAGTTGGTTGGTGGCAACCTGTAATAGATAAGCGATCTCTTGCCCTATGTAATTTAGTTGTATCTGTGTATGAATTGGTTATACTGTGCATGCTTTCAGGAATGTGAATGAATGCTTAATGGATATACTGCATCCCTTCTATTTATGCTTGGTTGTATAATTAGGCAAGTAAGGAATTATATGGTTTGGGCATGACTTGTTCTCATAAATTCCTGAGTTTTGTAGTGTCTTAAGCTAGAGCCACGAACTGTGAGCTCGTCAACCTTAGGCATAGTTGCATGTACGATGGTTTACTCACCTAGTCGTTCTGAGTCCCTTGGAGGACGAAGTTTGTTAATCTCGTGAAAGGTAGTGCAAATATGCACAGGCTCTCTGTGATCAAATAGAACCCCAGAACCCCTTGATGAAGGAATGCAATAGTTGGGCTGAAGACTCTTCTAAGAGTCAAGTCGAGGAGAAAGAGCACAAAGCTCTCAAGTCCTTCATAACTGATGAAACTCGGGAAGGATAGCGAGTTTCAAATACCGAAAGAGAGTACCCTTTCATTTGCTAGATGAATGGATGAGATCCTTTCAGAGGATATGAGGTCTGTAACGACCATTAGATTGGAGGAAGGAATGTAGGCGTTAATGCCTCGACCCCTTTCAGCCTTCGCAAGTAGAAAAGGAATCATGACTGTAGATCCCAAGACCCATGGGATTTACCTGGACCATCCATTTGTGGAGGATGCGTGGCAGAGATCCAAAAGCCAGCAGCGTTTCGAGACCCTGGAGTTTGAAGGACCAAGAATTGTTTGTAACAGACTCGCGAAATTGCGAATTTCGAAACCCCGAAAGGATGTGGGTTGTCGATCCAGTTGGAACGTAGCCGTTGGTTCAAGAGGGACATGGACCGTTGATCTCTCAGCAAAGATATTTCTGTATTTTGGCTACCAGGGTTTTAAAGAGTAAGAGAGTCGGGAATCTTGACCCATGAAATCCCGAAAGGATCCAAACCGTCAGATCAAGGGAGGCTTACAACCGCTGATCTCCCTTTGGAGGGGAACCTTAGAGATTTCGGAGTTTCGGGGATTTGAAAGGGAGAGGAAGAGACATTGCATCGCAATTCCTCGAATCATGAAAAGTCGATAAGTGCGTTGTCGATTAAGCATGTGGTCACAGAACAGGGTCACATGGACAAGACCCAAGCGGGGAGCTTGTCACTTGCCAGCCCTTTCGGGGTTTGGCATTTCGGAATTTCAGGGTTCGGGAAGTAGAGGAGGCTGTGATTTTGGAATCGAGAGTTTCAAACTCCTGGTTTATGAAATCCCAAAAGACCCAGAGCCTTCGGATCAAGGAAGATCTCAGTCGTTGATCCCCCTGTGGGGTGGAATTTTGACATTTCGGTATTTTGGGGTTTAAAGAGTCAAAAGACTTGACTCTCTTGCATTGTTGAGTCACGAAATGCGAAAGGCGCCTCTTGTCTTGGCCTGTGGTCATAACCAACGATCACATGGAGGTGGATAGGGGAAGATCTAGCCTATGCTAGGCCCCCATAAAAATTCGAGGATTCTATCCCTTGAGGAAAAAAAAAAAAATATTTTTGTCGTAGTGGGTATGTGACAAATTGGTATCAAAGCATGGTTACAACACTTGGCCTACTTGGGCTCATGTACAAGTCGCATAAGGAGAAGTTTTTATCTGCATTTACTCCTTGAGGAGAAGGGTTGCATATTGAAACTATAATTTGGGAATTTCTATGGAATTCCAGCAAAGGAATTATATTGTTCCTTTGTCAAAATGATAAACTACTCTTATAGGAGTAGGAATGCACTAATCAATATTACCGATAAGACCTAAGTGTGAATAAAAAAGGTGGAATAAATTGTTCTATGAAGTTGCACAAGCCAGAAAAAGGGACATGAACTGAGTTGTTATGTTATAGTGTGACGATGGCTACCTAATAAAGCAGGTAGAGTCTCTTGCAATTGAAATGGCTGGTTAGGTAAGAATTAAGATCCAAATGAAGAACTCCTTCATAATTTGGGAAATCTGGTAAGGACTGGTAGGATCCTTAGAATGGTATAATTACTGCATTATTAAAATACTAAACCCTGAGCATATAACTCCTCATGATCGAGAGGACTAATGAAAAAAATATGTAGGGTCGGATTACCTGACCTATAATGGTTAGAATCGACAACAATGATAATATGTTTAAGCAAGATTAAGAGGAGTCCTTTGGGACTGTTGCTAATTCCCAAGAGTGACCCTTGTTGGTTGTTCCCATAAAGAGAGGGTAACATCTGTATGAGTTATGGCTATGAGACTAGTCCTGTAAGTAACTTAAAAGCTCAGAAGAGATAGCAGGGAAATTTGGTATGCCGAACATGCGTATAGAATCAAGCTTGTGTTAAAGTTTGAAAAATCTGGAGGTTGAGTGCGGAGTATACCAGGAGGAGTAGTGGTTTTAAGTCTTGAGAGGAAACACTTAGAAAAATTTTCTAAGTTTCGAAGAGTTGAAGCATTTAAAGGTGAAGCACGGAGAAATGAAGTTTGAAGAAAGAACAAGTATGGAGGATTGAGCGGGAGAAATCCTTCGGAAAATAATTTTGAAGATTGGATAGGATCGAGAGTCAAGATCCATTCAAAAAGAACCGAAATGTTTCGAGTTGTTCGATCTCGGAGAAGTAGCGCACTGGTTAGTTGTGAGGAGATATCAAAATTTCACAAAACCAAAGGGCTTGGAAGAAGCAATGAGAAATTCGTGAAAAGATCATAGTCGTTGATCAAGGAGCGATCTGGACCATTGATCGTCCAGAGAGAATTTCGCAATTTCGGGGATTGGGAGAATGGCGGTGAAAGGTCATTCGACTTCGCAACATGCGAAATCACGAAACCCTGACGAGATTTGAGTTGTCAGAGCATGGAAGAATTGGGACCGTCAGATTGAGAACTCCAAAATTTCACAATTTCGGGGATCGAAGGATTTGAGGTTCTTCATAACAGAAATTTGAAGTCACGAAATGCGAAATCGCGACATAATCACAACCGTTGGTTGGAGAGTCGTTGGTGACTATTGATCTGATCTGAAATTTCAACATTTCGGGTATCAAGAGTTTGAACGGATGGTGGAATTCTCAGAGGGAGGAATACCGAAATTTCATGAACCGTTAGATATAGTTGATCAGCGGAGAAGATAAGGCTGATAACCTCTCATCACTCACAAGCTCAAGAGGAATAGTATCTGTTATATTGGAATCAATGAGAGTCATTGATGTAGAGCTTTGAGGTTTCATCTATTGGGAAAATAGAAGCATAGACTTTCCAAAGTCACGCCAGGTAAATCACCGATTCAATCAAGGTCGTTGGTTAGCGGATGACCTGAACCGTAGATCCGATGTAATTGGATCTTTGGGAGTTGGAGGTTTAGAAGTCAACAAGAAGAGTTTTGAAGACTCACATGTCACGAAATCCCAACATCCAACTTGAGCCATTGGATCGAGACAGGTGATGGATCGTTGATCTAACACATGCACATTTCAAGGATTCGAAATCGAGAGTTAAGGGGTGAAGACTCCGCCAGAATCCCGAAAGGTGGAAAGATGGGATTTGATCAGGACTTGATTGCCAGAGAGATCTGGACCATGGGATCCAGGTTGTCGAACCCTCATGGATCAGAAGTTTTTGGAAATGGTGGAGCGTTTTCCGTGGATACGCCGAAACACGGAATCCCGACATGTGTCTAAGAGTTGACCCTAGGTTCCGAATGAAGCGTCATGTGGATGAAAGAGCCGAGAAAACCTTAGCCTTGGTCTTTTAGGTTTTTGGATTTTTGGGATCGAGGAACCAGAGTCCCTTGCAACAGGAATCTCGAAATCGTGAAATGTGAAGCACCTTTTAGTTCTGATCGTAGTCACCGCTGGTGGTCACTTGAGGAGAAGCGTGAACTAGTATGATGAATACTTAGTTGTGTTTAATTATACTTGAGTGCATGAGTATAATGCATTGTGAAGCTTCATAATAGGAATCCTAATATTAATACCGGTAAGGTATGAATGATATTAAACGTGCAAGTAATGCACATGTATGATGTAAGAGTAGAAGTATACTAGAGGCCCAATATGATTTCCCTGATGAGTGAAACATGAAGCAAGTATTGCTCTTGTCCATATCAAATGAATACTATGGAGGCATAGTTGATTCCATTATGGGGAGTCATGAAATTTTTGTTCCAAATAATAGCCTGAGGGTAATGTATTCCATTTCCTCAGGAAGTACCAATATAATTAGATGAAAGGGTAAATGAGCAAAGATGATCTCTTGTCATAATAAGAGACAAATGATTACACCTTTGAGCATCACATGAGAAGGATTATGAATGAATCTGAATTGACTGATCTTAAAAGTAAAGATGCATGTTTATATTCCTTAAGGGGAATATTTAGTAAAAAGCTAAAACTAACTCAAGGCTAAGGCCATCACAAATAGTGATGGATATGCAACAAGGAAGTTGCATGCCGAAGGAGTTCCCAGTGGAGGAACTATGTAAGGACTTTTTCAAAAGAACAAAGTCACAACCCTAATAATTGTTGAAGGTTGGACAATGGGCTTCAAGGCCTGTCCATATATAAGAATCCTGGATTACATTTTGAAAGAATCATGTAATTAATAGAAGACTAACAACTGAATATTGACCATTCTGATAACTGAATGTAAGTGTGTAGGATGCACATGTTCATGATTCATTATGAGCAAAGAGTTTCTATTAAAGCATGTTGCAGTATCCCAAAAAGGGTTAGGGTGAGGCCTAACCAAGGCAGCTCAAGGAAAAGAGCAGGAAGATCTCGACAGGGAGTAGAATTGCAAAAGTAGAGAAGAGACAGTAAGGCCTTGGAGATAACTCGACTGGGCTGAAAAGCCCCAGGCGATGTAGAAAGAATTTGAAGAAGGGAAGAGCCCTCAAAACTTTCCTTGTTGTGCATTATGTTTTCTATGGGATGAGAAAGCTAGTACATTGATGAACGAAAATGTTTTGACACCATAGTGATGATGGTTGTAATATTGTGAAAATGATTGAGAATTGTTGTGTTACACTCATGAAAACATTAAGGATTGTGTGATGAAGTACATACGGATATGTTGGGACATGTCTGAAAATATTTTATTAATTTAAATGCTATGGTACTTGCATTTTAATTTACATGATGACTAATGTGCCTATGGTGTATGTCATGTGTAGAAAAAAATAATATTGGAACTATTGAGAAAGATAGTTGCCAATGATGGGCAACCTAAAACAGATAATGACCAAGATAAGGCTGCAAGTGAAAGATTGTTGACATGGCTGTAAAAGTCCCTATAAAGCACTGGTGATGAGGTAAAAATAAGAAAGAGGGTGCTCGTAGCCAAGAACCGGTCATAAAGTGTGACGAACTTGAAAAACAATGCAAGAATGCATTGGAATGAATTGCAGGAAGCAAAGGGTCATGGATATGGCAGTGAGGTAAGCCCATAGGAAGACCGATTGCCTCTTAAGCCAAACTGTAAGGAATGGTATTTCCCTTTTTAGAAAGTAATTTAATTGTTAAAGTATCCATAATTCTGAAATTGTTGTGACGACGTTGTAAAGGTGCAATAAAATGTATATGCATGGAAAAGCTAACAAGTTGTTTGGATGATTGAAGTTGAAAGTACAGGAAGCAAAGGGGTCTTGGATATGGCAGCATTGTAAGCCCATAAGGAAGGCCAATTGTCTGTTGAGCCAAACCGTTATGGGAAGGAAAGTCCCATAATTATGAATCTGGTTCCTGTGCAGAACAAATATGAAAACAAATCGTGAGACTGAAAAATCTGTGGGTGATAGATTTGCAATAAAAATTCTGAAAGTTGGAAATTATAATGATGTCTCACAAATGTTGTATACCTGTGACACAGGTGAGGATAAAAGATATGTCCAGAAGGAATAGATGAAGGTTGTCAAAGCTGAAGATGATGAAAAAAAAAGGCTACTGTTGAGCCATGAGAACCCCGTGATGAGTCATGAATGCCTGAAATAAATTATGTTGAGGTAACACAAGTCGGAGGGATGCCTCGGTAGGTCAAGTCTGAGGGACGCCTTGGCTATAAGACTCAGTAGAATCTCTAAGATTTTCCTATGCGAGAAAACCTTGGCAGGGCAAGATGGATCGCCTAAGGGACTGTATAACAGTGAAGGGGATGCCTAAGCCTGGGCTTGGAGGATGAGTGACTGCAAGGAAGAGGAGACCTTAATAATTCTTGTAAACTATTGGGATCATGCACACAGTGGGTAGTTTCTCATGCAGAAAAGCCTTGGAAAGGAAGATGAAATCATGATAGCTCTTGTGAACTATTGAATTGAAATCATGCACCCAATGGGTACGCCAAGGAAAGCGATGAGCATGGATTAAAAAACTACCATGTGGATACAAATCCACAAACTGCACAGATAAGTATTATGCTAAGATTATGAAATTTCCCTTCTGAATTTTGAACAACAGTACGATGTTTTCGCACAAAATTGTGATTAATGTGCTTGTGTCCAAGAATTATTGAAGGCAGATGACGAAGACTAAGATTCTGAAAAGGGACCTAACCGAGGATGAAGTTCAAGACTTCTGAAGTGGCTGAATGAGAAAGGCATGATAGGTGATTTTGAGAAAGAACACCGAGGACGGTGTTCCTTTAAGGGGGAGGGAATTGTAACACCATGTTTCCCCCAATTTGTAATTAATCATAAAATTAATGTATTATTGTTTGAATTTCCAATAACTGACTATGGGGGTGAAGCCTTGAAAGTACTGGCCATGATATCACTAGAGGAAGAATGTGAAAACTATAATAGAGGGTTCATATATCAAATAACCCCAAATATCCCTTGATAAGGATGACAAACCTCCTTCAAATCCCAAGGAAAGAAAATCAATCAATGAAGAAAGGACCGGTGGTTGAATCACCAACCATCCCCATGAATGGAAACATGGGATGTCAGTCTGAAGTACCATAGGAACCTGTAGACCTGAGCTTCCTTCTGACAGAAGGAACAGGGTAGGTCGAAAAATCGTCCAAGGTAAGAGAGACACCAAACAAGGGCGGAAGCTCATAGGGGAGAGGTTGGAAGCTCTCCAGCGAGTCATGAACATAAGGCCACGAGCTTGATGCCGAAGAGCATCCGAGAAACCTCACCGAGGCCACAACCAAGTGAGAAAGCTCCGAGTTGCAGAAAACAAAACCCGAACAGAAATTGAAACAGAGAGAGAACCCTCGAGAACTATGAGAATTCCCTAGTGATACCATGGCTTGGCACAGGGGTGGCCAGAGTGTTAAGAATGAATGCCTCTAAGCCTATGGTTGGGTGGAAGGATGAACACCCACAGTCAGTTGGTTGGTGGAAACCTATAATAGATAAGCGATCTCCTACCCTGTGTAATTTAGTTGTAACTATATATGAATTGGTTATATTGTGCATGCTTTCAGGAATGTGAATGAATGCTTAATGGATATACTGTATCCCTTCTATTTCTTCTTGGTTGTATAATTAGGCAAGTAAGGAATTATATGGTTTGGACATGAATTGTTCTCATAAATTCTTGAGTTCTGTAGTGTCTTAAGCTAGAGCCACAAACTATGAGCTCGTCGACCTTAAGCATAGTTGCATGAATGATGGTTTACTCACCTAGTCGTTATGAGTCCCTTAGAGGACAAAGTTTGTTAATATCATGAGAGGTAGTGCATATATGCACAGGATCTCTGCGATCAAATAGAACCCTAGAACCCCTTGATGAAGGAGCGCAATAGTTGGGTTGAAGACTCTTCTAAGAGTCAAGTCGAGGAGAAAGAGCGCAAAGCTCTCAAGTCCTTCATAACTGGCGAAACTCAGGAGGGATAGCGAGTTTCAAATATCTAAAGAGAGTACCCTTTCATTTGCTAGATGAACGAATGAGATCCTTTCAGAGGATCTGAGGTCTGTCACGACCATTAGATTGGAGGAAGGAACGTAGGCATTAATGCCTCGACCCCTTTCAGCCTTCGCAAGTAGCAAAGGAATCGGGACCGTAGATCCCAAGACCCATGGGAGTTACCTGGATCATCCATTTTTGGAGGATGTGTGGCAGAGATCCAGAAGCCATCGACATTTCGAGACCCTAAAGGTTGAAGGACCAAGAATTGTTTGTAACAGAATCGTGAAATCGTGAATTTTGAAACCCCAAAAGGATGTGGGTCATCGATCCAGTTGGATCGTAGCCGTTAGTTCAAGAGGGACATGGACCATTGATCTCTCAGCAAACACATTTTGGTATTTCAGCTACCAAGGTTATAAAGAGTAAGATAGTCGGGACTCTTAACCCATGAAATTGTTGGGTATGTGTTATATTCTTTGCACGAGCAGTAGCACTTGAGCCAAGCGCACAGGGGGGTTAGAGGGGGGGCCGCTAGGCCCACCCTAGGGGGGTGCAGGGGGGCAGAGCCCCCCGCGTGGGGGTTCAGGGGCAGCGCCCCTAAAAATTGTTTTTTTCGAGCCGACATATTTTCACCGGGCCGACATATTTCCGGGATGACATATTACCGGGACGACATATTTCCGAGACCACATGATATTAGGTGGTTTTTCGGCACATGGTTTTTTGTCGATGGTTTTCTGTTTTCGGTTAAGGAATTAGGGTTTTGGACTAATCCAGGTCATTGGGTTAGGGTTTTGGATTCTGTTGGCTCCTATATGTATATTGTATTGTAAACAATGTAACACAAGGTGTATGAATATAATATATGTTGGTTTTCC
>ML797632.1:293087-359611 GCA_009831015.1 Picea engelmannii
TGGTTTTCCCGGTTTGGGTTTCCAGGTAAAAAATCTATGTGTAATGTTTGTGTTTGCCATTATATATTTTATGTTCTTTTCTGAATATTAGTTTGTAGCAGATATTGTACAAGGTTAGAATTTACAGAAATCCCGAAAGGATCTAAACCGTCGAATCAGGGGAGACTTACAACTGTTGATCTCCCTTTGGAGGGGAACTTCAGAGATTTCATAGTTTTGGGGATTTGAAAGGGAGAGGAAGAGACATTGCATCGTGATTCCCTGAATCATGAAAAGTCGATAAGTGCTTTGTCGATTAAGCGCATGGTCACAAAACAGGGTCACGTGAACAACACTCAAGCAGGGAGCTTGTCACTCGCTAGACCTTTCGGGGTTCAGCATTTTGGCATTTCGGGGTTCGGGAAGTAGAGGAGGTTGTGATTTTGGAATCGAGAGTTTCAAACTCCCGGTTCGTGAAATCCTGAAAGACCCAGAGCTGTCGGATCGAGGAAGATGTCAGTCATTGATCCCCCTTGTGGGGTGGAATTTTGGCATTTTGGGGTTTGAAGAGTCGAAAGACTTGACTCTCTTGCATCACTGAGTCACGAAATGTGAAAGACACCTCTTGGCTTGGCCTGTGGTCATAACCAACAATCACATGGAGGTGGATAAGGGAAGAGCTAGCCTGCGCTAGGCCCCTGTAGGAATTCAGGGATTCTATCCCTTGAGGAAAAGTGAAAATTTTATTTTTTCCATAGTGGGTATGTGACATACGGTGACCTTGATGATTGGAAGTCTATTGCAAGTTATGTTTTCTTCATTGGTTTTGGACCTGTCACTTGGGCCTGTAAGAAACAACAGGCTATTGCACTTTCTTCAGCAAAAGCAAAGTACCGAGCAGCGGTAAATGCAATTCAGGAAGACTTGTGGCTTTGGCAGATCCTTTTAGAGTTTGGATTCGGGAAACAACATCCGACCAGCCTTTGGTGTGATAATCAAAGTGCCATCAAGCCCGCCAAAGACCCAGTTCAACATCAGTGTAGAAAGCACATCAATCTACACATGCACTTCATCAGAAAGCGCATTCATGATCAAGTTATTGAAGTGTTCTTTTGCCCTACAGAAGATCAAGTGGCTGACATTTTCACAAAGTCTCATGCAGAAGCGAAGTTTTCCAAACTTCAATCTATGTTAGGAGTTCAGGAAGTTGTCATTAAGGGGGGATAGGCTCTAATGCCTCCTTCCTTCTCCTATTGTGTCAACATTATAAATCCTTCAATCCTATCCCAAGTTGTTCTTAAGGGGGGATGTTAGGATATTTAGAAACTTAGGAGTTAGTTAAGATCTACTTGGTCTAATTTGTCGTTAGGTAAAAGTGTGTTTCTTAGTGTGTTTCTTTAGTATGAATTAGTATGCATTTGTAGTTAGGAAATCTGACGGTCACGATATGTTCCTGACATAGAGTGATCTAAAGATTCATACTCTCCTCGATCTTAACGACCATTGACCTATGGCTTAACACCTGATCGGTACATGATCTCTATTTAAAGAGCATGGAGGGTCATTTGTCGATGATCGATTGTGAGAAACTCTCTTGTAAAATCTCTCTGTAATCTTTTCTTTTTCATTAATAAACTACTCCAAGTAGTCGCGTTGGCGGGGGCCATGGATGTTTCCCTGTAGGGGTTTTACCACATGAAAACATCAGTGTGTTGATCTTTGATCTGGTTATGTGAGTGGTTACTGAAGGTGTTCATCCTCTATTGGAATACCTGTTTTGTCTAACATGACCTCCATGGGTGCTAGCGACTTCGGGGAAGCGGGCGGACCGGTTGGGATACCTAGCGAAACTTAACCATAACCTAACGAATATGGTTTTAAGCTTGACATGTGGTGAGGTTTAGGGCAAGCCTCGATTGGTGGGGACCAGCCCTGACTGACTAGGGGCTATGCATTTGGGGGCTTAACCGATTGCAGGCGCGTGGAGACTTAGGGCGCAGCCATATGGCCCAAGCCACAAGACCAGGACCCAGACTCGAAGGAGCTAGAGTGCGCCAGCCATCCCTCGGCCACATGGAAGAGACCCATGCAACTAGGAGCCAGGAAAATAAGGGGATGCACCCAATATTTTCCCAATTTTGGGTTTGGAACTATATTATATAATTTTTAATGATTTTTAGCCTGATTTTGGGAGATTTTGGCTATTTTGGGGAGATATGGAGCCCGATTTGATGCCAAATCTTGGAAGGAAGTTGGGAGGTTGATGCCCACTTCAAATCTATACAAAAAAAATGTTCTTGGCAGCCTTGAATAGGTTCATAAGAGGAGAAATTCTATAGAATTGTGAAGCCAAAGTTATTTTTATCCAGGGAAGCCATTGAGGAGAGGAACTTTGCGAGCCAATTTCGAGAGCTTCTCTCAACCATTTTCAGTGCCATTAGTTGTGTTGGGTCCTTGAGGTTGAGCAGAACACAGCCATACCAGCTTGTAATCCAATTGACATTTTTCTGATGTATTTTTGAAGCATTGAAGAGAAATAATAAAGCCTTACCCATTGAGACAAAGGCCCGAAGACGTAGTCAATCTTGTCGAACTCCATTAACAATTTTGTTGTTATGGTTTGTTGATTCTTTATGCTTACTTTCAGATCTTCATTTCTTATTATGGCTGCCATGTTATATCATTAATTTCTTCCTCATTCTTCAATTACTAAATGGTTAATGAACTCATGCTTTAAAACTTAACCATAGTCTTAAAAGATCTTTTCAGATCACAGGTGAACTCAACTCTTGAAAAGGTTCTGGCTCAGGATTGGTCACAGGTCGGATATCAGTTAAGACTGGTGTCAAAAGGTCAAAGTCCAACTTGGTTTTTTCCAACCTTTGACTAATGTACCAAATCCATATGGAAAAAACTAACTAAATGATCTCTCTCCCAAGCAGAAAGTGAATTATACAGGGAAGGACAGAAGAGTTTAAGCTTACCAATGAAAGTAGTATCCGTCGGTTCTGGGCTCTCCTCTTTCCTTAAACCCATAAAATATCCTAGGTCTTGATGATCCCGTAAAGGAGAGTAGTTTCCAGCAGTATTTTCCTCTGAGGAGTCCTTCTCTAATAAAGATCCATAAGTATGAGTATAGTCCTTTCACAGATGTCATGTTCATCTGCAAAGAAAACAACGAAAAGGGAGGCCCAGGTAATCCAACCGCTGGACAAACAAATGACCCCTCCACTCTATATCCAGTGTTTCCATTAACCCTGCATGAATGTCTACTTCAACAAGAACCTTTGTCATTCTCTTATCTGCAGCACGTAAAGCTTGTTTGTCTACCTTAATAAAATGGCCTAAAGTATTACCTATCAGTTCCAAATCCTTTGCATTCCACAGTTGAAGTGGTAGTCCCAGGAAAATAACCCAGAGGTGGGGGAAGCTGAAGTACTTCGTCGTTGGGTCGAAGCTAATGCACCACCACTTCAACATCAAGCTTCCTCCCCCATAGCCCCAATACTTATCTAAGATACACGTCGAGTCCTCCGGGATCTTAAAAATAAAACCTAACCAACCTCTCGGTAAGGATATTACCTCAAGTGAATAACCTAGAACAGGCTCCCAAGAGCACTTTATCCACTTCGAGAGCTTCTGAGTGCAGCGAGACCGGTACGCTAACCTACCCACCAAGGCACAAAGTGCAAGGTTGCAAGCTTCTTCTAATCCAACATCCATACCCATTACTAAATGATGAATTTTCCTTTTAGGCTTCCACACCTGCTATGGTCACTTGTGGACACCTTGTTTCATAAAGAAAGGATCCCCCTATCGCTCTGTAGTTCTAGTCTCAGAAGGGGGGATAAAATCAACACTTTGTGGATAAACTCCTTGTGCTTCCTTAGCCTGAGCTCCCCAGACTATAGATACGCCCACAATGCCCTCCTTTGGTTGTGGGTCTGCAGGCTGGTGTATTCTCAAAATTGTCTCTCTACCTGTCAAAAGCATAGGACGAGTGCAAGCGTTATCAGAAAATGGGGTCACAGGCAGCTGAGTTGATGTAATATTAAAATCACATTTATGACTATTCCACTTGTAATAATTATTGCAAAGCTCGTCCATCGAAGCTAACAGTACCTATTACTCCCAATGTTCCACGTCCTCCACACCCAGAAGATTCGTGACCTCACTTTCCACTAGGAAAGTTCAGAAACCTTCGCAAATGTTGCCTCATCAAGGAAAGTCTGAGATAATTGTCAGTTTCCCAGTCTCATCAGAAGGGAGAGTACCGAGAATACCAGCAGAGTAATGAATGGAGAAGTGATGTAAACTGTTAACAATAAAGAGTCTACCCACTAACAACCCACTTATTAATAAGATCTCATCTACTTGTTGGCAGCTCAACAATATTCTTAACTTTTTATATCAATTAAATGATCTATGTAGCTGCCTAACTAGGGGTCATACATTGTTTTGTCCCTCATAGGCATTTTTTTGCCATGACAATGGTAAGTTTTCAAGTTTTCCCCCTTTTGTCATTTTTCATGACTGCAAGCATGAAAACGAAGCTTACGACTGTGTTACCATTTTATTCGAAAATTTACGAAAGACAAAATGTCTCTATAGTTTATTAATGGAGCCTTGCTTTGAAGACTATTCTCCTTGTTTTGATTCTTTGAATATCAAACATGCTTGGGGATTGTAAGTTATATCAACAAAAGTTTTTTTTTATTGATTTGAGCATTGGTATGGTTTTTGTTTGATCATTGGTTGTATGTTTCCTCATTACTAGGTTTATGACTTTCGATTTTCAACCTCCCAAACCATATAATCAAACCCACCAAGTTTCGTACTTATTTCCTTTTAATGCTCTGGACCTAGTTTGTACTTTCTGAAAGGTGGCAATACGATTTGCAGTCAGCCATCATTTCTAAGACTAGTCTTAGGGTTTGCAAACCCTCTTCACATGCATTTCAATTAACACCCATCTTATCGTTATGATTTTTATGCTCATACACCATTCACTGTTGGTATTTCTCGGGCTCGGGTTATGGCTCTGTTATGTTCTCTCAAACCCTACCTACGCGTTGTGTATGATTGATTGCCCGTGGTCTCGAGATGGCTCCTCTCGTTAGAGTTGAGCCTAATGGCATTCAAAATTTTCTCTTATATGATGATTCTAGAGAGGATTTTGAGAGTATTGGTTGGCTCGTTTTCCTTAGTAAATTTCAAGGTTTCAATTTACAAACTATTAAGGAGTTCGCTTTATCCTTCGATGGGTGTAGAGCTAAAGTGGGTGATGTCCAGCTTGAGGTTACAAAGAATTTCTTGAGTCAAGCTACATGACTCCCTGCAAGTGGTCAAAGGTGGTTCAAAAATGCAAAGGTTGAAGAGGTTCCTTGGACTCTTCTCTTTACGTCTCGGAAGATAAAAGTATGTGACAAAGATATGCCCATCTCTTTACTCAAAGTTCGTTGGCACGGTCTGCTTGCTATGTTAAAATAGTTTATCACCTGTGAGGGACGTTTCAGTCTTGTGTTTTTGTACCATTTGCGTCTGCTCATGATTTTTATGGGGTTTCCCTTGAACATGTTGTATTATTTATTGAGGAGCCTTTATAAAATGGGCAAAAGGTATAGGAAACGACGATCAGACTCGAGCCTCTTCTATCATGGATTAATTAAAATATTGCTTCTGCATCAATTAGAATTACAGAATGACAGTTAGGATTCATTCATAACTAGAAATGGTTATGGTAACACTGATATGGACCAGGTCGAAAAACTCATGGTTGAAGAAACCCTTGTTTACCCTACAGTGCCCATCTCTCCTACTTAGTCCTATGTCTTGGCCTCCTACAGTGAACCCTTACTCAGTCCAAAGATTATTCAGCAGGCCCATGAGCAAGTTATACACCCTAATGACTCTGTCAAAAATTTAAAGAAACCTACAGACAAGATATTTAAAGGCCATGTTGATTTAAATTTTAAGAACAAAAGAGTCGGGAGGCTAATTTCTAAGAGGCTTCGTAACAAGTAGAAATCTCATGCGAGCTCGATCAGCATGATCGAGGTCCATGAGAGTTCGGAATCCAAAATTGATAAGTTCCTCACTGAAGAAGACCCTTTTTCGTTTGAGCCACACCTCGATCGGCCCTACAATTTTGTGGACAATTTACCTCCCTGTCTGAAACATAATGCATAGTTTCCTGGTATTAAATTAGGTAATGAATCTACTGTCTGTGTGGAAGGTTCTCCGGTTCACAATCATGTTCGTTCCCAAGAGACTGTCGCTCAGTCGAAGTGTGAAGTATGTCGTTTCTGGATCGATAAATATTTCACTGATGTACCTATCCTACAATCACATGTTAAGGCTCTCACTGACCAGATCAATGTTTTAACAAGTAAAAACCATAAGCTCGAGTCTGTCTTTCAAGGGAAAGAGAAATGTATGAAGACAACAGGAAATTTAATATTTAAAAATGTTGAAGTTGCAACAGCTATAGTAAATTCCAAGATTGTCTGATGCAATTTGATCTTACAGTTGGAGGTATGATCCTTCTATCTTAAAATAGGATTACTTGTTAAAACTAGATTGCTTTATTCTTGCAATAAATGAAATTTCATTTACTAAAATAACTAGCTACAGAATCAGCAAATTCTGTACCCAGTTATGTTAATTCGAAATTTACAAATTAATGGTTGGATATATATCTAAATCTTTCTATTTTTCTTTTCCTTTTCAGGATATTCTAGAGTTCATGGTTACAAATTGATCTGAGGCATATTTGAGACTTGCTAGTCATATCTTTGATATATTTTGTATGAACAGAAATAGATTTTTGTTAGCTTTAGAGGATTTAGTATGATTTGGGTGGTTGTATCCCCCCTTTTATTTTGGTAATCAATGTCTGATCTTAGAATAGAAAACAGTTACCTTTTTGAAGACTTTATAAACCTATTATTTTTTGTAACTTTGGCATCCTGGCCTGGGGCTAGTTGTGAACAAGCTTATACTCGAATTTAGACATAACATATGTTACATCTCTGCTTTAGTTATTTGTAAATATTGTTGTTGTCTATGATTTGTCTGTCTTGATAATTTGATGACTGTTGTTAGCTTTTGCCTACACTGATTATTAGGTTGTCAAGATAATTTCTTTCATACAGTCCACAATTGTATGCTTCAGTTATATGAAAAAATTGAATGATCATTCAATTTGTATTATAAGGTTTACCTTAAACATGTTGATTGATTAAATGCAAGCTATAACTTTCGGATTTATATTATGTGTTATTACTTGCAGTCTATTATATCACAGTTATTATTCTGCATCCTATCATTTTATCAATTAAATACACCATTCAATGTGCAATTTGGTGTTTATTCCAAACAGTGTGAAGATGCACAACAGATTTATCTCATGGATGGACTGATGTACGATTAATAAAAATAGTTAGATGCATACTCTTCAAGTGATTATTAGGTTAGTCTGTTCTCTTTTTTTATTTGCTTATTTATTATAGAAATTCTTATATGTAGTATAATTTTCATTGTCTACATTTTTCTGTTTAATTGGTAGTTTGATATTTGATCTTACAAATGCATATAGATTAAAAACAAATAAAAAGAAATGGCACTTTTCACTTTCTTTATCCAGAGAACCGTATCTTCATTTGATTTTCATAAGTTTAGATTAAAACTTATAAGTTGTACATCTTGTATATAAACTAGTTAAATAGTTTTGTGTGTAAATATTATTAAAGATAAGTTGTATATATATATATATATATATATATATCAGTGATTAGTTATTAGTGAGTTATTTTGTTTCTTTTATTTTATTTATTTGTTTATTTTAGTACTTTAGATTGGCCAATGGAGCCACTAAACCCGTCAGAGTGAGTCCATCCAAACGGATTGGGTTAATTAGACAACCCCGGACTGGACTCGCTCTTCCAGTTGACGAGCGGTCATTTTCGCCCGTCAACAAATGGCGCTACAAGGAGGGCCTGAACACTATTGATGGCACATGGAGGTCACAAGACTCCTCCCATACACACCCGCTCACCTATAGTGACAAGAAGTCATGCTGACGACAACATTGTCTCTCAAACAAAAACCACATCAAACGCCAATCCACAGATTGTTGTTGAACCAGTAACACCAAACCCCGCAGGGTTTGATGTTCAAGAAAATGTTCATCAGTCACTTCTAAGGACACACGGTGCTTTGGCCCATATAAGACAACCAGGTTGACCATTGAATCAACCGCTAGAATTTTCTGATATTAGAGAGAAGCTTGAAGGCAGTGGTCTTACCCAAAATCCAACAGATCCAGATCACAACTCTACTCCTGCAGTGGGAGGATCTGGTATTCCACCATCACCACCACCTTCATCTCCCTCCTCTTCAGGAGAAGAGTCTTCGGACGAAGGTAGTTCTTCATCACATCCTTTGACACCACCCACACCTATGGAAAATCCAAACAATCAAGCTAGGCCTTGGCTCGATCAAAATGTTGTGGCCATACCTGGACCCCACCATCCTTTGCCTAAACATCCAGAGAAATGGCTCCCTAAATTCGATCCAGATTCCAAGCAGATTGATGAGGTTCACATTAAAAAATTCATGCTAGCCATTAGACTCCAAAGCGTAGAACACGAAGATGTAGTGTGTAAACTTTTTCCGTACACATTTGAAGGCAATGCCTCTACTTGTTATTTCACCCAACAACCCCATACCATTGTATCTTAGGACAGATTCAAATCTTGTTTCCTTGAGAAATTCGGAGATGATAAAACTCCCGAAGTCTTAGTCATGGAACTCTCTATTTTAAAGATGAACCCCAAAGAAAAAATAAAAGACTTTAATCAAAGGTTTCTAACTTTAAAAAATCGAATCCCCATCGATTCAATGCCTACTGAAAATCTCATTGTCGCATACTACACCAAATCCCTACACCAGACTATAGCCATCTGGGTAAAAATGTCTAAGAAAGCCACACTATTGGAAGCCTTCGAGGAGGCAAGCCAAATTGAGAAAGACATTCTAAGCCTAAAAGACAACATTTGTAATGAGGCTAAAACCGCCTCATCTTCCAAGAAGAAACTAGAAATTCTTCCTAGACCCCCCCAAAACAAAACTCAATCAGATAATTCTGATTTGGAAAGTTTACATAAGGTCGTTCAGAAATTGTCAAATCAAGTTATAGATTTGAAGAGATCAGCTGAAGAGGCTTCTTCAAGCAAAGGGCCTTACAAACCCCCTTTTAGAAATCATTTTCCCGCAAACCGGCTCAACATAAATTCTGAAGGCCTTAATCTAGAAAGCCTACAATATGTTATCCAAACGATTATGGAAGCACATGATAACTTAGTTCCTCCTGAGATCCCTGAAGATGTGGCTGAACAAGAAGTAGTGGAAGAGGACGAATCCTCTCCCAACATTTTTGGGCATTTTTCGGATAGTATCTTTCAAACCAATTTCGAAATAGTGCATCCTTACAATACCAAAAGTAAAACAGCGAATAAATCCTCTTCTAAAATTGGGACTAATGCACCTCAAAAACAGTCTAAACCAATTGAAACTAAATAGAATTCAGCAAATCCAAGTTTAGAGTATGATTTGATTGAATATCTCAAAAAACTTAGAGCTAACATTTTTGTTTATGAATTATTGAAATTTCCATTTCTTATGCAAAAGATGTTGCAGAATATTGCAGAAAACAACAAAAACAGTAGTCTAAACAACAACAAAGTTGCAGAAAATAGCCCCAAAACAACTCAAAAGGTCTCCGCTAAAACGACACTAGAACCCACTGATAAAAGAGACCTTGCTGTAAAAAGCGTGACAAATGTAGATAAAATAGTTCCAGGGGTTGCGACAAAAAATCAGCAAACTTCTGTTGTTAATACTCACAGAAACGTCCCACCCTTCTTGTTGACCTTTGAAATTTTCAATAGGAATGTACACAATTGTATGGTAGATTCAGGTGCGTCGTCAAACATAATGCCTTGGTCTGTCTGCCAAAAAATCAATGCCGAAGTTCAACCTTCCAGTCTAAAAACTATTCATCTTGATCGGACTAGTGTTAAAGTAATAGGTGAATTGGAAAAAGTGCTTATCAGATTATCATCTAATCCTAAAGTCCATCAGATTATTGATATTATTGTCGTTGATATCCATGAAGTACATGGATTATTTTTAAGTAGGGATTGATCCGAACAGCTACATGGTTATTTTGCGACAGATTGGTCTCACTTGTGGCTGCCAGAAAATGGAAAGCCTAACAAAATCAAGATCAATCGTGAGTGTTATCTCAAGCTTACGGTAACTGATTTAAATGACCCTAATGAACCATTCACTGCTTCCACCAATTCACCTAAAATGCAGGGGATGAACACTTTTTCGGCAATTTCATGGCTGAAACTTCTACCATTACTGACCCGGAACAGCAGTCCGAAATTATGACATGCACACAGCCAACAACCCTCTCTCAGTGGTCACATGCACCTGACAAAAATCAGATCTAGTCTCTTTACTTTGATGGATCTAAATCTAAGGAAAGAGTCGGTGCAAGATGTGTGCTCATTGATCCAGCCGGTAACAAAACTTTGATCGCTTGTCAGTTAGAATTTGAATGCACAAATAATACGGTCGAAAACGAGGCACTCCAGCAAGGTCTCAGAAAAGCACTAAATTTGAGGATTCAAAATTTAACAGTCTTTGGTGATTCAGAAATAGTGGTCAGACAGGTGAGAAATTCTATTCATTGCCTATCTCCGCAACTGAAAATTTATCAAACTGAGGTATGGAATTTAATGAAAAAAAATTATGCGTTTAACATCAATTCTATTCCAAGATTGAATAATTCTGAGGCTGATTTGTTAGCTAATGTCGCCTCTAAACTGTTTCTCGCAGAAGGTCTATCTCCAAACGCATTTTCAATCGAATTTTTGTTCAGACCATCCATCCCAGACAACATCACTAATTGTATAGTTTTCGATGACGATCAACAGATCATCAGTCTTCTGCACATGGAAGATACTTTCCAAGGCGCAGTTATCGACGAAGGTACTCACGACAAAGACCTTCACAATTTTACAGTAATACCGGATCCAAGATCTCCGGAGTCAACATCAGATCTGGTAAATTCTATCCCAAAATCCATGGTAATAATAGAAATATTTTATGATGTGCATGATAAATTCAAAAAATCAGTGAATTGTAAAACCAATAGTTCTTCCTTGACACATGAAAAAGTAAATTTAGGAACTAAAGATAACCCGCAGTGCATTAATTTGGGGATGGAATGTTCTGAGAAAGAAAAGACAACATTTATTAAGTTGTTTAAGGAATTTAAGGATGTCTTTGCTTGGACATATGACGATCTTAAAACCTTTGATCCTAACATCATACAACACATTATTCCCAAGAAACCCCAGACCCAACCTTTTCAACAAAAGTTAAGAAAGATGCACCCAAAACTTGAACTAACAGTCAAGAAAGAACTAAACAAACTCTTGAATGCTAAAATAATCTTCCCGGTAAGACATACACAGTGGGTCTCTAATCTTGTCCCCGTAAAGAAGAAGAGTGGTGAAATCCAACTATGTGTCGATTTCTGAAATTTAAACCAAGCTTCTGATAAAGACAACTACCATGTTCCTCCCATGGAATAGATCCTCCAACAAGTATCTGATTCTAAAATATTATCGTTGTTGGATGGTTTTTCAGGGTATAACCAAGTCCTCATGTCCCCCCCCAGACTAGCTGAAAACAATTTTTCGTACTCCATGGGGTACCTATGCTTATAGAAAGATGCCCTTTGGTCTTATAAATGTTGGTGCTACTTTTCAGAGAGCGATGGATATCACTTTCCGTGGTCTTATCAATCAATCTGTAGTAGTCTACCTAAATGATGTGACTGTCTTCTCCAAGAATAAAGAAGATCATCTAGCTCATCTAAGATTTGTTCTACAACGATGTCGTAAGTACGACATCTCTTTAAATCCTAAAAAATATATCTTTGTAGTGGAACAAGGTAATATCCTCTGTTTCATTGTATCCAATGAAGGGATGATTATTGACCCTAAAAGAACCCAAGTCATTTCAAAACTTCCCCCTCCCTCTTCCAAAAATTCCATGCAATATTTCCTGGGTCAGATAAATTTTGTTAGAAGGTTTGTCCCCATCTTTTCAGAGATGGTCAGGCCATTACAGAACTTAATAAAAAAGGATGTACAGTACCATTGGGGACCTCTAGAAAGTCAAGCTTTTGATTCAATAAAAAAGGCCATAGTAGAGGCCCCATCCCTAATGAGCCCTAACTTTTCACGAGATTTCACTCTCTACATGTTTAGCTCTGATCGGTCCTATGTCATTGTGCTAACCCAAAAGAATGCTGAAAAAAACAAAGTTCCTATTGCCTTTATGAGCTCATCTTTAAAGGGAGCAGAACTTAATTACCCAGCAGTAGATCAGCAGACTTATGTTGTTTTTAAAGCAGTAAAACACTTTCGATCTTATCTACTAAAATCTAGGATGAAAATCATTGTCCCTTACCCTGTTGTCAAAAATTTGTTAGTGCAGAAAGAACTGGGTGAAAAAATGGCAAATTGGGTCATGTCCTTACAAGAATATGATCTTGAAATCACTCCAACACAAATTGTTAGAGGCCAAGGTTTATGTAAATTGGTCGTTGATTCAGCTGGTAAATGGCATATTGTTCAGCAAAAATTGCGAAAAAATACTTATGCGTTGTCTAGAAAAAGATGAAGCGGGTAAACTCTTATTAGAATTACATGCAGGGGAAGTTGGTGGGCATTTCGGTGGAGATACCACTGCCCACAAAGTATTAAGGGCAGGATATTATTGGCCTACTCTTTTCAAAGATGACCATGCGTTATGTCGCAAGTGTGTAATCTATCAAAAAGCTTCTAGACGAGTACAAAAGTCAGCATTCCCATTGCAACCTGTCTCGAGAGACTCCCCTTTTCAGCAATGGGGCCTTGACATTATAGGTCCAATCAACCCCACCTCCGCGCAGCAGCATAAATACATCATAAAAATGACAGATTATTTCACCAGATGGTCCGAGGCCGCACCATTAAAAGTAGTAAACACCAACCAGGTAATATCTTTCCTGAATTCAAATATTATCACTCGTTTCGGTATTCCTGAATGCCTAGTGTTTGATAATGCTTCCTATTTTTCGTCTCTCGAAATGAGTGATTTCTCTTTAGAAAAAAGAATAAAATTAAAGTATTATGTCAGCTATTATCCCCAAGGCAATGGTTTGGCGGAATCAACTAATAAAAACCTAATCAAGATCATCAAGAGAACGGTCTCCGAAAACCACAAAAACTGGCATAATGCACTATTTAACGAATTTGGGTTGATAGGGTAACTCCTAAAATTGTTGTTGGTAATTCCCCCTTTGTTGAAGGAAAATCTCCCTGCGGATAGGTAGATTTCCTCAAAGAGCTAGACTCTTAACTCTAAGACAGAAAGTGATTATCATGGTCACTGACTTCCTTTTAGATCTAGGTGGACTAGTGTGTGAGGAGGAAGGAGAAAAGAAGTACCTTTTACCAGTGTTTGTCCCTGGACGCTCTGAATTGAGCTCCAATCTTTCGCTCCTCGATAAGCCATGTAAACAAACAAAGTACGACTACTTCCTACTCTATCAAGATTAGTCCGAAATAGGTCTATCTACTAAAGAGACAAATTCATGTGAGATTGAACACGAATTAGAAAGAAACAGGCCAAGCAAATTATATTAATGAGGACAAAACATTGCTTACAGCCATAGATGAATTGCAGCAGTTTCCTCAAGTCCTCCTTATCTACCCCTTGCTCAAAAGATCCACGATCTGAATGATGATAGCTTCACTGATTGCTCCCTATGAGATCATAGGTCTCTTTCTTCCAAAATATCTTTGTTCCAGCACCACTTATAAGATCATAATTTTGGTGTGATTCTCCCTTTTCAGTCCTCCCTTTCACCATGACAAAGCTTGCTTATATAGCCTTGGAGAGGCTTTAACCACTTGAGATATCCTTGGGGAAGTTGAGGATTTTCCTCCTTCAGTTGAGGATCTTCCCTAAGATCATGGTTGGACTAGGGATTCGAATCCAACTACCTTCCAAGAATGAAAGGATCCTTCCCCCATTCATCTCAACAACTTAACTACTGCCCAGAATAGGCAGCGCTCCCTCAAAAGGGCCATCAGAGCACTGTAGCACTCCCCAGTAGGCTTAAGGGGGGAGCCATCACTCCTAAAGACACCATCGCTCCCCAGAAGGGCCAAAGGAGCTTTATAGCACTCCCAGATAGTGTAAGGGGGAGCGCTAGCACTCCCAGAAGAGGTATAGGAGAGCGCTCTCCTCCAAAAACTTAGTTTTTTGAGTGTTTTCATATGGCAAAAGGTTCATGAGCCCAGTTAACCTTTCCTCCTCTTCCAAATCAAGTGTTTGACATGTGCCAAGTGTCCTCCTGATGTTGTTTACAAGCACAACATAGGCATCATGGCAGTATGCTTCCCTGACACTTGTGACACTTGTGAGCAAAATGTGAAACTTGTGACCTTTGTAATGACGACACTTGTGACACTAACAAAGTGAGTATTTTTTATGTGTAACAGATTGCCCCCCAAAGTATGAAGTTAGAAGACAGGAACTAATAAATGAAATGCTTTGTAGACTTTCAAGCAAGGGTATAGATGCAAAGAACCTGACAAAAGTTGCACACAAACATCCAATAAATATTATGACATGTTTCAAATCCAAGGCAGGAATACCTATGCTTGGGTGATCAAGACTTGCAAGATATGGCCGCCATAAAATACACTGCGGATCCATAATTGTATTGATAAAAAGGTATAGCCACTGAAAATACACTATGGATCTATACTCATATGACCTGAACTAATCATAGCCATGAAGAATACACAGTGGATCTACGAGATGACAAGACATAGCCATGACCAATACAAAGTGGACCTATGTCACAGTATATGTGTCATTGTTCAAAAGAAACTCCTTCGCAACCTAGGCAAAGTACATATCAAAGTGATCACTCAACCCAGGGTCTTCTTACCGATCCCGATGTAGTACGAATCTAACCATGTGAATAGATGTCATGATGTCTAACATGGCAGAAACCACTTGATTACCGGTCAATGATGTAAATCGTTTACAAGTGCGAGGGAAACCACCATTAATGTCAATGATTCCCAAGGTACTCTAGTACATTCCAACAAATGTGAATGGATGAGCTGAAGTCGAACATCCGTGGAATCATCCGATCAAAGGTCAATGATGTAAACCCATTGTCGATTGTGAGGAAGCCTGCCATTGAGGTATGTAGGTCCCAAAGTACTAACTGGTTTCTAAGTCTAGTTCCTGGATAATGTGTTGAAGTCGACAGGAATAGACTCATCGAAGGAGAGCCTTGATGTATCCCCCATCAACGACATGAAACAGACACAGAGATGTAATTGGTAGATCAAATGAACATGGACTGACATGGGTATTGAGACAAGATATTTGTGATGGCTAACTCACAAGGTGGATACTTCCCTTGAACATTGAGGCACAACAACAGAAACATGACATAGACCAAAACACGATAATGCAATGGATATTGTGACTTTCGTCGGGTGACCCCAAGGAGTAAGAAAAACTCAGAGGATTGGTTCAGAGAATAGGTTCAGTGGATTAAGATGTGTGCAAAGACAAAGTGTCGTGTTCAAGGGTGAATCTAAGAGTTACTTGGTAATGTTCTCAAAAACTGCTTGGCTTGCTTCTTTCAATTTTTTTCCCCATCTAGATAGACGAGTACCTCTTTTTAATTTAACGATCTCGAGGAGGATAACACATGTTCGATAAAACTCACCTTCGGTAAGTTCCTCTTCTTTTGTTTAATGAACTGGAAGAAGTAAGAGTTTGATCCCATATGGGCCTATCGATGTTTTGTTTAGCGAGTCCAAAGACAGAAAACTCGAAGGTTTTTCATGATTATAGAATCTAGAAAAACACTTAAAAGAGAACTCTCTCAGTTCCTTTTTCGTATAGTAGTATGAAGAGACCGAAAAAGAGATAAACTATTGCTCAACAGACATTTTCTTCAAATACTTTAACAAACGTGAAAAGAACAATTTTGCTCAGTAATCTTTTCATCTTTAGAGAGTCTGAAAAGAACTTAAAGATGACTCCAATGTTGTCCTTTTTCGTAATGTTAGTCTCACGAGGCTGAAAAAGAGATAAATTATCACTCGAAAGACGCCCTTTCAAACCGTTTAACGAGTGGAAAAGGAAGCAAGATCACTCGACAATATTTTCATGTTTAAAGAGTTTGAAAAGAGCTTAAAGGAGACTCCAGGGGGTTCATTTTTCGTGTATCCATACAGGTCCAAAAAAGAGATAAAAGTCTACCCGAATGCATTCTCATGTATTTATGAGCACGAGAAAGAACAAAGACTAATCTCGGTATGCCCCCAGCTTGAAATCTAGTGGCTTAACTCCAAAATGGTCATCAAAGGCTGGAGACATGCCCTCCAAGCTTCGATTCATTCACCGGCTCTGAGGTCATCACCAATTTCGCTAGTAGATGAGAAAAAGGAGAAGGGTGGATGAAAAGAAGGTTCAAGAGAGGTGATTGTTTCATTTTTTAACGAGCTTGACATAGGAAAAGAACTATGCTTAGGACCTATGTTTCATTTTTTAACGAGCTTTCCACAAAGAAGAGAAACTATACTCGTGATTTCATCTGGATCATAGCTTCCAAGAGGATAATGCTCTGGAAGGGTACCATGTTAATGGATAAAACGTGGTCATGGCCTCTAGGAGATCTTTGCTGGATGGAAGATAATCACTTGAGAAGGAACACGTGTCGAGGGTTGCGATAGGAGTAAGGAGATCAGGCTCCAATAATCCTACCAAATAAATCACCATGTCCACTACCGGATCGAAATCGTCGGAAGTTGAAAGCATGGGAGATGATGAAAAATCAACACCAGGAGGGGAGATAGATGGTACATCTACCCGAATTTATTCAAGAGGGGGAAGAAAAGAGGATCCGTGATAGTTAGTATCCCAAGGTAACTTGGCAATGCAAAACATTTCCGGAATAGATTCATCCGAAGGAAAAGTTGAGGAAATGTAGTTGATCGCAGATGACAAGGAACACAACCGTGATTGCATCGAGGAAACGTCAGGCGCCAATATATTTTGATCATCTAACGAGGGAGAAGCGGATTGGGTAGAAACGTATGACGTTTCGGCTGGACTAAGTGGCATGGTGTCACTTAGTGCATCAAATTCCAAAGGACAAGGTACAATCCAAGGGTCAGATGATTCCAAAGATTGATAAGTCATGGTCGAAATCATATCGACGGTGGCAATATGATGTGTAGTCGATGGAAGTGGTGTAGGGAAGGTACCCATGAGACTAGAATCTTTCAGTAAGCCAACACCAACACTTTCATACGTGATCTTGTGGTCGCCCAAGAGAGGAATATTGTTGGTAGTGGGAATGTGAGCATCGGTCGTGCAGAAATCCAATTGATCAACATGTTGACGGGCGAAATCAATCGTCCGTCAACTGAGAGAGTGGAACCGGTCCAGGGTTGTCTAATAACCCAAGCCGTTTGGGATGAACCACCCTGACGGGTTTAGCAGCTCCGTTAGCCGATCTAAGGTCCTAAGAAAACAAAAAAGAAACTTATCTAAACTAACTAATCTAACTAAATAAAACAAACTAATAAACTAATCTAACTAAAACTAACTAATAAACTAATCTAACTAAAACTAACTATTAAGCAAACTAATAAACTAATCTAACTAAAACTAACTATTAAGCAAACTAAACTAAAACTAATTTTTAAAACAAACCAAACTAATCTAACTATTCTATATATACAATCTACTAACTAATACTATACTAACTCTAACTAATTAACTATCTAACTATTAATTGAAATATAACTTATTCACAAAATGTACAATATCTACAATATACAGATTTAAATAAAACCTGAAAAATTCATTCACAATTCTGCCCTAAGACATCGAAAGGTATTTTTTGTTGATTTTATAATTTTATGAACAAAAAATAAAACAGAAAACTAACTAAACTAAATCATTAATTTAAACTACAAATATATCTAATTAAAATACTAATATAATACTAAACAAACTAACGAAAATAAATTGCAAACTGACCTGGAGAAACGCTCCAGATTTTCCCTGTGTATGATAACTGTTGTAGCAGATCGGAGGGAGGAAACCCGCACCAAATAATCCAAGAGCTTCTCGTAAACAATAGTTGCAGTGCTCTTCAAATATTTTTACAAGACAAACAAGACATAAAAATCACAACAATCATATGATTTATAAATCTCCACAGTTGGGTAAACTTGTATGCAAAGACTTATACAAAATAATTCAATTGATGAAGAAGAGAAATCTGTCATTCATAAACTGAATCAAGTAATTGTTGTGTTTTTAAATGTTGAAAGAAATCAGACATGGATCATATTAATTAATTCATATCATTCTGCAAAAAACTGTGATATCTAAAGTAGTCACTAATCAAATGCAAGTTGATAAACATGAACATGAAACAAAAGATTGATATTATGAAAGCGAAAGTTGTAGCAGAACATCAACTTGTGTCTCAGTTTGTATTAGAAATCCATAGCCTGGTTCTCCCACAAGTGAGGATGATCTTTATTACAAAAATAATAAGTATTTAAAGGTTTTCCACAGGGTAAAACCTCCCTGTGGAAGTTATAAAACTGTTTACATAAAATCTGGGAAGATATCCCAAGTTTAACTAAACTAGAAGCCTAAGATAAAACTAAAGCACACAAATATCTTCTAGACTGCCCAACATGTCCCATTCAATTAGAATTTACTTGAAAAGGGCCAAAAATGAACAAGTTAGAAGGATTCTTTATTAACAAAATGATAAAAATCTAACCCTATAGACTAGCTACAGAATCTTGCGATTCTGTAGCTAGTCTAAATAAGACACAGAATCAGCATTAAAATCGATTGAAATACTTTAAAGAATCAAATTCAATTAGCAATCCAATAACTATTTGAAAACGAATCAATGAAATTGAAATTGTTATAACATTCGAAACCAAACAGGATCAAAATCAATCAACCGAACACAGAGATAGGTGTACTCTATTTCGTTTGTGGCCAAGAATCGGGTAGATAGAATCATAATCAAATAGTTTTGAAATCGTTTCATATTCAATTTGAAACTAACATAATCAAAACAAATCGCAGGCAATCGTTATGCATTCCTCAACAACAGGAGATACGACAAAATCGTTTTCAAATCGTTATAACTGCGTTGTCATAGCAAATGATTTCATGCCACGTGTGGATCAACTGAAACTGGCGTGAAAATCAATTCAAAAATCATAACAGGATCGATTAATTGGTGACAGTATTCATAAGAATTATCTGATCATTTGTTCTTGCCATTTGGGGCAAACAAATTTGATTGGCACTGAACGAAATCGTTCATTTCAAACAATTATAACCGAATTTAACTTATATACCAATTGTGGATCTCGATATAAATAACTCGTTTTACAAATCAAAATCAAACAGAGCATTTATTATGAATCTAACTCATGAAAATGATCGAACTAACAACAATCCAATCAAGCGAATTAATTGGCTGGGGTTCAGCATAGTTGTCATGAATCAAATCCATTCCATAATTCGGGCGCATTTGCACAGGCTTAAATGGGAGCATGGTTTTTGTAAAAATAGAGTTGTTCTTTCCAAATTAAATTGAACAGAGTGGTATTCCCGATTTAGAAAATCATAGGACACAGCATATTAAAGAATCATAACAACCGACCTCATTGAAATCGTTTGCCAATAACATCATATGAACCATAATGAAATCAAATTCAAACATGATCGTATTCTAAATTGAACATGAAAAACTGTTTTTTCAAAGTGGACACAAAATGAACTCAATTGAAAGCAACCCACCAGTTTCATTAACTCAATCGGACAAACTAACAAATCAAATCAAAACAAAAACCATTCAAATCTGATAAGAATCTATCAATAGCTAAACTAAGAATAAGCAAATCGTATATCCAAATCAAAATTTCATTTATTTTTAGCAAAGAGAAACAATGTACAGGATGAACATCGAATGACAGAGAAATTTCGAAATATACACAGAGCTATCTGAAAACAAAATTGAAATCATTATATCAACCTTGATCATTCACACAACTTAGAACAATTTCAAAAATCATACCTGTATGGTGAGCAAATGGCTCGATCACAACAATTTGGAGTTGATAACGACAGTGGCCGATTCAACATTCTTGAAAAGGATGGAGCTAGTTGTCTTCTTCCTTTTATCAGTTGCTTGGCGTTGTTCTCTTTGACTAATCAATTCTGCAACTTGACTTTCCAGCGATTGAATTTTCAATTGGAGTAAAGGAACGTCGATGTAATATTGTTCCAACCATAACTCACATTGGTCACAGGATAGCTGTGTGGGTTTTGACAGAGCAGGTGAGGGTTTGGTCAAATGGTTGAGGGTTTCATTAGGCAATTTAATCCCTGGGTAACTGGGATCGTTTCTCAGGCAGGGGGGAAGATTTGTCACGAAATCATAAGGTGGTTCGGGGCATAAACCCTGCGAGTAAGGGTACTCGCTGGCTAGAAAACATTCTACGTTAGAATTTGAATCCTCACTAAGGACGATAGGGTCTCGCTCAGCAAAGGGTTTGGGCTTATTTCTAGCCATTCTCAAAATGAGCCGGGCATTCCGTTTTCCTTTGGCATTAGCAGTAGGGTTTTCCTTGGGATTTTTTCTCGCAGGCTTCTTAATAGTCTCGGCCTTCTTAGTTCCAACGTCCGGAAAGTCAGTGGCAGGATCGACCGTAGGCTTAGGAGAGGGCAATAGGATATGTAAGGGCACGGGTGGCTGAACATAGGTTTCACTTACCACAAGTTTGTCAACCTGGACAGGGTTTGTATCGTCAAAACCATTCTGAGCTATGAAAGCTCTCCATCTATCACCATGTAAACTCAAGTGATAAACAACGATAATTTTAATAAGCCCATAGTGGAATAGGCTACTGTCAGCCTTCTCTTTTCTAAACCTTTTCGACATTTTATATAGGCTACACTGAAAGTAGAAAGGCATATTCAACGAGAATCCCATAAAATTCATTAACAAACGCAGGTGGTAGAGAAACACAAGTCCATATCGACCTTCACAGGTCACGAACTGTTTGACTACCATCAAATTATCGTGCCATCGAGGTTTAAGTGCAAAGATGGGCATACCTCTGTCACAAGAGGTGACCTTGCGTGAAACGAACAGCAGTGTCCATGGCACTTCCTCAACCTTAGAATTTTTGAACCAATGTTGTCCCGAGGAGGGTAACCCTGTAGCAGAACTGATAAATTCCTCGTCAATTTCCAACTGGGTGTCACCCACCTTGGCTCTACAGCCATCGAAAGTCAAGGCGAACTGACGTGCAACACAGAGGTTAAAACCCTCAAAACACTATACAAAGGTGAGCCACCCGTTTTCCTCCAAGTCTTTGTGGGCATTGTCAAACATTAACAAGGCTTGGTTGCCGTTTGGCTCGATCTGCACGACTGGTGCCATGGAGCCGATCACATGGTAAGCCGAGGGTTTGGATCAAAACACACACAGGAGCAGAGCTACCTGAGCTAACAGAAGTGAACGAGGATAAGGGATAGGCATAAATGCCATCGTGCGAAGGTGGTGGAGCTTTTCTCTTCCATGCAAAATAGTTATTGCTAAAGGTACCACCGCCAACGTTCATAGTTGTTCAACCTCATTAGTATAGTGAAATAATCATGTCATTTTCCCGACCAATAAAATCAATGGTGAGTGTATAAACCAATGCGCACAATCAAAATTATACCATAGTTTTAAACCATCAACATACAATTTGAAACCAAAATCAAATATTTAACCATGCGCCAATGTATTGTAATAGCTCATATCAATAGTTTATCCAATGTACCAATGGGTCTTCATATAATCAAAGTGCCAATAGTTTTGGAAGCAAGAACATAGGCATTATACTAAAAGATATATATAAAAGATTTAATCATAACCCCTATGCGTCTTCATGAAACCAATGGTCAAGTAAGTCAAATAACAAACAAATCCAAATGCCAATGCATTACAAACTCGATGAAACCAAGTCACACAATCAATACAAAAATGTCCAATGAGTACAGATCAAAAAGCTTTGCCAGCTGCATAATGATAAGTGAAAATATAAGCGCAATAGACATATTGACAAGAAGGATCATGACAGTTCAAATAATGATTTCAATGCGACTTCAAAAGATTAAGTTTTCACGCTTACAGTCATGAAAACAAAACGAAGGTAAATGTGTAAAAAGGCACAAAGAATAAAAGCATCATTCATTTGAAAATTGCGACGAAAAATCGATGTTTGCGAAACATTGGTGTAGGCAGCTTACAAGACAATGGAAAAATGTGATTTGGCTGCCAACAATAGCGACACACTGGTAGAAGAAGTTATCTCTTCCAAAAGAAACAAATTCAATTTAAGACAGCAAAGATAATTCCAACTCAAAAATAACAACCAGAAAATTGTATAAACATCATCATTAATCAACTATTCCAGCAGTGTTTCAAAAGACGAAAACTGATAACAATTTTAAGATCAGAAAGTCATGATATTAAAGATAAAATCTTCAATACTATTGGCATAGCCACTACTTCCAGCAGGTGTCGATAGCCTCGACAGGGTTGCCATTTAACCCACTCTAACATTTGTATCCTACCAAGAAGTTATGGATCAGAATAAAGGACATTAAAGAGGTTTCTTATTCATAAATTTTCATATACCTGACATTGCTTCGCTGCCAGCGAGCCTGTTCAGTACCCCGGCGAAGTTGTCTTGGTGCCATGCATGCATTTACCTGCTGCCAGCAGACCTGTTCAGTATCCCGGTGGGTTTACAGACACTTCCCACAACTCTTATATATATATGTGTGTGTGTGTGTGTGTGTGTGTGTGTGTGTGTGTTTGAGTGGGGTGACGCTGAAAATCATGATATTTTAACATATTTTTTAGACCTCATCAGAATTTTTTAGAACTGTCATTTATTTAGATCCAGAGATGTTTTATTTACAAAAACAACTTCCTAAGGCAGGGAGACATCCTCTGATTCATTCCTTTACGGAATAGGGACAGCGTAAAAAGATAATGGATGATCATGATGAACTTTACTCAGAGATCGAAATCATCCATCTTCTTTTAAACAATAGACTTTTCCAACATAGATATAAATTTGGGAAATATACCATTGATGTTTGTACAAATTTTCAGAAGTTATTTCAGTGAAGGAATTTTCTTAGGTCTGCATAGTTCAGTGTACAGGTATGTGTATTAGAAAGAAAACACAAACTGACAAATTCAAAGAAAAATCAAAATAGCACACTAAAAAGCAAGCAAAAGAAAAATATATACATAATATACAAGGGTTGTTATCAAGCAAAGTATCTTTTCAAGGCTTGGCCATTCACCGGGTAGGTGTCCGGCTGCCCTTCAATATTCTGCAATCGAAAAGAACTGGGACCCAACTTTTTAGCAATTAAAAATGGTCCAAGCCACAGATTTTGAAATTTTGTGTGTTCTCCCTTTCCCTCATGTGGTTTGTCCCACTTCAAGACGAGATCGCCTACTTCAAAATTCCTATCAGAAGAGGATTTAGAATCGAACCAGCTTTTAACCAATTGTTGATGTTGATCTAACTTATGCTTAGCTTGGGCTCTTACCTCTTCTAGCTTCATCACAGCGTTAATTTGGTTTTCTAGAGGGGGACAATCTTCTTCTTGAACTTTCTATGACAACTGAAGTGAAGGAAGAAGAATGTGAGGTGGCAGAATTTCTTCTCTGCCATATACGAGAAAAAAGGGGGAGTTACCTATAGCAGCTTTTGGAGTTACCCTATCAGCCCACAAAGCATTTAGCAGTGCATTGTGCCATTTTTTGTGATTTTCAACCACTGTGCTCTTGATGATCTTGATTAAGTTCTTATTTGTTGATTATGCCAATCTGTTTCCCTGGGGGTAATAACTAGCAGAATACTTCAGCTTAATTCATTTTTCCAAAGTGAACTCACTCATCTCAAGAGAGGAAAAGTAAGAAGCATTATCAAAAACTAAACAGTCAGGGATACTGAAGTGAGTGATAATATTCGAATTTAGAAAGGCAATTACCTAACTGGTGTTGACAGTTCTTAGCGCAGCAGCTTCAGACCATCGAGTAAAGTAATATGTGGCTGTCACAATAAACTTGTGTTGTTGCGAGGACGGAGGGTTGATTGGACCTATGATATCAAGGCCCCACTGTTGAAAAGGAGAATCTACTGAAACGGGTTGCAAGGGAAAGGCTGGTTTTTGTAACCGCCCTGACACTTTCTGATAGATGATACATTTACGACACAAAGCATGGGCGTCTCTGAAAAGAGTAGGCCAATAATAACCATCTCTTAGAACCTTATGAGCATTGGTTTCACCACCAAAATGGCCACCAGCTTCTCTTGCATGTAACTCGAACAAGACTTTTTCTGCTTCATCTTTTTCGAGACAGCCCATCAGTACGTCGTCAAAACTCTGACGAAACAGAATACCATTAACCAGATGAAAGGAGGCAGACTTTAATCTCAACGCTCTTCTTTTGGAGTGTTCTAGGTGACAGGGGGCTGACCCATGTTCAAGACAAAATCTTATATCATCGTACTAAGGACTAACAGAGTTTTGTGTGCAACAGATTAAACTTTGATCGCTTTGCCCTAGGTTTGACGTATCACTTTCTTCTTGTTGTCCTGCTGCCGAATCAGCAACTAACTTACATAACCCTTGGCCTCTCATTATCTGAGCTGGGGTGATTTCTAAGTCATACTCCTGCAAGGAGGTGACCCAGTTGGCTCTCTTTTCTCCTAGTTCCTTCTGCACTAACAAGTTCCTCACGGCTGGGTAGGGGACAATGACTTTCACCCTTGACTTCAAAAGATAGGACCAGAAGTGTTTAACTGCTTTGAAAACAGTGTAGGCATGCTGATCTACCGCTGGATAATTAAGTTCAGCGCCTTTGAAAGAGGAGCTCATAAAGGTGATGGGTACTTCATTCTTTTCGGCATTCTTTTGGGTTAGGACGGTGGCATAGAAACGGTCAGAGGAAAAAGTGTAGAGTGTAAAGTCTTGAGAAAAATCTGGACTCATGAGAGACGGAGCGTCTATTATGGCCTTCTTTATTGCACTGAAAGCCTGATTTTCTATGGGTCCCCAGTGATATTGGGTGTCT
Organism: Picea engelmannii; assembly: GCA_009831015.1. Taxonomy (NCBI): domain Eukaryota; kingdom Viridiplantae; phylum Streptophyta; class Pinopsida; order Pinales; family Pinaceae; genus Picea; species Picea engelmannii. The sequence goes on from ML797632.1 coordinate 318,436, forward strand.
TTCTTTATCAAATTCTGTAAAGGCCTGACCATTTCGGAGAAACTGGGGACAAATCTCCTCACGAAGTTAATCTGGCCTAAGAAAGACTGCATGGATTTTTTGGATGTAGGGGGGGGGAGTTTCGCGATGACTTGAGTCCTTTCGGGGTCAATAATCATCCCTTCACTAGACACAATGAATCCTAAGAGTTTACTCTGTTCTACTGCAAAGATGGACTTTTTAGGATTTAAGGAGATGTTGTATTTACGACATCACAGTAGGACGGCTCGTAAGTGAGCTAGATGATCGTTTTTGTTTTTAGAAAATACGATCACATCATCTAAGTAAACTACAACGGACTGATTTATTAAGCCTCAGAAAGCAATGTCCATCGCTCTCTGAAAGGTAGCACCGTCATTAATCAATCCAAAGGGCATTTTGCGATAAGCATAAGTGCCCCACGGGGTACGGAAGGTAGTTTTTAGTTGGTCTGGTGGAGACATCAGGACTTGGTTGTATCTCGAGAAACCATCCAATAAGGATAGCCTCTCAGAACCAGGTACCTGTTGAAGGATCTATTCCATGGGCGGGACAGGATAGTTATCTTTATCAAACGCTCTATTAAGGTTTCGGAAATCGATGCAGAGTCGAATTTCCCCATTTTTCTTCCGGACTGGGACAAGGTTAGAAACCCACTGAGTGTGTCTAACAGGAAAAATTATCTTAGCATTTAGGAGCTTATTCAATTCTTTTTGAACAGTCGATTCGAGTTTAGGGTGCATTTTCCTCAGTTTTTGTTGAAAGGGTAAGGCTTGGGGCTTCATAGGGATGACATGTTGTATGATATTAGGGTCGAAAGTTTTGAGGTCATCATACGTCCATGCAAAGACATCTTTAAATTCTTTGAACAATGTAATGAATGCAGCTTTTTCTTGTTGAGAGCATCCCAACCCTAGATTAATGCACTGAGGATTTTCATTAGTTCCTAAGTTCACCTTTTCATAAGATAATGAGGAACTATTGGTTTTACAATTGACCGTCTTTTTAAATTTATCTTGAAAATCATAAAACTTTTCTAGTCTAACTACCGATTTAGGGATCGAATTTACCATATCCAATGAAGATTCAGGAGTTCTCAGATCTGGTATTGCCGTGAAATCACGCAAATTGTTGTCATGCGTGTGTTCGTCTATCACCGCGCCTTGAAAGGTTTCTTCCATGTGCAGAAAGTTAATAATCTGTTGATCATCGTCAAATACTCTCCAGTTTGTGATGTTGTCGGGAATGGATGGCTAAAACAACAGCTCAACTGAGAATGCGTCTGGGGATAAGCCTTCTGCAGGAAGAAGTTTAGAAGCTACATTAGCTAATAAATCTGCTTCAGATTTATTCAAACTAGGAATGGAATTTATATTGAAAGCAGAAAATTTATTCATTAAATTCCATACCTCAGACTAGTAGCTTTTGAGATGTGGGGAAAGACAGTGGATAGAGTCTCTTACCTATCTAACCACTATTTCAGAGTCACCAAAGACGGTTAAATTTTGAATGTTCATATCCAAAGCTTTTCTGAGACCTTGCAATAAAGCCTCATATTCTGCAGTATTGTTAGTACATTCAAATTCCAACCTATATCCAATTAATGTTTTTTTACCTGCCGGATTGATAATGACGCAGCCTGCTCCAGCTCCTTCTTTGGACTTTGACCCATCGAAATACAAAGACCAAATTTGATTTGCATCGGGTACATGGGACCTTTGCGTGGAAGCTGTTGGCTGCATATATGCTACAATCTCGGACTGTTGTTCTGGATTGGTGATAGGTGAAGCCTTGGCCATGAAATTGCCGAAGAAGGTGTCCATCCCTTGCACTTCAGATGAATCACCAAAAGGTGTGTATGGTTCGTTGGGATCGTTCAAATCAGTGACCGTGAACTTAAGGTAGCGCTCACGATTTACTCTGATTTTATTAGGCTTGTCATTCTCTGGAAGCCATAGATGAGACCAATCTGTTGCGAAATAACCATGTAGCTGCTCCGACCAGTCCCTGCTTAAAAACATGCCATACACTTCTGAAATATCCACAACAATTATATCAATAACTTGATGAACCTTGGGGTTAGACGATAATCTAATAAGCACATTCTTTAGTTCACCTACAACATTGACATTTGTCCGATCAAGTTGTATGATTTTTAAAGTTGAGGGTTCAACTTCAGCGTTAATTTTCTGGCAAACAGACCAAGGCATCACATTGGATGATGCCCCTGATTCTACCATACAATTGTGCACATTTCGATTAAATATCTTGAAATTTAATAGGAAAGGAGGTACGTTTTTGTGAGTGCTAAGAGTAGTAGCTTGTGGTTTTTTACTCGCAGTTTCTACGACTACTTTATCTACATTATTTACATTATTTACATTACTTACAGGAAGGCTTCATTTATCTTGAGGATCAGGATTGTTTTTAGTGGAAGTCTTCTGGGTAGCTTTGTTTTGCACAACCTTGTTACCATTAGAATTACCATTCTTATCATTTTCTGAAATATTTTGCAACATTTTTTGTAACAAAAACAGAAACTTCAATAACTCATAAATAGAAATGTTAGCCCTTAACTTTTTAAGATCTTCAACAACATCATAATCTAAGTTGGGGTTCACATTACTCTGTTTAGGCTCGGCTGATTTAGATTGCTTGGGAGGCGGAGTTGTAGTGTTTTCGGTAGAAGATTTGTTTGTTGTCTTACTCCTAGTGTTATAAGGATGAACTATCTCGAAGCTAGCTTAAAAGATGCTATCCGAGAAATGTCCAAAAATGTTTGGAGAAGACTCTTCTTCTTGAACTGTCTCTTGTTCAACTACCTCCTCAGGAATCTTAGGAGGCATCAAGTTATCTTGGGATTCTAGAATTGTTTGAAGGGCACATTGAAAACTTTCTAGATTAAGGCCTTCGGTGGTTGGATTAGGTCGGTTTGTGGGAAAAGGCTTCAGGAACGGGGGCTTGTAAGGTCCTTTGCTTGAGGAAGCTTCTTCGGTCGACCTTTTTAAGTCTATAACTTGATTTGACAGTTTTTGAACAACTTTAGTTAGGTTTTCCAGATCGGAGCTTTCAAGTTGTGATTTATTTTGAGTGGGTCTGGGGAGGATTTCAATCTTCTTTTTGGAAGAAGAACTAGTCTCGGTTTCGTTGCTAGTAGAGTCTTTAAGACTAAGTATGTCTTTTTCGATCTGGCTGGCTTCTTCGAAGGCTTCTAACAATGTGGCTTTCTTAGATCGTTTAACCCAAATAGCTATACTTTGATGCAAAGATTTAGTGTAGTATGCTATTATAAGACTTTCAGTAGGCATGGAATCTACAGGGATTCGGTTTTTAAGTGTCAAGAATCTTTGATTAAAGTCTTTAACTTTTTCTTTTGGGTTCATTCTTAAGCTAGAAAGATCCATGACTAGGACTTCCGAAGGCTTACCGTCTCCGAACTTTTCCAAAAAGCATGACTCAAATTTCTCCCAAGACACGATGGTATGGGGTTGTTGGGCAAAGTACCATGTGGATGCATTGCCCTCGAAAGTATACAGGAACAACCTACCGACAACGTCTTCATGTTCAACATTGCGGAGTCTTATGGCTAACATAAAAAAAATTATATGATCTTCAGCGATCTGTTTTGAGTTAGGGTCAAACTTGGGGAGCCATTTTACTGGGTGTTTAGGTAAAGGATGTTGAGCTCTAGGTACAGCTACGGCATCCTGATCAAGCCAGGGTCTAGCAGGGTTGTTCTGATTTGTCATTGGGGTAGTGGGTGTGGAAGGCTGAGAAGGGGAATTGCCTTCGTCAGAGGAATCTCCTCCAGAAGAGGAAGGAGATGATGGAGGTGGTGAAGGGGGTATCCCAGATCCTCCTGCAGCAGGATTTAGGTTTGGATCTGAAGGATTCACAGTGAGGTTAGTGTCACCTAATTGTTCTCTGATATCGGAGAAGTCCAAAGGTTATCCCCACGGACGGTTTGGTGGCCTCAAACGGGCTAAGGCACTATGTGTTTTTAATAAGAGATTGACGGACAATCTCTTGTATTTCACCACCTGTAGGATTAGGGGTTATTGGCTCAACTGTGATCTGCAGATCGTCTGTTGAAGTAGTTGTTGTTTGAGGGGGAATATTATCGTTTGAATGGCTTCTAGTCACTATAGGTGAGCGATTAGGTGGTGGAGGAGTCTTGCGACCACCTCGTGCCATTAATTTAGTTTAGGCCCTCCTTCTAGCGCCATTTGTTGACGGGCGAAGTCAATCATCCGTCAACTGAGAGAGTGGAACCGGTCCAGGGTTGTCTAATAACCCAAGCCATTTGGGATGAACCACCCTGACGGGTTTAGCGGCTCCGTTAGTCAATCTAAGGTCCTAAGAAAACAAAAAAGAAACTAATCTAAACTAACTAATCTAACTAAATAAAACAAACTAATAAACTAATCTAACTAAAACTTAACTAAAACAAACTAATAAACTAATCTAACTAAAACTAACTATTAAGCAAACTAATAAACTAATCTAACTAAAACTAACTATTAAGCAAACTAAACTAAAACTAATTTTTAAAACAAACCAAACTAATCTAATTATTCTATATATACAATCTACTAACTAATACTATACTAACTCTAACTAATTAAATATCTAACTATTAATTGAAATATAACTTATTCACAAAATGTACAATATCTACAATTTACAGATTTAAATAAAACCTGAAAAATTCATTCGCAATTCTGCCCTAAGACAATGAAAAATATTTTTTGTTGATTTTATAATTTTATGAACAAAAAATAAAATAGAAAACTAACTAAACTAAATCACTAATTTAAACTACAAATATATCTAATTAAAATACTAATATAATACTAAACAAACTAACGAAAATAAATTGCAAACTGACCTGGAGAAACGCTCCGGATTTGCCATGTGTATGATAACTGTTGTAGTAGATCGGAGGGAGGAAACCCGCACTGAATAATCCAAGAGCTTCTCGTAAACGATAGCTGCAGTGCTCTTCAAATATTTTTACAAGACAAACAAGACATAAAAATCACAACAATCATATGATTTATAAATCTCCACAGTTGGGTAAACCTGTATGCAAAGACTTATACAAAATAATTCAATTGATGAAGAAGAGAAATCTGTCATTCATAAACTGAATCAAGTAATTGATGTGTTTTTAAATGTTGAAAGAAATCAGACATGGATCATATTAATTAATTCATAGCATTCTGTAAAAAACTGTGATATCTAAAGTAGTCACTAATCAAATGCAAATTGATAAACATGAACATGAAACAAAAGATTGATATTATGAAAGTGAAAGTTGTAGCAGAACATCAACTACTGTCTCAATTTGTATTAGAAATCCATAGCCTGGTTCTCCCACAAGTGAGGATGATCTTTATTACAAAAATAATAAGTATTTAAAGGTTTTCCACAGGGTAAAACCTCCCTGTGGAAGTTATAAAACTATTTACATAAAATCTGGGAAGATATCCCAAGATTAACTAAACTAGAAGCCTAAGATAAAACTAAACCACACAAATATCTTCTAGACTTCCCAACATGTCCCATTCAATTTGAATTTACCTGAAAAGGGCCAAAAATGAATAAGTTAGAAGGATTCTTTTTTAACAAAATGATAAAAATCTAACCCTATAGACTAGCTACAGAATCTTGTGATTCTGTAGCTGGTCTAAATAAGACACAGAATCAACATTAAAATCGATTGAAATCTTTTAGAGAATCTAATTCAATTAATAATCCAATAACTATTTGAAAACGAATCAATGAAATTGAAATTGTTATAGCATTCGAAACCAAACAGGATCAAAATCAATCAACCGAACACAGAGATAGGTGTACTCTGTTTCGTTTGTGGCCAAGAATCGGGTAGACAGAATCATAATCAAATAGTTTTGAAATCGTTTTATATTCAATTTGAAACTAACATAATCAAAACAAATCGCAGGCAATCGTTATGCATTCCTCAACAACAGGAGATACAACAAAATCGTTTTCAAATCGTTATAACTGCGTTGTCATAGCAAATGATTTCATGCCACGAGTGGATCAACTAAAACTGGCACGAAAATCAATTCAAAAATCATAACAGGATCGATTATTTGGTGACAGTATTCATAAGAATTATCCGATCATTTTTTCTTGCCATTTGGGGCAAACAAATTCGATTGGCATTGAACGAAATCGTTCATTTCAAACGAATTATAACCGAATTTAACTTATATATACCAATCGTGGATCTGGATATAATTAACTCGTTTTACAAATCAAAATGAAACAGAGCATTTATTATGAATCTAACTCATGAAAATGATCGAACTAACAACAATCCAATCAAGCGAATTAATTGGCTGGGGTGTCATGAATCAAATCCATTCCATAATTCGGGCGCATTTGCACAGGCTTAAATGGGAGCATGGTTTTTGTAAAAACAGAGTTGTTCTTTCCAAATTAAATTGAACAGAGTGGTATTCCCGATTTAGAAAATCATAGGACACAGCATATTAAAGAATCATAACAACCGACCTCGTTGAAATCGTTTGCCAATCACATCATATGAACCATAACGAAATCAAATTCAAACATGATCGTATTCTAAATTGAACATGAAAAACTATTTGTTCGAAGTGGACACAAAACGAAATCAATTGAAAGCAACCCACCAGTTTCGTTAACTCAATCGGACAAACTAACAAATCAAATCAAAACGAAAACCATTCAAATCCGATAAGAATCTATCAATAGCTAAAATAGGAATAAGCAAATCGTATATCCAAATCAAAATTTCATTTATTTTTAGCAAAGAGAAACAATGTACAGGATGAACACCAAATGACAGAGCCATTTCGAAATATACACAGAGCTATCCGAAAACAAAATTTAAATCATTATATCAACCTTGATCATTCACACAACTTAGAGCAATTTCGAAAATCATACCTGTATGGTGAGAAGATGGCTCAATCACAACAATTTGGAGTTGATAACGGCAGTGTCCGATTCAACATTCTTGAAAAGGATGGAGCCAGTTGTCTTCTGCTTTTTATCAGTTGTTTGGAGCTGTTCTCTTTGAATAATCAATTCTGCAACTTGACTTTCCAGCAATTGAATTTTCGATTGGAGTAGAGGAACGTCGATGTAATATCGTTCCAACCATAACTCACATTGGTCGCATGATAGTTGTGTGGGTTTTGACAGAGATGGTGAGGGTTTGGTCAAATGGCTAAGGGTTTCATTAGGCAACTTAATCCCTGGGTAATTGGGATCGTTTCTCAAGCAGGGGGGAAGATTTGTCACGAAATCATAAGGTGGTTCGGGGCATAAACCCTGCGAGTAAGGGTACTCACTAGCTAGAAAATGTTCTATGTTATAATCCAAATCCTCACTGAGGACGATAGGGTCTCGCTCAACAGAGGGTTTGGGCTTATTTCTGGCCATTCTCAAAATGAGTCGGGCATTCTGTTTTCCTTTGGCATTAGCAGTAGGGTTTGCCTTGGGCTTTTTGCTCGCAAGATTCTTAATAGTCTCGGCCTTCTTAGTTCCAACATCCAATAAGTCAGTGGGAGGATCGACCGTAGGCTTAGGAGAGGGCAATAGGATATGTAAGGGCACGGGTGGCTGAACATAGGTTTCACTTACCATAGGTTTGTCAACCTGGACAGGGTTTGTATCGTCAAAACCATTTCGAGCTATGAAAGCTCTCCAGCTATCACCATGTAAACTCAAGTGATAAACAACGATAAGTTTAATAAGCCCATAGTGGAACAAGCTACTGTCATCCTTCTCTTTTTTAAACCTTTTGCGACATTTTATATAGGCTACACTGAAAGTAGAAAGGAATATTCAACGAGAATCCCATAAAATTCATTAGCAAACGCAGGTGGTAGAGAAACACAAGTCCATATCGACCTTCACAGGTCACGAACTGTTTGACTATCATCAAAGTATCGTGCCATCGGGGTTTAAGTGCAAAGATGGGCATACCTCTATCACAAGAGGTGACCTTGCGCGAAACGAACAGCAGTGTCCATGGCACTTCCTCGACCTTAGAATTTTTGAACCAACGTTGTCCCGAGGAGGGTAACCCTGTAGAAGAACTGATAAATTCCTCATCAATTTCCAACTGGGTGTCACCCACCTTGGCTCTACAGCCATCGAAAGTCAAGGCGAACTGTCGTGCAACATAGAGGTTAAAACCCTCAAAATGTTGTACAAAGGTGAGCCACCCGTTTTCCTCCAAGTCTTTGCGGGAATTGTCAAACATTAACAAGGCTTGGTTTCTGTTTGGCTCGATCCGCACGACTGGTGCCATGGAGCTGAGCACATGGTAAGCCGAGGGTTTGGATCGAAACACACACAGGAGCAGAGCTACCCGAGCTAACAGAAGTGAACGAGGATAAGGGATAGGCATAAATGTCATCGTGCAAAGGTGGTGGAGCTTATCTCTTCCATGCAAAATAGTTATTGCTAAAGGTACCACCGCCGACGTTCATAGCTGTTCAACCTCATTAGTATAGTGCAATAATCATGTCATTTGCCCGACCAATAAAATCAATGGTGAGTGTATAAACCAATGCGCACAATCAAAATTATACCATAGTTTTAAACCATCAACATACAATTTGAAACCAAAATCAAATATTTATCCATGCGCCAATGTATTGTAACATCTCATATCAATAGTTTAGCCAATGTACCAATGGGTCTTCATATAATCAAAGTGCCAATAATTTTGGAAGCAAGAACATAAGCATTATACTAAAAGATATATATAAAAGATTTAATCATAAACCCTATGCGTCTTCATGAAACCAATGGTCAAGTAAGTCAAATAACAAACAAATCCAAATGCCAATGCATTACAAACTCGATGAAACCAAGTCACACAATCAATACAAAACTGTCCAATGAGTACAGATCAAAAAGTTTTGCCAGCTGCATAACGATAAGTGAAAATGTAAGCGCAATAGACATATTGACAAGAAGGATCATGACAGTTCAAATAATGATTTCAATGCGACTTCGAAAGATTAAGTTTTCACGCTTACAGTTGTGAAAACAAAACGAAGGTAAATGTGTAAAAAGGCACAAAGAATAAAAGCGTCATACATTTGAAAATTGTGACGAAAAATCGATGTTTGCGAAACATTGGTGTAGGCATCTTACAAGACAATGGAAAAATGTGATTTGGCTGCCAACACAACATTGACAATTTTGCCCTGATGAGGAAATTGGACACATCGGAAAACTGACGAGGCAATGGCAGTCATGGCATAAAACCAACTTCGTCCAAGTAACAAGTTGTAATCGAGGGGAGCATCGACCACCTCGACATCGACAGTAACAATTTTGCCACCTAATTGGATGGGCAGGGACTGTAAAAGCCCATGGGGATGAAAACCTCGCCCATCGAAGGCGCGTAACATCGTTGGGGATTTGTTGAGTGCTGGTGATTTTAAACCTTTCCAACACGCTAAAGACATGACACAAGTTGAGGCTCCCTCATCCAGAATAGTTTGATGGATTTGTTGATTGTGAACAACAACATCAACTTGGTAAGCATGTTGGTGGGAGAGTTGAGACGCATAATTATCCAGGCTAAACATGATCTGATTGGACGACTCAGGATCAACAGCACCAAGAGCAGTCAAGAGCATTCTACATTGACTGGGGCAGTGTTGTAGAACTTCTAACGCAGACATAGCACACGGTGCTTGAGCCAAATCTTCAACAATGTTGTAGTTTTGGGCAGCACGTGAGCTAGGATTAAAGGTAGTTTTGCGGATAGTGCTCCTAGGAGGGCATAAGATAGAGTCGAACGTGGGTTTCTCAATCTGAAGTGGTCCAGACGAAGGATTAACCGATGGAAGACTAACGGAGGATGATGATGGATCCGGTAAAGTGTCGACATCGTTAGTGTCTTTTCCTTTGTCAGGGTTACCTGGTGTGTCATAGGTCTTAGAGCGAGTGATCAAATTGATCCCATTAAACATATGAATATGTACACTCGACGAGGCTTCATCATTAGGATCGCTAGAACTGCCCCTAGGAGAGGGGGTTTGAGCAATCATGGATTGTTGTTGTGGAAAAGGTTGAGTAAGCACAGCGCGTTGTGACTTCCCTTGGAAAATTTTGGCCACTTCATTGTGAAGTGGACAATCTCAAGTGTAGTGATCGTCACCACAAATGATACACGGGAATTTTAGTTTTCGTTGTGGTTGCTTTTCGGTAGCAGGTGTTTGATTTTTGGGTTGTTCATTATTATTTTTTGATTTATTCTTTGTCTTCTTACCTTTGGATTGTTGTGAAGGGGCAGATCGAACTGCATTCACCTCAGAGATCTGAGTTTGGGGGGAGGTAGAGGAGGGTGTAGTCAATTTGGAAAGAGATTGAGTTTTGACGGAATCGATAACACCATCCGCATGAGATGAGGATGATGGCTTAGAAGGATCGGTATTAGCGCGAGCAACATTTGGAAGCAAATCATACAAAGTACTAGATTGGGAATAAACCAAATCTAAATATTGAGCCCGAGCAATGGCTTGTTCCTCTGTGACCGCACCACCCATAGCGACATCACGAGCGATCAGGGGTAACAGTAATTTAGTAAACCATTATGCCAAGAGCATGTCAGGAATGACTGCCTTGATCATCCTTCGTCGTCGCCTCCACTCATGAATATGGTCAGAGATATGTATGGAGTTGGTTTGACGAAGGGAGGTCAAGAGTTCAGTACCCGTCTCGTAGCGAATAGGCAGTTGAAAGTGTGTGAGGAAAGACATGGCTAGGGAATTGAAATCATGAAAAGAAGTACGTGGTAGTTCAATATACCACTTTGTTGTTGAACCAGTAGGCATTCGTTGGAAAAGACGCAAACGGATAGAATCATCTATGAGGGAGTTTGATGAACACCACAAATGGAAAGTCATCACATGGTTGTTCGAATCTTCCCCAAGGTTTCCATCAAATTTTGGGATATCAGAAGGAAGTTTAGCTGGAATGACTGGCCAAACCAGTGAATGAGAAATCGGATCATTAGTTAACCGAGACAAATCTGGGAGATCCAGAGTCGCAAGGAAAGGTAGTTGTCAGTTAATGTGTGAATGATACTGGTGTGGCATAGGAACACCAGTAGGACCGTAGACTGGGTTAGGTGGATAGTTGTAACCAGTAGGTCCTGCTACATATGGTTTTTGTTGGCCAGGGTAAGAAGGATTCGATGGTGCATGAGAAACATGGGCATGACCCGGTGGGTTCTGAACATTATAGGTCGGGTGATTTATTTACCCATGAGGAGGATAAACATTTTGGCCTTGAGAATGGTAAGGAGTAGATCCTGGAGGCAGATACACATGAGGCCCATGAGGAGGATAAGACTGTGGTCCCGGAGAACTCCAGGTGGTGTTTTGGATACCGCCCGGATAAGATTGCCAGTAAGATGTTGTGGGAGGGACAGGATTGGATACTCCTCCTAGTGGGTTATTATACAAGTTCCCCCCAACATGGGGTTGGGTAAAAATGCCTCCTGAAGATACTCCCCAGGATTGTGAAGGGTTTCCAGCAAACGAGGGTTGCCCCCCTACCAACGGTGGATGTATAACCGGGGTTTCACTGGCAAATGGAGGTTTCCCTCCAGGAGGAGCATGAAAGGGGGATTGTCCCTCGGTGGGGTAGACCCACCATGGAAAGGTAGTCCTCCAAGAGGGAAAGGTATGTTGGATGGTGGTTGCCCTCCATCCGGTTGTGTTTGGCCAATAGGGGTCTGCATTCTCGGGTGAGAAGATGTCCCAACAGGATCGTGGGGAACACGCAAAGCTGTAGAGTAAAAACTTGTAGAAACAGAGGTAGAGATTGAAGTGCTTTGGGGAAGAGTAGAGATGATGAGTCCAGCATTAGGATGGACTTGTGCTGGTGTGGCAGTAGGGTGAATGACCTAGTCGACTGGGTGATTCATGGTTTGACCGGATGGTCCTGTTTCACTAGGAGGGTCATGAGGAGTAAAGGGTTGTCGAATAGATTCGAAATTTTCATAGAGATCGCGTCCCGATGAAGTCCTCCATACAGAACGAGCAGGTGTAGGATTGGTTTCTACTGCGGTGCTAGGACGAACAGGAGTCCTATACTCATCACCAAATATTGGTTATGTGGATCCCATATATGTTTTGGTAAAGATCCTCTCCGGTAATCATGGGACTTCTTCGTTTATGGCGTTCCCAAGGGATTCTAAACGAACCAAAAGTGGTTCAAGAGGATTTACCGACACAGGTGTGGTGGGATTTTCAACTGTGTCCAAAGCGTTTTCTGGGTTATCTAACGGAGGAGCAATAGCACTTCCGGCGTCAAATGGATTTTCTACCTCTCTACGGTAGTTGTCTTCTGGAGGGTTAGGAGGTAAGGGTTGATAGCCTTCCGGAGGCAGCCCTTGCATCCTATGTGATCGGCGAAGACCTTTATCGTCTACGGGCTCAATTGTGGAGAATAACAGAACACACTGAAAATCTAGGGCCAACTAACAAAAAGAAACAGCATGCGCTAATAAAATCTAGGAATCAACCAAGCAAACAAAACTTCTCTCGATGACCGTACTAGTTGGTGATGAAATCCAACACCGCGTGATCAAGTCGAGAAGGGGCCGGGATATGGCAGAACAGTTACAATGGCGACCTGCTTAACGGACTTATGCCTTGGTACAAGCTTCCACGCAGTAATTGTGGATTTAACCTCCAAGGAGCCCGAGTGAGTTTGACCAATGTTTGTTCCAGGTACAATGAGACTTCCCTTCACCGTCACCTTGTGTAATTACCTAAAGATTATGGCAACTAAAGATACCAATTCACAGTGAGTCCCTGGGTGGGTACAGTCGACAGTCTGATCTGGAACGTATGGGCAGGATAACAAATCCGAAATCAAACCTAAAGGCTCCCACACATAATCGTGTGTATACCTCCAAGTGACCCCCAATATACGATCCGACCACTACAAATAGTTGAACCACGGAGGGATAATCTCTGTAATTCTCCTGAATGTGACCTCGTGCATAACCCCTGTGTGAGAGGGGGATCCCAAAAAACCAATACGACAATTGGATTTGACTCTCCCTAACTCAGGATGCTAATGTTTGTTTTGAAAACTTTGGAGAGTTGTACTCACAGCCTAATCCAAAGTGCTAACCCTAGTCTATTGTTGGTGGAAGATCCTAAAAAACAAAAATGTTCTAGATAATTTTTAATTAGCGTTCGTTTTATAGTTGTTCTTTACTCAAAGGGTGCACAAAAGTGAAACTGATGGAATGATGACTCAATGCCAAAAAAGATGCATAGAATATGATAAGCAATCGTTTCTTTTCAATGAACGCCTATTTAAGGGAAAGAGAAGGAGTCGTTTTCACTTTCAAACACTAATATGAAAAGTCCTCAAACAATTGGTTCTCAATCGAATCCAATGCAATGCTAAAACATTTTCAAAAACGCCTTCTAATAGGCAAATCAAGTATTAAAATGTATTTTTTTCGTTTGTATGCGAATGATGACCAATTCAATGCAAAAACTTCTCCTATCAACTGCCTTTTCAGATCAAGGAGATTCAAACAAGTATGATCAGATTTCGCACACACAACACACACCCTCTTGCTGTGATTGAAACAAGAAGCAAACAGAGAACAAAAATAACAAAGAAAAATCAAACAATTCACACAAAAGAGAGATATTTAAGAATGATGACCTCAAAAAACCAAGTGAGAAGATTCACAGACTTCATATGTCCTTCACTAGAGTTCCCACTTAGTCGGATAGGAGAGAAGAAAACAGTGGCTTGATTTCAAGCTCTCAATGGCAAAAACTCAAAAATAATGAATAAGGGCACAAAATATGAACAAAAAGGTGTTTACTTCTCAAGAGGAAGCATGTAAAAGGTCAAAGGAAGAATCATTGAATCACAAAGCAGCTCGGCAAGTGAAGAAACAGGGTCTGGACCTCCAAAACTTGCAATTTTTGAAGAAATTTTGTGCAAAAAGGAGCTGGCGCTCTGGTGTAAGGGACACTAGTGCCTTATAACACTCTGTCCAGCAGCTTAAGGGAGTGTTGGCACCCTGTTAACAAGGCAAGGGAGCGTTGGAGTCCTAAAGCTCAGAAAAAGGTCCAAAAAACCCAAAATTGCAATGGAATTTTTGCAATCAAGCTGAGTGTGATGGGGTGAAGAGTCAATCAGCATATGAAATCAAACATATGAGGTGAACAAGGTATGAAAACAACAAAGGGTAAGAGACAAGTTCTATGAGGAAGGTCAAAACTAAAAGTTTGATTCGATCCCCAGCAGAGTCACCAATTTCTGTTGAAGGAAAATCTCCCTATGGACAGGTAGATTTCCTCAAAGAGCTAGACTTTTAACTCTAATACAGAAAGTGCTCATCATGGTCACTGACTTCCTTTTAGATCTAGGTGGACTAGTGTGTGAGGAGGAAGGATAAAATAAGTACCTTTTACTGGTGTTTGTCCCTGCACGCTCCGAATTGAGCTCCAATCTTTCGCTCCTCAATAAGCCCTGTAGACAAACAAAGTACGACTACTTCCTACTCTATCAAGATTAGTCTGAAATAGGTCTATCTACTAAAGAGACAAATTCATGTGAGATTGAACANGAATTAGAAAGAAACAGGCCAAGCAAATTATATTAATGAGGACAAAACATTGCTTACAGCCATAGATGAATTGCAGCAGTTTCGTCAAGTCCTCCTTGTCTACCCCTTGCTCAAAAGATCCACGATCTGAATGATGATAGCTTCATTGATTGCTTCCTATGAGATCATAGGTCTCTTGCTTCCAAAATATCTCTGTTCCAGCACCACTTATAATATCATAAGTTTGGTGTGATTCTCCCTTTTCAGTCCTCCCTTTCACCATGAGAAAGCTTGCTTATATAGCCTTGGAGAGGCTTTAACCACTTGAGATATACTTGGGGAAGTTGAGGATTTTCCTCCTTCAGTTGAGGATTTGCCCTAAGATCATGGCTGGACTAGGGATTCGAATCCAACTGCCTTCAAACAATGAAAGGATCCTTCCCCCATTCATCTCAACAACTTAACTACTACCCAAAATAGGCAGCGCTCCCTCAAAAGGGCCATCAGAGCACTGTAGCGCTCCCCAGTAGGCTTAAGGGGGGCGCCATCACTCCTAAAGACACCAGCACTCCCCAAAAGGGCCAAAGGATTTGTATAGCGCTCCCAGATAGTGTAAGGGGGAGCGCTAGTACTCCCAGAAGAGGTATAGGGGAGCGCTCTCCTCCAAAAACTTAGTTTTTTTAGTGTTTTCAGATGGCAAAAGGTTCATGAGCCCATTTAACCTTTCCTCCTCTTCCAAATCAAGTGTTTGACATGTGCCAAGTGTCCTCCTGGTGTCATTTACAGGCATGACATAGGCATCATGGCAGTATGCTTCCCTGACACTTGCGACACTTGTGAGCAAAATGCGACACTTGTGAGCAAAATGCGACACTTGCAACCTTTGTAATGATGACACTTGCGACACTATCAAAGTGAGTATTTTTTATGTGTAACACCTTTTTTCCTCATTTACGGTAGGGAAGTGATTCTTCCACCACATGTTCTTCTTCCATCTCTGTAGTTATCATAGAAGGTTCAAGAAGAAGATTGTCCTCCTTTGGAAAGTCAGATTAATGCCTTGTTGAAGTTAGAGGAAGTAAGGGCTGAAGAAAAACAAAAATTGGATCAACATCAACTCAATGTCAAAAACTGGTTCAATTCCAATTCTGCCTTAGATAGAAATTTTGAGGTAGGTGATCTCATCCTTAAGTGGGACAAACCTCATGAGGGGAAAGGAGAACATACTAAGTGCCAAAACCTGTGGTTGGGACCATTTTTAATTGTTGAAAAACTAGGTCCCAGTTCCTTCCGCCTGCAGAATTTAGAGGGGCAGCCAGACACCTTCCCGGTGAATGGCCAAGCTCTCAAAAGATATTTCACTTGACAACTCTTCGATACACCTTTTGTATATATGTTTTTTGTTTTGATTTCTTTGATGTCTGTTTTTCTTTGTTGGCTTGTTTTGTTTTCATTTTTTTTATCGGTCCTTTTGAACCAAACATGCCCGTATTACAGTCTAGCTCAGACAAAAGGAACAGAATATTTCATTTTGTAACAACTGTTAAAGGCTGTCAGAGCATCAATTGATGTCTAGGCTAGTTAAGAATGATATTTTGTTTGAAAATCGATTCCTCGGTTTCAACTTGCACTTGAAAGAATTCACGATTATCTTTAAAACTCTTTACGTTGTCCCTGCTCTTTAAGAAAGAAACTCAACGATGTCTCCCTATCCTCGAAAATTAGTTTTATTAATGAACTATTTTTCATATCTTGACGAAGGTTAGCAAGAAAAATTTAAAATCCTGTGAAATATTAAGTTGTGTTAAAAACTGGAATTTTCAGCGTCACCCCGCTCTGTTGAATATCTTAAAAATATATCAAAATGTGAATAATTTCTCAGAGAGCTGTGGGAAGTGTTTGTAAACCCATCGGGACACTGAATAGGTCTGCTGGCAGCGGGTAAATGCATGCATGACACCAAGACAACTTCGTCGGGGTACTGAACAGGCCTGCTGGCAGCGAAGCGATGTCAGGTAAAAGAAAATTTTCAGATATAAATCTTGTTTTGGCCATAAGCATCCTTCGTTCTGATTTGAAATTTCTTGGACAGGATATAGACATCAGAGTGGGTTAGTTGACATCCCTGTCGAGGCTATGAACGCCTGCTGGCAACAGTGGCCCTGTCAATAGTATTGGAGACATTAAATTAAACATCTTGGCTTTCTTTTGAGAAGTTTATCACCGGATTTCATTCTTTCTAAAACAAAAGATATATGAAACTGGACTGCGTTATGATTATTAAAGATGTTCAAATAACCTTTCAGTTACTTTTCGATTTGAAGTCTTTCAGATTTCTCGAACCTAAACTCATTTGTATTACAGAGATAACTACTTCTCCCAGCATGTCGCCATTGTTGGCAGCTCAACAATATTCTTAACTTTTTATATCAATTAAATGATCTATGTAGCTGCCTAACTAGGGGTCATACATTGTTCTGTCCTTCATAGGCATTTTTTCTCCATAACAATGGTAAGTTTTCAAGTTTTCCCCCTTTTGTCATTTTTCATGACTGCAAGCATGAAAACGAAGCTTACGACTGTGTTACCATTTTATTTGAAAATTTACGAAAGGCAAAATGTCTCTATAGTTTATTAATGGAGCCTTGCTTTGAAGACTATTCTCCTTATTTCGATTCTTTGAATATCAAACATGCTTGGGGATTGTAAGTTATATCAACAAAAGTTTTTTTTTGATTGATTTGAGCATTGGTATGGTTTTTGTTTGATCCTTGGTTGTATGTTTCCTTATTACTAGGTTTATGACTTTCGATTTTCAACCTCCCAAACCATATAATCGAACCCACTACATTTCGCACTTATTTCATTTTAATGCTCTGGTCCTGGTTTGTACTTTTTGAAAGGTGGCAATACGATTTGCAATCAGCCATCATTTCTAAGACTGGTCTTGGGCTTTGCAAACCCTCTTCGCATGCATTTCAATTAATACCCATCTTATCGTTATGAGTTTTCTGCTCATACGTCGTTCACTATTGGTATTTCTCGGGCTCGGGTTATGGCTCTGTTATGTTCTCTCAAACCCTACCTACACCCTGTGTATGATTGATTGCCCGTGGTCTCGAGATAGCTCCTCCTGTTAGAGTTGAGCCTAATGGCATTCAAACTTTGCTCTTATATGACGATGCCAGAGAGGATCTTGAGAGTATTGGTTGGCTCGTTTTCATTAGTAAATTTCAAGGTTTCAATTTACAAACTGCTAAGGAGTTCTCTTTATCCTTCGATGGGTGTAGAGCTAAAGTGGGTGACGTCCAACTTGAGGTTACAGAGGATTTCTTAAGTCAAGCTACAAGACTCCCTGCAAGTGGTCAAAGGTGGTTCAAAAATGCAAAGGTTGAAGAGGTTCCTTGGACTCTTCTCTTTACGTCTCGGAAGATAAAAGGATGTGACAAAGGTATGCCCATCTCTTTACTCAAAGTTCATTGGCACGGTCTGCTTGCTATGTTAAAACAGTTTATCACCTGTGAGGGACGTTTCGGTCTTGTGTTTTTGTACCATTTCCATTTGCTCATGATTTTTATGGGGTTTCCCTTGAACATGTCGTATTATTTATTGAGGAGCCTTTATAAAATGGGCAAAAGGTATAGGAAACAAACATCAGACTCAAGCCTCTTCCATCATGGCTTAATTAAAATCTTGCTTCTGCATCAATTAGAATTACAGAATGACAGTTGGGATTCATTCATAACTAGAAACGGTTATGGTAACCCTGATATGGAGCAGGTCGAAAAACTCGTGGTTGAAGAAACCCTTGTTTACCCTACAGTGCCCATCTCTCCTACTCAAGCCTGTGTCTCAGCCTCCTACAGCGAACCCTTACTCAGTCCAAAGATTATGGAGTAGGCCCATGAGCAAGTTATACACCCTAATGACTCTGTCAAAAATTTAAAGAAACCTACAGACAAGATATCTAAAGGCCATGCTGATTTAAATTTTAAGAACAAAAGAGTCGGAAGGCTAATTTCGAGGAGGCTTCGTAACAAGTCGAAATCTCATGCGAGCTTGATCAGCATGATCGAGTTCCATGAGAGTTCGAACTTCGAAATCGATAAGTTCCTCACTGAAAAAGACCCTTTTTTATTTGAGCCACACCTCGATCGGCCCTACAATTTTGTGGACAATTTACCTCCCTGTCTGAAACATAATGCAGAGTTTCCTAGTATTAAATTGGGTAATGAATCTACTGTCCGTGTGGAAGGTTCTCCGGTTCACAATCATGTTCATTCCCAAGAGACCATCGCTCAGTCGAAGTGTGAAGTATGTCGTTTCTGGATCGATAAATATTTCACTGATGTACCTATCCTACAATCACACATTAAGGCTCTCACTGACGAGATCAATGTTTTAACGAGTAAAAACCATAAGCTCGAATCTATCTTTCAAGGAAAAGAGAAACGTATGAAGACAACAGGAAATGTAATATTTAAAAATGTTGAAGCTGCAACAGCTATAGTAAATTCCAAGATTGTCTGATGTGATTTGATCTTACAGTTGAAGGTATGATCCTTTTATCTTAAAATAGGATTATTTGTTAAAACAAGATTGTTTTATTCTTGCAATAAATGAAATTTCATTTACTAAAATAACTAGCTACAGAATCAGCAGATTATGTAGCTAGTTATGTTAATTCGAAATTTGCAAATTAATGGTTGGATATATATCTAAATCTTTCTATTTTTCTTTTCATTTTCAGGATATTCTGGAGTTCATGGTTACAAATTGATCTGAGGCATCTTTGAGACTTGCTAGTCATATCTTTGATATATTTTGTATGAACAGAAATAGATTTGTGTTAGCTTTAGAGGATTTAGTATGATCTAGGTGGTTGTATCCCCCTTTTATTTTGGTAATCAATGTCTGATCTTAGAAGAGGAAACAGTTATCTTTTTGAAGACTTTATAAACCTATTATTTTTTGTAACTTTGGCATCCTAGCCTGGGGCTAGTTGTGAAAATGCTTATACTCGAATTTAGACATAACATGTGTTACATCTCTGCTTTAGCTATTTGTAAATATTATTGTTGTCTATGATTTGTCTGTCTTGATAATTTGATGATTGTTGTTAGCTTTCGCCTACACTGATTATTAGGTTGTCAAGATCATTTATTTCATACAATCCACAATTGTATGCTTCAGTTATATGAAAAAATTGAATGATCATTCAATTTGTATTATAAGGTTTACCTTAAACATATTGATTGATTAAATGCAAGCTATAACTGTCGGATTTATCTTATGCGTTATTACTTGCAGTCTATTATATCACAGTTATTATTCTGCGTCCTATCATTTTATCAATTAAATACACCATTCAATGTGCAGTTTGGTGTTTATTCCAAACAGTGTGAAGATGCACGATAGATTTATCTCATGAATGGACTGATGTACGATTAGTTGGATGCATACTCTTCAAGTGATTAATAGGTTAGTCTGTTATTTTTTTTTATTTGCTTATTTATTATAGAGATTCTTATATGTAGTATAATTTTCACTGTCTACATTTTTCTATTTAATTGGTAGTTTGATATTTGATCTTACAAATGTATATAGATTAAAAACAAATAAAAAGAAACAGTACTTTTCGCTTTCTTTATCCAGAGAACCATATCTTCATTTGATTTTCATAAGTTTAGATTAAAACTTATGAGTTGTACATCTTGTATATAAACTAGTTAAACAGTTCTGTGTGTAAATATTATTAAAAATAAGTTGTATATATATCAATGATTAGTTATTAGTGAGTTGTTTAGTTTTTTTTATTTTATTTATTTGTTTCTTTTAGTACTTTAGATTGACCAATGGAGCCATTAAACGGATCAGAGTGAATCAATTCAAACAGCTTGAGTAATCATTTTCGACCGTCAACACTACGTCATTAACTTCGTTGAAAATAGTTTGGAGCAGTAACTAAAACAGTCTCGTGGGACTATGAGGGATGAACCAAAACCTCCAAAATCTTCAAACACTCACGTATAACGAGCCTAAGACTCCAAGATTGGTTTCCCTGAGTCTTATAATAGTCTAACACAAAACCCCAAATATCTAGGATCTTCCAAGGATCATGAAAGATCCAGAGTTCCGCCATTAGACCTGCAACTGCGTTGGTAACCTTCCCGCCTCCTCCATTTTTCATAAATAGCTTGATATTTAACACTTCATAAATATTAAATTTAATAAATTTTGACATTGAAAAGATTGAGAGCGTGTTTGTCCAAATTCCAACAATGTTCACACCTCATTACAATTGCTCCACCAATTCCATCCCACTGCCCACGTCTCCCCACTTGTTCCTCCACTACTTCCATCCGACTTCCAAGAGGCATAAAGCCAAGCAACGCCAAGACATACAATATTCAACTCAAATGATATCTCTCAATATTTAAGTGTTTGGAGTAGAGCGGGAGAATATTTAAGTGTTTGTAGTAGAGGTATGAACTTGCCATGTACGTAATGTTTCTATTTCTCCTTCAATCTTTTCAGAGGGCAGTTCGCATCATATACAACTACCTAAATGCAACTTAATAAGCTGAATCAAACAGCTCACCGGAATCCGGCAAACATTTCAGTTCGTTGTAAGTCCACAGCGTCAGGAGAGTCAGCAATCCAACAAAATCCAGTGGACATTTCAATTCATAGCAATTCTAGAGCGTCCCTTCCTTCAAGTTCCCTTAAGTCACTCAGCGAAGGAGGCAGAGTGTCCAGGAGGGCCCAATAGTACTTTTAAAATATACATGCTTTAATAATGCAGAGTTTAACTGCGGGTGAATAGCTATAAAATATCAAAGCAAATCCAATTTTATGGAAGCAATTCAATAATAAAAAATTACACAAACAGAAACATAAACAAGTATAATGAAAAACTTTCTTGGAGGATAAAATACACTATTAACAGCAATTTTTGTTTTCTTCATATTCAAGTCTACACATTTCATGACTCGGCGATTTTCATCAATCAAACATGATACCTAGTAGCTACAAACCCTCTGCTCCCTGGCTCAAGCAGAATTCTTTCTCTGCCATGATGAAGGCCATGGCAGCCACAAGAATACCCTAAAGACCTGCATTTATAATTATCAGCATTGACTGTATCAAGTACAACCTATCTCCTGGTGATTGCCAATTAACATTTTCATACTTTCTTAAGATATCTTGCTTGATATTCATTTTTATTGCTACGCATCACTCAAATATATTTGTTCCAAATGCCTTTGATGTGCCACTTGTGAGTTAGCTGATATTTCAATTGTTTCAATGATTAAATTAGAGCAACCCTCAGACATTTGAGCTTATTTAAATTACTGAAATAATTTGAAATGGTGTTTGTTAAAAGTTTTTTTTTTTTTTTCAATAATTTGATAATGTAAATTTGGATAAAATAGTTTTTTTTTGTTGTTTAAATTGTATTTTTGAATACATAAATAAATTAAGTCGCTGAAAAAATTTTGGAACACTCTGATTATACAAAGTTAGACACTCAAATCTGCAAATACAACCATTCCTCACCTTATTTCAAACAAAATCAAACTAAAAAACTAACCAAAAAAAACCCAAAAATTAAAACTTTTAGACTAAACTATTTGAAAGCCTCTCCAAATTATGACAACCAGAGATCGATGTATCAGAGGTTCTTAATTTACCAAAGGAATCCGACAGCCTTTCCAAATCGTGGCAATTTGAGAGATTGATGTGTTAGAGTTTCATTAAATTAACAAAGGGATTTGGCAGCCTCTCCAAATTGTGACACCCTTTTTTTAAGGAGAATAATCGCTCAAAAATTATATTAATTATAATCTTTTTTACATCTTCATCAAAATGTGAATGTAAAAAGACTAAAACATTGTCATACTAGTTCAACTCCACTATAAATGTAAAGGCCTTCAACCATTCCAAATCATCTCTACCAACCTGCACAGGATCTGTAAAAGATGCTGAAAAATACATGACTTCTTTGTCCGGCCAAATTAAAAAAATCTGATCGTTTCCATGACAAATCCATGCTGGAGAACTCAAAACCACACTCACTCAAGGGAGAACAAGATGAGTGAAAACAAGAATTAGAAAAAATTTAAATGATTGGATGATCCCTCACTTTCTCCATCCTAAGTGAAATAGGTAAGTTCACCTTTAGGCGAGGAAAGGGCTCTCTTAAAAAGAATATCAACCTCTTCATTGAATTCCCTATAAATATGATGGAAATTGTGACACCCGTGCAGATCAATGTGTTGGAGATATCCTAAAATACCAAAGGAATCTGGTAGTCTCTCCAAATCGTGGCAACCTGAGAGATTGATATGTCGAAGGTCCTTTAAATCACCAAAAGAATCTCGTAGCCTCAGGGATTTGGCAGCCTCTCCAAATTGTGGCACCCCTGCATATCAATGTGTTGGAGGTATCTTAAATTACCAAAGGAATCTGGTAGACTCTCCAAATCGTGGCAACCTGAGAGATTGATATGTCGGAGGTCCTTTAAATCACCAAAAGAATCTGGTAGCATCTCCAAATTATGATAGCTCCGCAGATCGATGTGTTGGAGGCACCTTAAATCACCAGTGGAATCCGGCAGCCTCTCCAAATCGTGGAAATATGAGAGATTGATGTGTTGGAGGCGGCTTAAATGAACAATGGAATCCGGCAGCCTCTCCAAATTGCGGCGGCAGAATCATAGATCAATGTGTTGGAGCTGCCATAAATGAACAGAGAAATCTGGCAGTGACTTCATTTTTTAACACTCTTTGACTGTTCCTTTTTACTGCCAAGATATATGAATAGAAGATAGAGTAGTTTTAGAACAGAATTTATGTAAAAACAACAGAGTGAAAAGATGAGAAGTTGCATTGTTGTAGAAACAACAGGTTGAGAAGCAGTCAAGAATAGGGGACTCTGTTTTTTTGTTCTTTTTGGTGAATGTAATGAAAGAGCAGCAGCAGCTCTGTATACCTGTTTATGCAGTCAAACAGTCAAAGTCTGTAAGATTTATAATATATGAAATATATATCTTCTTACTCTCTGTTCTTGTCTCTTTTGTATGTTATTTTTGCTTTTTGTTTTGTTTTCTAGAATCCTCTGCCTCTTCCATTCACTTGGTATCAAGTAAAATTGAAGTTTTTTCAAAAGTTTTCAAGGAGGTAAGAATTATTTCTGCTCTTTGTTTTGTTTTCTAGAATCTTCTGGCTCTTCCATTCACTTGCTATCAAGGCCACGGTCAGTAAAATTGAAGTTTTTTCAAAAGTTTTCAAGGAGGTAAGAATTATCCAGCAAGTTATTTACAGTCAACAATGGCAGCTCCAAGCACAAGTTTGAAAAACCCACGAATTCCTTAGTTCAATGGGAAAATTATGATTATAGAGAAATCACAATGAAAGCATTGTTTTGTTTTCAAGACATATGGGATCTTGTTGAGAATGGTTACCCAAAACCAACATATGCAGCAACATATATTGCATTGTCTCAAGCAGAGAAGGATTTATTAAAGGATAACAAGAAAAAAGATTTAAAAGCTCTCTTTTATATCTCTCAAGGAGTGCATGAGAGCATTTTTCCTAGGATTGTAGCAGCAACAAAGTCAAAACAAGCATGGGATATTCTTCAAACGACATACCAAAGAATGGCCAAAGCTGAAGACAACTAAGCTACAAATGCTAACGGGGGATTTTGAGACCATATACATGAAAGAATAAGATACAATAGACTCATTCTTTACTCAAATCATTGGACTGGTAAACCAAATTAGATCACATAGTGAAACTTTTGAAGATAGAAGAGCGGTTGAAAAGATTTTAAGAAGTTTGCCTACAATATTTGAATCAATTGTGGTGGCCATAGAAGAGACAAAAAAATCTTTCACAATTTTCAGTTGATGAGTTACATGCATCTCTCATTTCTCGTGAACATAGACTAAGCAGGTCAGCAAATTCAACTTTGGAGAATGCTTTCAAGACACAAGTCTCAATCAGCCATGGTAGAGGCAGGGGAAGATCGAATTTCAGAGGTAGAGGTAGAAATTTAAACAGATGTGAAAGAACCAGCCCATCAAACACAAGTGGAAACTCAAGTGGAAGAGGCAACAATCAAATCTCAACTCTAAATCAACCTCAAGGCCAAAGGTATGATAAATCTTCACTTCAATGTCATTACTGTAAGAAATATGGTCATTACTTAAATGAATGTAGAAAGAAACAATATGATTCTAGGCAACAAAATGCAAATTTTATCAAAGAAAACCAAAATGGTTTTTAGACTTAGGTTGCAGCAATCATATGATGGGGAATCTAGAAATGTTTTCTGGTTTGGATGAAAATGTAAAATCAGATGTCACATTGGGAAATGATAACAAAGTTTCAGTTATGGGAAAAGGAAACATCAATATTCTAACCAAAAAAGGGGAAGAAAATGTTTATTTCTAATGTGTGCTTTGTTCTTGGGTTGAAGCATAACTTGATGAGTATTAGGTAGCTTCTTCAAAAGGCGTATAGAATATTTTTCAAAAACAAACAATGCACAATTTTAGATAAATCTCCAAGTGATCATCTTATAGCTAAAGTCCAAACGAGCAGCAATAGAATGTTTCCCTTAAGGCTAAAACCATATTTGAAGGTAGAATTGGCTCAAGGACCCCCTTCAACAAACTCACAAGAGGATGAAGAGAAAACTACAACGGTCACTCAAGTAACCTTTCAAGCAGAAATTAAAGATGTAAATCGGTTATGGAACCTAAGATTTGGACACCTAAACTTTGGAGGTTTAAACTTATTGTACAAAAAAAATAATGGTAAAGGGGTTACCACTGTTAGAATATGAATGGATGTACTCATTTTACCATTGACAATATCACTATTGTCACCCAACCATAGGCCGAAGCCACCGTCCGAGCACCTTAACCTTGACAGAGAATCACTCCGGAAGCAAACCCTAGGCTAGATAGTCAAACAAAGGGTAGCGCACCTTTCCGCAAGGATAGCGCACCAACAATAGATGATCAGATAGTCCAAACCCTAACCAAGAGATAGTCCAAACCAAACGTGATTTGCTAGCTGCAGCAGCTGCAATGGCAGCTCTCCTCCAAACCTGGGCACAAAACTAGGCACTGCAGTGCGCACAAGTGCTGCTCTGCAATTCTGAGAGTGCCTGCTAGAATGAAGACTGGCCTTCCGTATTTATACTAATTCTGGCTAACTGCCTGGGCCGACATCTCATTCTGGGTATCTATCTGTTCAGTATATATATTATTTCTTCTAGCCGACTTCTTCTCTTGGAGGCTAATAACCTAATACAAGTTATCCTCTTGAGCCGACATGTCTTCTAGGATTATTAGGCAACTCATTAGGGTTTCTTCTTGCTTCTCAGAATATTATATTCTCATCAAGTCTACACGTGGAGGTAAATACCTCCCACAACTACCATAATATCAGCACTCCCTCCTAGCTAGGGAGGTATTACAGGTAATGGTCTTGAGCACAAACATACCATTCACCCGGTAGCATCAACATAGTTGTATAGACTATCTCATGACTAAATCATGAGCTCCATCATCACCATCGGTGTCATTAGTTGCATCATCTCTCGAAACCATACTCCATCTGAGTAATCAGACATGATGTTGGATAAGTCACTCACACCACAGAGTGATACAAGAGTCATTCTTCTAATCTGGACATATGTCCTAGAAGAGTAGATGTTCTGAACCATTTTCTGTCTGGGAAATCTCTGTCCTTTGATCATCCATCTAGCTGATAATCATTTACAAAACTGTTGATAGTCTTCAAGGAAATCGAAACAAAATAGAACACAATTGTGTCTATCCATAGTAGTACATAACTATAATCCAATGGTACACTACCACACCAAGTAGCACACAAGTACTTGATCAGTAACGTATAGTCACAAATGGTGGAACACATCCGCCACAGTAGTATACATCTATTGTCATACAGTCTTAATAACAATCATCTGATATCAACCTACACAGAAACAATGTTATGGTATAAACTAAATCATCTGGTCCATTCTTCCACTCACATCTGTGAGATCTTGGAAGAGCATCTGCCCTCAAAAGGTAAGGCATCAATGATGAGCTATCTGGACTATTCTTCTCAAGCAAGGAAGAATAATTGTCCTGATTTCTGAGCCTGGACCATTCCCCACCCTAGGCCATTCCTCTGACACTAAACAAAGTGTAACCTGGAGAGAATGAGTATGCCCTAAGGAATCCTGCCCCCGATTGTTGAACCTGGACCATTCCCCACCCTGGGACATTCCTCCGACACTAAACAAAGTGTAACTTGGATAGAATGAATCTGCCCTAAGGAATGATTGTCCGGACCATTTCCCATGTTAACCACAAGAGGAAATGATTGTCCTGCACCAACCTCCAAAACGGACCATTCCCCATGTTAACCACAATGGGAAATCGTTGTCCGACGAGGCGAGCCAGTCTTTTTGAGTAACCCTTAAGAAGAGAGACTGCCCTAGACCACTTCCCATGTTAACCACAATGGGAAGTCCCTGTCTATGGTACATTAGCAATCTAGACCATTTTCCGAACTGGAAAATGTTTGTCCGTCAGAAATCTCAATCCACTTTCCGAACTGGAAAGAATCTGCTCATCTTGGACCATTTTTCGAACTAAAAAATTGTTGTCCATCAATCAATAATACATTAGTGCTCCCTCCCAACCTGGGAGTCATCTCTTCCTTTTTCAATAAGGAAATCGCCTCCACGAGCCCCAACTTGAGTAAGCAAACTCTTTCATCTTGGACATAAGCTTTACCAAAATGTCTGCTCATCTGCTCATCCTGTGGAGATATGTATTGGAGAACCATTTTCTCCTTTTCTGGTCTTCATCACAGATAATGTAATGCTTGATTTCAAATGCTTGGTTTTTCTCTGAAGGCTTCATGTAGCTCTAATCAATAAGGTATATCATTGTTGGAAAACTGGAACATATCCATGTGGTGCTTTTTCTATCATCATGAGATATTTGTCATGGATTAGCAATCCATCATCCTGATTTTCTGAGTAATCATTCTGATAAAATATTCACCACGCTTCTGTTGTGCATTGGAGGTTCTCCATCATGTTATCTTCTTCCATCTGCATACAAGGGTCTCTTTCTTCAAAGTCTTGAGGTTGCTCTTCATACGCTCTTTGTTCAATTGTTCTGGAGAACAATCGTTGCATTCATCTGATGTAGAACTCCAACCCATGGATATTGCGGATGATATAATGACTTATGTAGAGGTATGTCTGATTTAATGGAACAAGTAATCATCATAATCTTCTCCCTCCATCTGGGAGAACCTCTAGTTCTGGATCTTTGCAATGCTTGTATTCATATACACTGTTCTTCATCACAACTTTCAGTTCCTCTGCTTGATTGATTCTAGTTGTTCTGGCTTCTCTTCTTTCTTGGAATCTTCATGTTCTTCCTCATGGTTTTTTTTTTTTTTTTGTAGCTCTTGGTTCCATGGAGTTTCTTATAGATTTCATGCCCTAAAGATTCCACTTCTTTCTTTCATCATAGAATCATGGATCTGGGTGGACAACCAGGGATACCTTAAGGCTTATCTTCGAAGAAGACTTCTTCTAAGGTCGAACTAAACACGTACTGCTTTTCATGGCTACTACCATGGATATATGGATCATAGGATTAGCTACCTCCTAATCCTTGCTTCATGTATGAATGCATGCTCTTCCTTTTGGTGATATATAATCGGCTCCCTCCATGTAGGAGAGTCCACGCTTCCGTCTACATCCTTATTCACTTCTGCAAAGAGTTATAAGTCTTTCTCCAATTTCCTCTTGATTGCTGACTTTTTTCTGTCTTTGCTTCTTCTAAGTCTCTTTGGGATTGATTCTGATTTTGGCTTATCTTGTACATGATTTGTTTGATGTATTTCATCCTTTCATGTGTATTATCTGACTTGTATAATGATAGAAATCCTTATCTTGATGTTCTTCCATAGGTATGGTTCTTCTTGGAACATATTATCTTCTAAGAGATAGATATATAAGATATGTACAGAGACTATGCAAACAAGATATGTACAAGAACTAAGAAGAGTATTGTTACCTTCAGAAGAAGAAGTCTCTTTCATCCTGCTTAGTCTTCTTTGTAGGTTCCTTTTCTTCGGCAACTGATGCTTCGTGTTTCTCCTTCCTTTTCTTTAGCTCGGAACAATGATTCTTGTAGTGACCGTACTTTCAACAGTTGAAGCATTGTATTTATGAAATGTCTTTCTCTTGATTTGTCTTCCTCCTTGAACCAAACTTCATTTTATTCCTGAAATTCTTGAATCTTGTTGTGAAGGCTTGATCATCGTACTTCTTTTGGGGTTTCTCTTTTGCACTAATCCTTGATTCTTCTTGAGCACAGCAAGTCCAAGGTTCTTCAAATGTAGGATACTCCTTCCTTGTGTTCATGCTTACGGCAAATGCATCCCATGTCTTGGGAAGACCATTGAGTACTATGTTTACCAATTCCTTCTCTGAAACAATCTCTTCAATAGCTTGTAGTTGATCTCTTAACTGAGAGATTCTCACAAAGTATGATGATATGATGTCATCATCATTCATCTTCATTTTACGGAGCTCATTCTTCAGACTCATTACTTGTTCAATGTTTCTGACTGAGAAGAGGTTTGTTAGGGCATCGTACATCTTCTTCGATGAGTCAAGATAGGAGATGTAGGGTACCAAGTAGTCTTTTATAGAATCCACTATGATACTCATGGCATTGATGTCACAGTCTTTGAACTTCTCCATAACTGCAACGTTCTATGGTTCCTTCGCTTTTCCTTCTTCAAACTCTGATTCCACGATCTTTCCTTTCACGATATCCAATACTTTATTCTTGGCAAGGATGAGGTCAATCCTTGTCTTCCACGCTCTGAAGTTAGAAGCTCCATCTAACTTGTTTTCTGACTTCATAGAGTAAGTCACGGCTGCTTTGACTTGGTCAACCCTAGATTTTACCACAAATTCAAACTTGACGTCTTGGCTTGCTGAGAGTGCCAGGAGATGTGCTAGGATAGGGCACACTGATCTATCCGGAGATTAGGTCAATACCTTCACTTAAGGTGCCTCAACAAGAGGATTAGGGTTTTTGCAACTGCACCTGCTAGTAACCCTAGCTGCAGTGCTTTGTTGACTGCTCCTACTAGAAACCCTAGTGGCAGTTCTTCAACAAGATTAATATCCTTATGGTTATGCTTCCTTCCAGCAATTAGACTAAATGAAGGAGGTGTGGGCCCATAACATGTTAGAATATGAATGGATGTGTTTGTTTTACCATTGACAATATCACTATTGTCACCCAACCATAGGCCGAAGCCACCCTCCGAGCACCTTAACCTTGACAGAGAATCACTCTGGAAGCAAACCCTAGACTAGATAGCCAAACAAAGGGTAGCGCACCTTTCCCCAAGGATAGCTCATCAACAATAGTTGATCAGATAGTCCAAACCCTAACCAAGAGATAGTCCAAACCCTAACCAAGAGATAGTCCAAACCAAACGTGATCTGCTAGTTGCAGCAGCTGCAATGGCAGCTCTCCTCCAAACCTGCGCACAAAACTGGGCATTGCAGTGCGCACAAGTGTTGCTCTACAATTCTGAGACTGCCTGCCAGAATGAAGACTGGCCTCCTATATTTATACTAATTCTGGCTAACTGCCTGGGCCAACTTCTCATTTTGGGTATCTGTCTGTTCAGTATATATATTATTTCTTCTGGCCGACTTCTTCTCTTAGAGGCTAATAACCTAATACAAGTTATCCTCTTGAGTCAACATGTCTTATAGGGTTATTAGCCAATTCATTAGGGTTTCTTCTTGCTTCCCGGAATATTCTATTCTCGTCGGGTCTACACGTGGAGGTAAATACCTCTCGTAGCTACCATAATATCAACAACCGCTAATCGAAAAAACGGATAAAATATGTGATGGTTGTGTTGTCGTCCTAATACACACTTGCAAACGTGAGCTAAGTCTGGCTCACTTAGTGTGTCCTTGGAGGCACAATGCCTAAGTTCACAACCCACATTGTCACTTTGACTGGAACCTCTTCCGTCTAGGCTCACTCATAGGAAAGCCAAGGGGGGTAGACCCTAGTTTTTAGATGTGTTAAAGTTAAGTGTCTAGGAGTTGATTTTAATTATTTACAAGGTTTGGGGAGATTCTAACCTAGGATGTTGAGGCAGCAATGCAAGATGCAAGGGTTAGAATGTTAAGCATAACCTTTCCCTAGGTCAACTAAGACTAGTGCCTAAGGTTGGGCAAGGGTCAACTAAGTTAAGGGGTGTTTTGTTACAATAGATTACAAGTTACTTACAAAAGACTGATTAATCCAATGAAATTTAGATTACAAGTGCTTACAAGCTAACATACAATGATACAAAATAACAAGCTAACCATGTTATGTTTTATGTGTGTAGGATACAAGGAGATCAAAGCTTTACCATCACATTTATGAGATTATCACCAACATATTATTATCATCATCAACAACACATCCACGAGAAGATTTAGAGATTTCAAGCATAAGTATTATTAATATTGATGAAAATTATCCACACTCTTAGTTATTCAACCCACAAAGTATTTATTAGATTAAGACCAAGGTTGGATTACTTAATAAATTAAAGGTTTCTTAGGATTACAAAGTTTTAATTACCTTTATTAAGATTTTCACCAAAGCCTCCTCCTCTTATTGCCAAATGGTTGCTAGATGATCAAGATAGTATGGCGACGAGGTCAACCCTAGCAAGTCACAGTCAGCCCAAAGTATTGAGTTTTTACGGAAAGGACACTCCTTCGTGCCACCAGACCGTCCCCGGCCTATCACCGTCTGTTGCTCTCCTCAATACCCGTTTTAGATGGTGAAGATAGTAGTCTAAGGTACCCTATTAAGTCTATTAAGTATATATATGAATTAGGTAGACTTTTAGGTGAGTTTTATAGTGTTTTAAAGATTTTATGACACTTTTAAAATGTGTTTTAGTGACTTGGCCGAAACTTACTTCAGCTTAAAATGTGTTGCTTAAGTTTATAAATGAAAGGCATTAACACATATAAGCTATGTGAGAGCAATTACTTAATGCATCAATATATAGCTTGCGAAGTTAAGAAGCAAATTACAAGGGCAAGAACAACTTGCCAACAAGATATAAGAGATAATCACACTTATCTTAAGATGATTAAGAGCATTAAGAATCAAGCATTAAGTGTGAGAAAGAACATTTAAGTGCTTGCTTACACTATCAACTTAACCAAAAATATTGCTTCAAGTATGTGGCAAATGGCCTTAAGATTATAGCATGAAATATGAGAACCAATTACTTAACTATGAAGCATTTAACATTCAATGTGCTAGATCTAAGCATGTAAAGTAAAGATTAAACTTTAAGGAGCTTAAGTATGCAAATAAATCTAGCTAAATTGATTATGCCCAATAGGCTTAAACTAAGGATTATTATGTATTAGATCTAGATTTAGATTATTTTAACCATTTAAGCACTAAAAGATCAACAACACATATTAAACCCTAGCCTCACAATTTGGGGTATTCATCTCCCAAAGTGTGGGTGATTATTAAACTTTAGAATATGACTTGGAAAGAAAGAGATAAAGAAGCAAGAGAAGAAGCAAGCAAGGGAAGAAGCTCACTAACCCCACGGCCTAGCTTAGGAGAGTGATTTAGAGATAGAAACTCAAAGCTAGATCTTACCCAAGTTCACATGTGGGAGGTACCAATCCTTCTCCCACCCTATGAGCAACTAGAAATCAGCAAGAAATGAAAGAAAGTATGCCCAAGATGCTAGAAGAAGTGAAGAGGAAGGTTGAGAATGTTACCCACTTGAAGAAAATGGTCTTGGAGTGTTGTGTAAATGTTTTTGGGGTAGCCTAACCCTCTCAACCAGATCTGAACCTGAAAAAACCAGCAAGGTATACTTGCTAGAAATGCTACACACAAGAAGCAAAGATGAAGAAAAAAAATTATTTTTGGTAGAAATTTTTCACATAGAAAATTTTATAGAAGAAAGTATATTTAGATGACCAATATGCTATGTTAAGCTAGCTGAAATATATACGAATGTGAACAACAATAAGTAGAAGAGTAAAGGTAGAGAGAGATGGAGTTTGTATGTATCTCAAGGGAAGAATCTTTCTCGGTGCATTCTCAATGAAACCCTTGAGGCCAAACCTGCAAGATCTAACACAATAGCATGCATGCAATAGATAATATGGAGGGTTAAACTAATAAAGTGAAATACTTGCACCTTATCTAGCTAACCACATATATAGATCTACAAGACTACTCTTTGCAAGATCTACTCAAATAAAATACTTTACCTAAGATCCATTCATGCAACCATCATATCAAATCAAAACAAATATACCTCATATGTGTGGCAAGAACAAGCATATGCATAGCCTTCCAATTATCCTCCAAAGCTTCTCTTTATTACTCAAGAAAATGGATATTGGAGAAAACTTACTCCAAAACCCTAAGAACAAAGAATGGAAGAGAGATGGAACAAGAAGGAGAGAGAGAGAGAGAGAGAGAGAGAGAGTAGCATAACAATAGCTCAAGATATGGTAAGCAAATGAGGGTGAGAGGGGTTCCTTTTATACTTGGAGAGGCAAACTCACCCCTCTTGGATCAATGTCAAGTGTCCACCACCAAGAACAAGAGGGAATCTCAAGGGTAGGGTGCACCTTCTAGGGTTTGAGAGATAGATCTAGGGTGTGGATGGTGTGGGAGGTGTTGGGAAATCAATAAGGCCGAAAAATTATTGCAAGTGTGAGGGAAAAACTCAAGGGAAATCAATAAGGCTGAAAAGACCAATTGATAACCTGAGGATAAAAAACCCTCGGTGAAAGGAACACTCCCAGTGAACCGATCCCAAGGTAACTGACCTAGACATAACTCATGCAGACCTATTACATTATTAACCCACGCAGGGGTGCGGAAATTCCAGTTTACAAAAATAAGTGTTGGGGCCAAAATGCCTTGTAGAACCAATATAAGTCTTCAACAAATGAGCATCTGATGATGCATCTCTTCATGGCACATGGATTTGACCCCCTAGTTGGATAGGCGATCCACGGGTTGCATTTTGGGTAAACAACATAGGGAGTCATTTCCAGCAGGGAAGTCAATTCGTGCAAACAAGCCATTGGAGATTGTTGATTCAGATTTGTGTGGACCAATGCAAACATTGTCAATTGGTGGAAGCTACTACTTCTTGACATTCATAGATGACTACACAATAAAAACATGGGTCTACTTTCTAAGGCATAAGAATGAAGTGTTTGATTATTTTCATCAATTCAGAGCCCTTGATGAGAAGCAAAGTGGGCATTACATTAAAGCATTGAGAACAGATAGGGGTGGTGAATACATTTCAAACGACTTCATAAGGTTTTGCAAAGACCATGGAATTCACAAACAATTTACCACAAGGTACACCCCTCAACAAAATGGAGTAGCTGAAAGAAAAAATAGAATAATCATGGAAATAGCAAGGAGCATGTTAAAAGAAAAGCATTTGTCAAATGAATATTGGGTTGAAGTTGTAGCATGTGAAACATATATTATGAATAGATGTCCCACTAAAAGTGTCATTAATATGATTCCAAAAGAAGCATGGAGTGGAAAAAAACATAATGTTTCTCACATAATAGTATTTTGATGTGTAGCATATGCACATGTCCCGGATGAATTGAGAAGAAAATTAGATAACAAAGGAGAAAAATGCATATTTGTGGGCTATAGTGTTGAATCAAAGGCATACAAATTGTACAATCCAATAGCCAAAAAAGTTGTAATCAACAAAGATTTGCAAATCATAGAAGATGAAGCATTGGATGGAAGTTTGGATAAAACAATCAATATTTCAGCCAACTTACCACAATAAGAAAAAGAAGATTTTTTTCCAGCAGGTACTCTTTCAAATGTGACTCCTTCCACACCCATTCAAGCTTAACCAAGTGGTCAAATGACACCTTCATCAAGGATAAGAACTCCACAAACTCAAGCAAATACTCCCTCAAATGTGCAACAAAAACCATCTCAAATTGGTACTCTTGGCACTAGACCTTCAAGTCCACATTCTAGAAGTTCAAGTGATATGTCAAACCCCACACTAACAAGCTGAAGGAGACAAAAAATCAGAAGTTTAAGAGACATTTATGAGCAAAATGAAGGTGAAAACAATGCAGGCCTGACTTCTCTTTTTGCTTTATATTCACATATAGATGATCGAATTCAATTTGAAGAAGCAATTAAAGAAGAAAAATGGGTAAATGCAATGGATGAAGAAATAGATGCTATAGAAAATAATCAAACATGGGAATTAGTGAGTCTTCCACAAGGAAAAGAGGTGATAGGAGTGAAGTGGGTTTACAGGACAAAATTGAATGCAAATGGTGATGTGCAAAAGCATAAGGCAAGGCTTGTAGCAAAAGGCTATTCACAACAACCTGGGGTAGAATATAATGAGTCATTTGCACCCGTAGCCTTTTTAGTCACCGTGAGGACAATATTAGCCATAGCAGCTCAAAACAAGTGGGCAGTATATCAAATGGACGTGAAATCAACATTTCTAAATGGTTTCTTAGAAGAAGAGGTTTATGTGGAGCAGCCACCTGGGTATGAGATTTTGGGCCAGGAAAACAAAGTTTACAAATTGAAGAAGGCACTCTATGAACTTAAACAAGCCCCAAGGGCTTGGTATAGGAGAATTGATAGTTATCTTCTGCAAAATGGTTTCAATAGGTGCAGCAGTGAACCTACATTGTACACCAAGATTAATGAGCAAGGTGAGATTATAATTGTTTTCTTGTATGTTGATGACTTGATATTCACGGGTGATTTATGAATTGACATATTCAAATCAGCTATGAAAAAGGAATTTGAGATGAGTGATTTGGGTTTAATGAGGTACTTTCTTAGTATATAGGTAAAACAGAATGAAAAAGGTATATTCATTTCACAATACAAGTATGCTAATGAAATTTTGTAGAGGTTTAACATGATGAATTGCAAAGCAGCCCCAACATCTATTGTGATAGGTTTAAAATTGAGCAAGGATGATAAAGTATCTAAAGTTGATTCAACTTTGTACAAACAACTTGTTGGTAGTCTTATGTATTTAAGAACCACAAGGCCGAACATAATGTTTGTTGTTAGTTTGATTTCAAAGTTCGTGGAGTCTTAAAAAGTTTTTCATTGGCAAG
Organism: Picea engelmannii; assembly: GCA_009831015.1. Classification (NCBI taxonomy): domain Eukaryota; kingdom Viridiplantae; phylum Streptophyta; class Pinopsida; order Pinales; family Pinaceae; genus Picea; species Picea engelmannii. Next base: position 354,377 of record ML797632.1, read on the forward strand.
CAAGGAAAAGAATTTTGAAATATGTTAGTGGAACAAGGAACTATGGAATACTCTACTCAAGGTCAAGTGACTTCAAGCTGATAGAATGCACTGATAGTGATTATACAAGCAATATAGATGATAAGAAGAGCACTTGCGGTTATGTTTTCCATTTTGGATCAAGTGCAGTATCTTGGGCTTCAAAAAAGAACAAATTGTCACTCTTTCATCTTCTGAAGCAGAGTATGTAATAGCTACAGAGGCAGCCTGTCAGGCAATTATGGATGAGAAAAATGTTGATAGAATTGAGCCATGAACAAGAAGAAGCAACAAAGATCTATTGTGACAACAACTTAGTTATAGCATTGTCAAAGAATCCAGTTTTTCACAAAAGAAGTAAACATATTGACACAAGGTATCACTTCATTGGGGAGTTAATAAGCAATGGAGAAATCTTTTTGCAACATTGCAAGTCAAAAGAACAATTTGCAGACATCTTCACCAAATCACTGGGAAAGGAAAGCTTTGGGTATCATAAATCACACCTACCCTCATTTACATATCTGTAGACATTTCCTCTCTCCTAGCTTGTCAACATGTTTTGTTAGTCCTTTCAAGCACAAGAATTTAGATTTACTCTAGATCTTTCCATTTTATTTTTGTCTCTATTCAATGTATACAGGATTGTCATAAATGTACAAGTTAAATGCAATTAATAGTTTCTATTTTCCTTTATGCTGGGATATATGAATAGAAGAGAGAGTAGTTTTAGAACAGAATGCATTGAAAACGAAAGAGTGAAAAGAGGAGAAGTTGCATTGTTGTAGCAAGAACAGGTTGAGAAGCAGTCAAGAATGGGGGGACTCTGTTTTTTGTTCTTTTTGGTGAATGTAATGAAAGAGGAGCAACTCTATATACCTTTTTATGCAGTCAAAATCTGTAAGATTTATAATAAATTAAATATATATCTTCTTACTCTCTTTTCTTGTCTCTTTTGTATGTTATTTCTGCTCTCTGTTTTGTTCTCTAGAATCTTCTACCACTTCCTTTCAGTGTTTGAAATCCTAAACGACCTTTCCAGCCTGATGCGTCCCATACGCTTATGGCAGTATCCTTCTTTTGTCCTATGAGAAAACATTCACTGTCTAAAAACATTTGTTGTTGCTCCATATCCAGGCTCTGGTAACTAATTTGAAGTCGTTCTTGAATCTCATCGGGAAGTACTTGAAGTTTATCCAATAGGTCTTTCCAATCAGATTGGTCAACTTTCCCATAGAGAAGTGCTCCAAACACTTTTAAAGATAAAAGGCAATCCATCACATGCTATGCTTTTAAGAAGTTATCTACTAGAGATTCAAATCCTAGAGGCGAATAGGGTTGGCTAAAAGGCATAGGAGCAGAAAATCTCAAATGAGTAATGATTATTAAGTCCAGTTAACCTATAAATTGAAGCGTTCTCAACTCCTCAACTCCTGAGTTTCTGATCACCTCTTTATCACGAGATGTAATCACTACTAAGCTATCTAAGAGGAGATCAGTTCGAACTGGCAAAAGTGCATCAATCTGATTCATGCTATCCACATCATCTAAAATTACTAAGACATGACAAGATGGGAGATGTTTTTTAAGCGCCTCTTTGCCTTCATCAATACTATTTATTGGCAGATTTGATTGAGTCAAGCTTTTAAAAAGTCGCCTTTCCAAATAAGTTAAACAACCTTTACGTGCATTTTCTGCCACATGATATAAAAAGCAAGATCTACTATAATGTAACCTCTTACGATCAAAGATTATTTATTAAAAAATAGTTTATTCTAAAATGTGTGAGAAGGTTAGTAGTCCTTGAAATTGAAAAACGACCTTGCCTTAATTTGATCTGATCTGCAGGGTATAGACAATGATCTACTGTCAATTTAATCAACAGTCCATGGTAATCCAGCTAACATTTCAGTTCTTTGCAAGGCCAAAGAGATAACAGTACAACAGAAGCTAGAAAACATTTGAATTCATGGCAATTTCAATTCCTTCAAGTTCTATAAGTCACCCAGCAGAGGCGGCAGCGTATTCAACAAAGGGCCCAATTGCACTTGGCAATTCTTTTAAATCTGCATTCCTCAAATATAATTGTTCTAGGTACCACTTCTACCACTTCTAGTTTGCTGATATTTCAAGTGTTTACATGGTTAAATTAAATAAGAGCAACCCTCCAAACAAAGAATTTTAGACTGTTTTAATTTCCGCAAGGAATTTGGAAGGCTCTCCAAATTGTGGCACCTTGAGAGATCGATGTGTTGCAGGTTCCTTAAATTATCAAAGGAATCTGGTAGCGTCTCTAAATAGTCGCAATTTGAGAGATTGATGTGTTGGAGGTAAGTTAAATTCCCGAATGAATAGGGTAGACTCTCCAAGTTATGGCACCTTGAAAGATTGATGTCTTGAAGATTTCTTAAATCACCGAAGGAATTCGGCAGCCCCTTCAAACCGTAGCAACCTGACAGATTGATGTGTTGGAGCTTCTTTAAATTACCAAAGGAATTTGGCAGCCTCTTTAAATCGTGGCAACCCCGCAGATCAATGGTTTGGAGGTTCCTTAAACTACCAAAGGAATCTGGCAGCCTCTCCAAATCGTGGCATTGTGAGAGATCGATGTGTTGGACGTTCCTTAAACTACTAAAGGAATTTGGCAGTCTCTCCAAATTGCAGCAGAAGGAGAGATCGATGTGTTCGAGGGTTGTTAATTTACCAAAAGAATTTGGCAGTGACTTTAATCTTGAGCACTTTTTTAACACCAAGGCCTTTAAAGATTTCAGATCACAAAATTCTTCTGGCAATTCTATGAGATTAACCCGTCCTGACCCGCCGACGACAATCCGCTCGAGGTGCTTCAACTGCCCTATGGACTTTGGAATGTTGGAGAGCGGAGCTTTAATCTCTAACTCCCGCAACTGCAAAGGAACCTGCAAAATGTTCACGCGTTGTTTCAATTATAACTACATCTTAATCCCTATTCTCTCTATAAAACCCTTTCGTATCCTTCCGACACCGTGTGGTGCCATATTAACTTAATTGCGATTAACACAAAAACGTTAACACAACAGATTTCTATTTACCTGTTCGTCTTCCCACAATGTTTTTAATACCCTCCCGGACACTTGTAAAACCCTTAATCTCTTCATTGGTATCCACGAAGGCAGGGAAAGGTTGGGACACTTGTTCCACCGGAGCCATATGAGACTTGGGATGTGCATGGGCTTTCTCAAAATACGTTCCAAGATAGCATTTTCAGTATCAACAAGTTTCAAGGTCCTCATATCAATACCGTCCAGTGCATCAAAAAGTGTATCCATACCGCCAGATGCATAAACATCATCATAATATTCACCCAGAACCACCCTAATGCCCCGCACAGTTGTTACCTGTTCATTTGGCACATTTGTTACGTGTTCATTATGGAAAAATGAAAAATGAAGTTATTAGCTTTCATTTTTTGAAAATGATAAAAAAAAATTACAAAATTGAACGTTGATAACTGTTCATTCTTGAAAAATGATAGTTATTACTTTTCATTTTTGTAAAATATAAAAATATTACAAAATTCAACATTGATTTTTATCGAATAATCTATAAGATTAATGATTGAGCACTTACAGAGAATTGCTTCAACATATCCTTTTTAGTGGTAGAATGCAAAAGACGACGAGGCAACGAAGCATCAGCAACAGCTCTTCCAAAATCCCTAAGCTGGCCACGCATATCTATATTATTTTCAGTGTCCACTTCCAAAAGACATCTGTCCTGTAGAGTTTGAAACCCCAAACGACCTTTCCAGCCGGATCCCTCCCATATTCTTATGGCAGTATCCCTCTTTTGTCCTATGAAAAAACATGCAGTGTCTAAGAACATCTGCTGTTCCTCCATATCGAGGCTCTGGTAACTAATTTGAAGTTTTTCTTGTGTCTCATCGGGAAGTACTTGTTGAAGTTTATCTAATAGTTCTTTCCAATCAGATTTGCCATCTTTACCAAAGAGAAGTGCTCCAAACACTTCTAAAAATGAAGGCAATCCTTCACAGGCTTCTAAGAAGTTATCTACTAGAGATTCAAATCCTTCAACTGGATTGGACTGGTTGAAGGCATAGGCGCATAAAAGCTCTCGGGAGTGTTGATAATTAAGGCCAGTTAACTGATAAATTGATGCGTTCTCAACTCCTGAGCTTCTGATCACCTTTTCATCTCTAGATGTAATCAGTACTAAGCTATCTGAGAGAAGATCAGTTCGAACTGGAAAAAGTGCATTAATCTGATTCAGGTGATCTACATCATCTAAAATTACAAAGACACGATCAGATGAGAGATGTTTTTTAAGCGCTGCTATACCTTCATCAATACTGTTTATTAGCACATCCGTTCCAGTCAAGCTTTTGAGAAGTTGTCTTTGCAAAGAATTTAAAAAGCCTTTCTTTGCATTTTCTCTCACATTAGATAAAAAAACAAAATTTACTGTAATCTACCCTCTTCCGATCGAAGAGTTTTTTCGCTAGGGTTGTCTTTCCTACTCCGCCGACCCCAACAATCCCCACGACTTGAGGTTTTGCACTTTCATGATTTTCCAAAAAAACTTTATTTTCAAAATCTTTCACCTTTTCATCCAAACCTACTTGATATCTGGCTACTGTCTCTCTGACTCCCACCTTTCTCAACACAAATGCAACAACTTCTTCTAGAAAGATGGCTTCGTCGCTGGTTAAGAAAATAAATACAACTAGTGAGAAACAAAAGTATATATATATCAATTCAAAAATAACAGTGATAATAATTGCAAATTTGCTGGTTTATGCTTTAAAATTATGTTTTGTATTTTAATCTAATAATTGCAAAGCAGCTAGTTTGTACTTTAAAATTATGTTTTATAGTTTGATAAAAATAATAAGACAGGTAGTTTGTAATTTGAAATTATGTTTTATAGTTTGATTAAAATGATAAAGGAAACATAAAATTTGCCATCATTTCTTCAAACCATAATACTTAGAAGTTCAAATCAGAATGTCACCACATTGCAGAGTCTCTTTACCAAGACTAAATACTAAAGCACTAATGAGACCAAGACATTGTATACTTAAAAATGACATAAATTATTTGCAATCTCCAACATATTTCTCAATTAAAATTATTCATTAAACTTAAATATTTAAAGACTATATCCATTGTTTAGTTTTTCTAATTATTTTCAACACCTTAAAACAAATTGATCTACAAA